>JASEVX010000008.1:58224602-58414066 GCA_031761405.1 Serripes groenlandicus
GGAAAGAGAGAGGATTGGATTAAAGGGGTTAGTTTTAAATGTTTTAATTTAAACATATATTAATGATTGTCTGCTTCCTGGAGTCCTAATAGAGATAGTGTTTATTTGTTGTATCTTTTTTTACAAATGTGGACGGAAAGTCAAGGCTCCAGTGACACTGTAGATATGCACATGTTAAGGCGAAATCTTCAGTGCTCACGATGCAACAAGGCTGCTTTTATCACAACAGGGCCCATGAGGTGTTTTCTGAGCAATTTTTTCTTTTGTCACTATGTTTTCAAAAAGCTGTCTGCTACAGAGGCGTCTGAAGGCGTCTATATGAGGGAAAGGGTTAAAAAGAAAATGCCTTTTTTATTGCTATTTTTACACTGTAATGCAGATTGTTTGAATCAATTCTTCTTTTCCCCATAATGTTTTCAAGCAACGTTTGCTGTAAGTGCCAGGAGTAAACATAGTTTTGTCAGGACAATAATTAAAGAGAAAATCACAAACAAATATATAAATTTTACAACTCTTTTATGTTCCAATGAATTTTATATCTCAAAAGATTCATTATCAAAATGTTTCTGATCAAAATGAATAAATTTCAACCTCATTATTTTTTAGATTATCCAATTATTAATTAAATCCCCATATTATGGCTCTAGATATTTTCAGGCATCTGCTGCAGAATTTTTGTATAGGTAAAGGGTTAAAAGTAAAACTGTATTTATATAATTATGATTTTTGAACAGGAACAGTGTTTCAACATGTACATGTAACACAAACACCTTTATTGATAAAGGTAAATATGAATTATGATATCATTATATTTCATATATATAGTATTTTCCAACAAACACGTTTTGATCAATCTGCAGCAGACTACTATTAAAAACAATGTGACAGGAGAAGGAATTTCTTCCTTTACCACAATATTTTTGTAATAGTTTTCAGTCTTCTGCAGCATATTTTTCATACGAGGGAAAGGGACAATGAAGAACATGTATTCAACAACTTTCTTACAAACAACTGCTGACATAATATTCTTACAACTATTTTACAGGTAAACATTATATAACATACCATTGCTTCTAATGCAGAATAGCAAACATTGTGATAACAGGATGAATTGCATGATCAGTGAGACGATTCTTTCGAGTACCCACATCATAGGGTTTGAGTGTGAAATAAGGATTTAAGAACATGATTATCTAGAGCTCTGTATGGTGTTCTCTCATAATTTCATTAAAAATTTACAATTAATTGTTTAATACAGGAATTCTCATTCATCATGATTTATTTGCAAATATTACACTCATGCAGACAAAAGTGTTTGTTAACCCTTTCCCACATACAATAAATCTGCAGCAGACAACTTTAAAAAATTTGGGCAAAAATATTGAAAGAATCTAAAATTGAAATTACTGAAAAAAGTTGAAAAACACTGTGGCAAAAGGAGAAATTGGTCTGTATGAGCGATTTCTTCTTTTGCCGCAATGTTTTTACAAGTCGTCCTGCTGCAGAAGCGTCAGAAAGCGACTGTATGTGAGAGAGGATTGAACTCAAAATAGTAATTTGAGGGGATATCAGAAAGATACTATGTGGAAAGTACCAGCTTACTCCACAGTCCCATATCTAAGCTTGATAAATATGCCAACCACGGTAATCAATCATGTGAACATGCACGCATGTGAAAGTGAACAATACAAGTTAATCTTTTCCTTAAACAACCAATGACTCTTGGAAGTAATTTACCCATTACTTCACACGACTTTTCAAAGGTCATCTGCTTTACAAACAAACAATTTTAAAAATCTAGACAATGTAAAGATAATATTTATTGATAAAGAGTTGAAAATATTGCAATAAAAGGTGAAATTGCTTGTTTTAAAGCAATTTCACCTTTTATTGCAATGTTTTCATAAGTCATGCTTAATGGCAGGTGTCAAATGTCTTCTGTGTGAAGTAATAATGAGTTAATGGAATTAATAATTCTATGATAAACAATAATTGGGCTTTTTCTCATAATGTTTTCACAAGCACTCTGCTGCAAAGACGTAAAGAGTAAATTCAAACAAAGAGATAACTTTCAAGAAAACATATAATTATAAGTGAAATTTGAAAAACACACATATAAAAAAATGGCTCCTCTCCATCGACAGTCAAAAATAATTATTCATCGCAGTAATAAATGTCATTCAAGACTGCCAGAGGTATCTTGCACTTTAACCTTTTCCCTCATATAGACGCTTTCTGATGCCTCTGTAGCAGACAGCTTTTTGAAAACTTAGTGACAAAAGAAGAAATTGCTCAAAACAAGCAATTTCTCCGTTTGCCACAATGTTTTCCACTTTTTGTCATAGGTTATCCATTCAA
Source organism: Serripes groenlandicus (assembly GCA_031761405.1). NCBI lineage: Eukaryota > Metazoa > Mollusca > Bivalvia > Cardiida > Cardiidae > Serripes > Serripes groenlandicus. Next base: position 58,226,961 of record JASEVX010000008.1, read on the forward strand.
TTATAGAGATTTTCTATGTTTGACAAAATATGTTCAAAGTCGTCTGCTGCAGAATTGTCGTATGAGGGAAAGGGTTAAACCAACTTTTGAAAATCTGCACTTAAACATGATGACCCTCATCATTAAAGACCCTCAATTTTACTACAAAACTGCACATGTTCTATAAAGCTGAACTCTATTAATATACCAACATTTAAGACACTGCCATTCCGTTTGACAAAATATGTTCAAAGTAGTCTGCTGCAGAATTGTCGTATGCGGGAAAGGGTTAAAACATTTTACAGATCAAATCAGGCTGAGGGAATAGGAAGTCTTTTTTATCAGTGTTTGGTTTTCTCGTGTGGAACGGCTCTTTTGACATTCTGTAAAGAATTAGAGATGATGCTCTGCACACTAGAATTGACCAGTCCAGGCGAAACATGGTGCTCTGCACACAGTAATAAATAGACTAAGTACACAACACTGTTTGGATCATTTTCCGATCCTCTGTACGACCCAGTCTTGTTGACAAAGCGGACATCTATTGTTCTGTTTTACCCACAACGTCATACAACAGTTGTGAAAGGAATGGTTACATTCACCCCATACCACTGTGAAAATAAAGAAATGAAAACAAATTATCACACAATTCATTCTACCGCTTTAACCCTTTCCCTCATATAGACGCTTTCTGACGCCTCTGCAGCAGACAGCTATTTGAAAACAGTGACAAAAGAAGAAATTGCTCAAAACGTGCAATTTCTCCTTTTGCCACAATGTTTTCCGCTTTTAGTCATAGGTTATCCATTCAATTTTAAAAAGAGATTTTCCATTTTTTGACAAAATATGTTCAAAGGCGTCTGCTGCAGAATTGTTGTATTAGGGAAAGGGTTAAGCCTCTTTCATTAAAGATGAGGATTGATTTTTCTGCATTTTTTCCCTCGGAACCTTTTAAAGCTTGCTAATGTACAGATTGTAAAAATGTTACCTTTACAGCAGAATTGATGATGATACAAAAGTTAAAGAATTCATGGATGAATCTTTCTTAACCCTTTGATTGATTTATTGTTTGGTGTTAAACGCCGCTTTCAACAATTATTACGCTGATATATCACGACGTTTCCTTGGTAACTAACCAGTACTACCGGTCAATTTATACTAACACCAGCCAGTCAGTTGAAGTTGCACCACATTAACCAGTGTCCGACAAATTTCAGAATTGTTTGGTAGCCCACTGGGCTACCAGATTTGGAAGCTGGTAGCCCGAAATATCGCGGATGCTAATGAGTCTTTTATGGTTATTTTTGTTGTTCTACTTCTGTACAAAGATAATATTAAGAGCATAACATGTACATGATTTAAGGGTAGTGACCAATTCAAATAACATGACTGTGTTGCAAAAGAGCTGAAGTGCAGCATTCAGTTAAATAAAATATGAAATTTGGAAAAGATACTTTTTGGTGGAACTTGACAGATAGGAGAAAATTGGTACTAAGTTTTTCTAGGTTATTTGAAATATTCTGCATAAAATGTATGTATTTTATCCATATTTACAAAAGATTAAAAAATGTTTAAACTTGAGACCAAAAAATCAATGATGCAGTATAACTCTTCAAAGTGGAGGTCACCGAAACAGGGCATACGATACGAGTGTCAGTTTTTACAAAGAAAATAAGATTCAATCTTATTAACCAAAAGTCAAATTTATCAGGTTCAATGTAGTTATTAAATCATAAATATTGAAATATTGTCAAAAACAATGATGCGAATAATACCGTAACACATGTATGAAACGCGTTAAATTTGTTTCGTGTGTTAAGGTATATTCACAACATAGCCGCCATTTTGAAAATTGCGCAATGTTAATCATGGTTCCCTACTGAGAATTAGAAATCGGTAAACAGCGGTGAATGTAAACATCGGGGTCCACTCTCGATCGGGGTCGTGAACGTCATTGACCCAATTTCTCATTTCATCCAATGAAATCGCAATTATTAAGTCATATGATTTTTTCCCGCCGGTTATGCTAATAAATTTTGGTAAACAAAGCCGTGATTGGGCATTTATTATTCTCGGGGAATCATTCATTGATTTCATCCCAAACATTTTCTTTGATATTACTAGTGTCCCTGATATTACGAATACTATGTCATAAACGGCAAGATAAGATCTAGAAGTCGTCATATTGTATTGTCTTTAATATTTGATTCGAATTTATTTCATTAACTTCTGCATGGCGAAAATGTTCTTCTCCGTCTTTCTGAACCGGTCTGCACCAGTTTGCAAACATCGCATATCGAAAGTAGAAATATGGATCAAAATATATTTAAGGGAATATTTTAATTTCATTGCTTATTCGCTAGCATTGATGGATTAACACATAGCTCCAGGGAACAATGGTCAATAATGATTGGACCGCCGTATTGGGTATATATATCACGTTAATTGACTATCACTGACGTGATTCGGTTGGCTGAAACCACTCGATCTGACAGGTGCGTAACTCCGCCTACTGTTATTGATTTTTTTTATGGTCACAGCGAGTGGTTTTCGCATGTAACATACAGTCACTGTTTATACACGACATGTGTGTAAGTAATTAAGCCGGGCTACCAGACACAGGAATAAACAGTAGCCCGCCGGGCTTTCATTTGAAAAATGACAGTAGCCCGAGTAATTATTGTGGTAGCCCGCGGGCTCCGGGCAATGGATTTGTCGGACACTGCATTAACACATAAGCAGCAAACAACATTGTGGCAAAAGGAGACATTGCTCGAAAATCAAGGATAAATAATACCAGTTAATGGATTTCAGAATGGTTAGGGTTGTATGTTGTCCCACAATTTATTGAAGTACATACCAACACAATCTTCCTGTTTATTTTCAGACTGACATCTTAAACAAGCATCTGAAATGAGGAAAAATTAATATTAGCAAAACTTAAATCTCTAGTTCTATTTTCATGGTCCAACTTCAAATATATAATGTATATAATCTTTAATTCGTCAAATATAGAAGATAATAAGAAAGTTATGATTGTAATGCACCAGTCAATCAAATTGTAACCACAGCCCCCAAGGCCCGGGGGTATACCGGGGATAGCGGGGGAAATGGGCTGTGTTTTTACCTTCCAGGTGGCTCAGCAGTGCCAAGTGAATGCGGTGGTTTTGTTTTCGTGCCAAAAATAGCGGTGAATGGGCTGTGGCTTTGTGCCGGGAAATATCCGTTCTTTTAACAGGATTTGTTCGCGTTTTAGCCAAGCTTTTCCTAGAGTTTAACCAGATCTCACGAGATATTTAAAAAAGATGGTGCTTCATCCTGATTCTCTCCCAATCCTAGGATGTCCCCCGGGTGCGGGGCATTTGGCGGGGATTTTACCAGCAGTTTGTACCCGCAGGGCGGGGATTTTACCTGGGATTTGCTGGACCGAAAGTCAAAGTCCCCGCTATTCCCCGGACCTGGGGGGGGCCGTGGTTACAATTGACTGGTGCATAATATAAATGAAAATGAATGGAAAAGAATGGAGATACATGTCTATGAATGATAAAACAACATATATATGTACAGGTGTGGGAGCACGAATAATGAGTCATCCGGAGCTTTGAAAAATAAAGAAGTTAGAATGCCCTTCGATATTGTTTTATCTGTAATACGGGTAAACAAATCGACGGCAAAGCCGGCGATGTTTCCCGTCAATAGGTAATGTGTATGAACTTTGCCCAACTTTGCTATACCGTCTTTCCAAAAATTGTGTCCAGAGTTGATTTTTCGATGCAGTTACGATTCTGCTACGTTTTGATTGGATGAAAAGAAAATATCGAAACAAAAAAAACTTCTAGAGGAAATAATTAAATATGATAATACGTACTCGATAAAGGAACGAGCACAAGTAATTTTATGTGTGATAATTTCTGTTTAATAACACTCGTCGTCTATTTCTAAAACGAGTTCAAATAAAACTCATAAGGGTGTTTTGACCTTTGACATTCTGGAAGTTATAAATCCAAATTCCTGTAATATGACGTCATTCTATTAGTGGTGCAGAGGTAGAGCGTCGGCCTCTTGTATCAAAGGTCCCTGGTTCGAGTCCCGTGATGAGTGGGTCTTGACTTTGGGATTTTTTTTTGTTGTTGTTTCACAATCGATGTAAAATAAATAAGTTTAAACTAAATGAACCAAAAGGAAAACGACAGAAATTATAGGAAACGTTAGTTTGGCTTGTCACAAATGTAGTTCCGTGAATTATGGAATCGTTTTATTTGAAGTACTTTATGAAGGGCAAGTTGATTATTTGTTGTACCTGTCATCATATTTTCATGGATGTAAAATCTTGGCTATATTTTAAAGTTAAATATAAGCTTAACCTGATGATGATTTTTATTTTCTTTGCTTAGGTCGGTAGGACTCGTAATTGACGTAAATAACTGATCGTGCTGCGAGCAAGGGGCTAACTGCAGTTCGCGGGGTATTATTCACCGATCACAACATATAATAAATGTTTACCCGAAATAGGTAGCACCTATACTCATATTAGAAATGCTTAGGGGTGTGAAAATAAAATTTGACGATTTTAATTATTATTGACATTTTTTGTTTATTGAATAAATTATTGATGTCTGCTAACATTCTTATACAAAATATCCATCACTACATATCAAGACAACTTGTTTACACTAAAAAATATATTTTTGATGAAAATGCAGTAACAACAAATGCTATTTCTAAAATACACGAATCCAGTGATAAAGTATTTAATCGATGAGACATTTCTTTCAGCAGAAATAGGCAATTATTCCCTTACCCATGACTTGTACTCGGCAAATTGCACACGTATCACATTCAACGTCCCAGCTCCACATTGCTACAAGATTCCACTTCTTTAAAGTAAACATTTTATCGGGTTTTTGAGCTACTTCTCTGTCTACTGCAACATTTGGTTCGACTTCCATTTCGTCAGCCATTTTTGTTTTGATGAGACTAAATAAGGCATATGTAGACGTTGTCGTCCATTTTTGATAAAAAATGAACAGAAATCCTCTCGCTCAGTCAGCCACTCACTCACTCATGCAATAAATACATCAATTAACCATTAAATGGATGGATGGATCGATGGATTGATGGATTGATGGATGGATGGATGGATGGATGGACGTATGGATGTATTAATAATGGATGGAATGGATAGGTTGGTGGATGATGGATGAATGTATGGATTGATCAGGATGGAAGGGTGGGTAGTCCAAGTTTCTGCAGCTGTAATGCGATTTATATTTTTTGACGGCAATGTGTATTCACCGGTTACAGTTAAAAACCCTAAAGTTATGTTCAACCCTTTTAAACGGTATAATAAATATTACTAACATCTGTTTTACTGTCGCATCCTAAATTTACAAAACCCCATGTTGTCTCTAAGCTTGCAAATGATAATAGGATATATTGGAGACATTTTCAGGATTTGTTTTTTGATAATAAAGAATAATACTGTTTAATAAATCTGTTTCAACTATCGCATCTTAAATGATATGTCTTTATGCTCCTGGGGTTGTGAGTTCGAATCCCGGCTCGGCCAACTTTCTTTTCGACGTTTGACAAAAGTCAATGCGACATGCGTCATTCGTCTTCCACCAATGGGCTAAGTCTATGTGGAAAAGCAGCCAGTTGCTCGGGAAGATTGTTGTGTGGAGTACTAATGTGAGAAAACCAAGAAATGCATGAGTAGGTGAACTGGCCGCTGTGATATGACTGAGAAATTGTTAAAAACGGCGTTAAGGTGTATGTTCAATGTACTTGATACACTGTTATGAAGCACCGTTTCGAAATTTAAGTAATAATAAATAATTAAATGTATAGAATAAATATACTGCATGTACGTTCAACCTGGACTCCGTCTGCTGTGGTCGTGTGGTTAGCGTCGGGGATTTGAAGCCGGTGTGTCTCAGTCGCGGCACTACGGTCATGGTAGTGTGCCCTTGGGCAAGGCACGTTTTCTAGCCTAGAACTGGTTTGTTTACCCAGGGATCATGGATAAGTGAACTGTCGCCGTGATATAACTGAAATAATGTAGAAAGCGGCGTAAAACCCCAATAAACCAATACGTTCAACCTCCATTTAATATCTTAGGGAGGATTATTCAAGAAATAAATATTTACTTTTTGTGTTCTGTAAGTTTCTTTGTTGACACATTCACGTTTGTTATGTTAATATGTGTGAACGATGATGATCTGTATTTTAGATAAAATAAAAACAATTTCTGCTCTGTTCTGTTTAATTTGGTTAACACTTTCCCTCATATAGACGCTTTCTGACGCCTCTGCAGCAGACGGATTTTTGAAAACATAGTAACAAAAGAAGATATTGCTCAAAACGAGCAATTTCTCCTTTTGGACCAATGTTTTCCACTTTTAGTCATAGGTTATCCATTCAATAATAGAGATTTTCTATTTTTTGACAAAATATGTTCAAAGTCGTCTGCTGCGGAATTGTTGTAAACCAAAGGGTTAAACTTGCCCCCAAATGATTCTACCCTCTTTGCAACAATGCCATTATACACGAACATGGCAAAACCATCTTCTTGTCACGTATTGTCCTCTTTGCAATGATCGGCTTTGGCTGACTATTACTAAGTCACTGTTTGCTATTTATGCGTCGCTGGAGCTCAAAATAATGAACAAAGGTTTCATCCCAAGTGAGCAACTCAGAAATTTAATTGAGATTACAATTGTCATATTTGTCTTTTTGTTTGTACAAATGATACGCTTGGCCTTTTGATCTGGTGCCAATCTAGCATATAGCTTCTTTAATTTCAAACAGTCAGTTAGAATATGGTGGACGGCTTCTTCCGAAATGCCTAGACTAGTAGCAAGCTGGGAAATAGTATATCGGTCATCCACATATACACGTAGTTCTTATAGCAGCAATGTTTCCACGTTAGTTGCTGCAACAACAGGTCATCCAGGTAGGTTTGTGTCATTACGTTTAAACCCTTTCCCACATAAAACAAATCTGCAGCAGACGACTTTGAAAACAGTCTGGCCAAAATGCCACCAAACTACGTGTATGTGTAATCTGAAATTAGAAATAGAAGGACTAATGCCATTATACACGAACATGGAAAAACAATCTTCTGGTCACTTCTTGTCCTCTTTGCAATGATCGGCTTTGGTTGCCATTTATTTAGTCAGTCACTGTTTGTTATTCATGCGTCGCTTGGGCTCAACATAATGAACATAGGTTTCATCCCAAGTGAGCAACTCAGATATTTATCTAAGATTACAATTGTCATATTTTTCTTTGTGTTTGTACAAATGATACGATTGGCCTTTTGATCTGGTGTCAATCTTACATATAGCTTCTTGTATTGCTAATAGTCAGTTAGAATATGGTGGATGGACTCTTCCGAAATGCCTAGACTAGTAGCAATCTGGGAGATAGTATATCGGCCATCCACCATATAAACGTAGCTCTTACAGCAGCAATGTTTCCACGTAAGTTGCTGCAACAACAGGTCTACCAGGCAGGTTATTGTCTTTACTTTTAAACCCATTCCCACATAAAACAAATTTGCAGCAGACGACTTTCAAAACATTCTTGCCAAAATGTGAAACAAATTCATAAAAGACAGTTAAATTGTCAAATAGAGTTGAAAACTTTGTGTCATTACGAGCAGTTTTCATTTTGCAACAATAAAGTGAATTTGTTCAATACATGTCTGCTGAAGAGACATCAAATGTGTCTGCAGGTGGGAAAGGGTTAACCCAGCGAAAAAAAATGTTCTAAGTAGATTTTATCATGTATTACCATACTTCATTCTTTAACCCTTCACCTGCAGGCGTATTTTGACACAATAGCAACAGACGAATTTTGAAAACATTGTGGCCAAAGGTGAAATTAATCATGATGAGCAATTTCACCTTTAGCCACAATGTTTTCAACTTTATTAAAAAAAAATCGGGTTTTTGCCACCATTTTTTCAAAGTCGTCTGCTTAATGAAAGCCATTACGTTCAAATTTGTCTTCAGATTCCTTTATGGGAATTTCATGTAGTTGGTTACCGATGATTTATTTAATTTATACACCTGTGAAATTTTCATTTAATTCGGTTAAAATGGACCAAATATGTATTGTTGAATTATACACACTCGTATATAGTGGCTTTATGTCACTGCTATTACCATGGTCATAGCTATCGGTTTCGGTTTACGTGATGCGGCTAAAGATGTCCCTTATCGTGCTCGGTCCAGAACTATATACAATCGAGAGCGGGAGAACCGGCTTCGATCCCATGTCGGATCATACCTGACAGAGACTTTTACCCTTTTCCACATACAATAAATCTGCAGCAGATGCAATTAACTGATCCCCCGTTGTATGTGATAGCGTAATAAGCCTTTAGGGGAGGTTACCAATATACCAGAAGCAAATGACAAAGACTCATAACGCTACTGCAATTGTTTCTTTTATAACATAGCTATTATAACGAGGTATTGTGTGTTTTTCCCTATTTTCTTCTATAATGGAAATTCGCACGCCTGTGGTGATGTATAAAATGAAGCTACCTCCGGAAAACCTGTAGGCAGGGTATATAAAACATTTGGATATGTTACCAAGTTATGTAAAAATAACAACTTTAAATGAAGCATTAAAATTAATGCATTTATTTATTCATTTCTAAACACAATAAATAATAATCGAATCAAAAATTAACTTTCTTCGCCAGCAATGACCATCCATAGAGCGTAATTCGGACGGTTATTCCACTGAACTACATTTATGTGTAATCTGAAAAGAGAAATAGAAGGCCTACGATTTACCAACGTTTTCAGGATTGTTTCAAACATACAGCGTAGAAAAAGTTCACGTGTTTCCAGATGACTGCATCTGATTCCTGCCTTCCCACACAAAGAAGCATATGTCAAGGTAGTAACATTCTATGTCATGATCACAATGTCTTAAATCAATTCTGTGTTTACATGAAGGCGTCTGATTTTGACAATATCGCGGTTATGGTTGTGTGTCATTTGGCAAGGAACATTTTTATATTCCTAGCCTACTACAATTAAGGCATCTCTAATATATGTTCCGTCTACGTGATATAACTGAAGTACTGTTGAAAACGGCAAGAAAACCATAAGTTATTTAAAACCTATGTCGCGAATAAATTCACGCCCTTCAGCTAAAGCTATGTTTGATAATATTTCATTCTCCTTCCCTATCTCAAAATTAAACCTCAATTCATGATATTAGCGATGCTATATATCAGTCTTGGGCCACATGAAACCAGTGTTTATCCATATCAACATATGCATCCGCACAGCCTAATCTGGAGCTGAACTAGTCAACACACACTTACTAAAGCTTTCAATACATTTCAAACACATCGTGTATATTTAACTATGATTGCATGGATCGACAGGATTTATATCTACATTTGTTCCTACATACATCTCATATAAAGGTTCGTAGGGTCAACTGAACAATATCAACATTCGGAAATTGTTCACCGGGGAGCAAACAAATTTGAAATCTACTTTTAAATAAGTGTCAACGTTTACACGGTTTTACCTCAAGAACATAAATCAAATTGTCAACATTCGGAAATTGTTCACCGGGGAGCAAACAAATTTCAAATCTACTTTTGAATCACCGTATCAACGTTTACCCGGTTTTACCTCAAACATATACATCAAATTGTCCGGAATATGTTCACCTTTCTTTCAAATTAGCGTAAAGGTTATTTTAAGCAGTAACATGTCAATTTGAGCAATTAAACTGATTTACGGTAAAGGTCTAAGTATAGTAAAGAAACAGGTCATGACATTTTGAAATATTTAACTCCGAGTTCAATTTTAATTAACTAAACATTTCCTTGATAAAGACGAAATCTGATGTCACTGCAGCAAATGATATATGAAAACAGCGTGGGGAAATGAATAATTTATCAAAATGAGCAATACCTTTTCAACTGTATGTCAAAATAATAATCTTTTTTTTATTATTTGAATTAATGCTTTCCCACATATAACAAATCTGCAGTAGACGACCTTTCAAAAATCTAGGCAACAATATGACAAGAAATATCTTTAAAAAAAGATAAACGGCGATCAATATGAGAAAACATTAAGAAATGGAACATGCGCATATTATTTGACTTGAATATCAGAACGGTTTTGCAGTAATCTATGTGTTTACCAAAGGCTAATCGGCCACCTCCATCCAGCTTCAGTTTCTATGAATAGATTATCAAGGCCGAGAATACGTCACATGACTAGTGTACGCGAGGCTCCCAAGAGGTGTATAAGTTTCAATTGACGATAAATAACTGAAAACTTATCATGTTTCAAAAATAACTAATATTTTGATCTTAAATATTATATTTCATACGTTTTCACTGATTTTTTCACTGAAATTTATTTCTTAAGGAAAACAATTAAAAATTAGTATGCAGAACATTTCATTTTAAAATTTCATCTTATTAGTGCCTCTCGTAGGATCGCCGACTAAACTATGAACCAATTAAAACGTTTCATTTCCTTTAATTCTTCGACACTATTCATTAAATATAACATTTGATTGGTTTACAATCTAGATCATGTGTTTAACATCTAGAACCCACGTTAAACAGCTATCGCCGAAAATTGAAAGTATAGTTGTTAAAAAAAAGAGTTAGTGTTTTCAAAATCATTTTTTTTTTTTTTTTGCAGAGGCACCAGCAAGCGTCCGTATCAGCAAAAGAGTTAAGTTAAATGGTGTCCTTTTATTGCAGAAATATGAAAAGAAATACAGGTATGGAAGCACTAGAGGGTACATTATTTGATCGTTTTAAGTGCAATTCGGACAAAACAATGACATGCAAAGACGTAGTATATAGTAAGTTAATATTTTATTTTGAACAGGAGAATTACGAAGAACATTGCTATGGACACGACCAACTTTTGAAAACATTGTGAAAAGTCAAAGAAATGTTAAAAACACATACTTTTAATTTTCGAATAGTGTTTTCAAAGTTTTGTTTTGGCATTAAAATAAGTCATTTGATTCATCAATGTTTAAGTTGATCATGTATGTCTAAATTATGTAATTGGATTAGACAAGATTGATCTATTGTGGTTTAACGCCGTTTTTAACTATTTTTCTGTTTTATCACGGCGACCAGTTCACCTATTTCCTGGTTTTCTCACACCAGTACTCCACACAACAATCTTACCAGGCTGCTTTTCCACAAAGAACGAAAGTTGGCCGAGCCGGGATTCGAGCTCACAACACCTGGATTGACAGCCCGCGTCGCTACCGACTGAGCTACCCGGGCTAGACAAGAAGGAGACACTTATACATTTACCTGTATTGATTCCTCTAACCGTTGAAGGACAAATTGCTGTTAAAGGTGATGATCACACAGAACATGAGGATGACAACTGAAAACACAAAAACACAAACAAATAAGCCGAACTACGAGAAAAACAACATTATGGACTCTGCGTTAAGTTTCGACCCGGATCAGCCTAAGCATGCCGCGCAGGCTAACCCGGACAGACACTTTTCGCCTCATGTGGATTTTCTGTTTCAGGAAACATTACTCTATACCTCTATCTCCCAGAGACGAAATGCGTCGGCCCAGATTAGCCTGCGCGGACTGCGCAGGCTGAACTGGGTCGATACATTACGCAGAGGCCATAATGTTCGTTGCTCAAATAATTTCAAATTAACCCTTTCCCCCGTAAAACCAAAACTGCAACGGACGCTTTTGAAACATCTGGGCAAAACTGTGGAAACTCTTTATAATTGAAAGTATAGTTATTGCTTATAGAGTTGAAAACATTGGGGCAAAAGGGGAAATTGCTCATTATGAGCATTTTCTCTTTTTGTTTCAACATTTTCAAAAGTCATCTCCTGTAAATGCCACAAAAAGCGTCTTTACGTTGGAAAAGTGTAACACCTATATAACCGGACCCGATGTCGATACATTGAGAATGGTTCAAGCCTTGGTAAATGTTCTTGAAACTTGAAGACATATCTAGAGCATCGGTGTTTAATTTGTTATTATCATAATTTTCATTTTCTTTTTAAAATTTGTATTCAATTATACTTAATTGTTTTATTTTATAATAACGGTTTCAGAAAAAGGATTAAAACCAAAGTGATATAAACAACAATGCAAAATCGTGCTGCATAACAACATTCCATGTGAAACATAGGGTGGGTGGGGTACCTGTCTCAAAATCATCTAAAATCTCTTCAAAAAGCTCATCAAAAAGCTGTATACTGTCATCTGCAATCAAAGACTTTTGAAACATCCACAGTGAAATAAGCAAACGCACTTTATATTCGTTATATCAGGGGACTTGTTACAATAATGATACATGCAATCTGAATTTCATGATTAATAATTAAAATGTATTTCTACGCTTTCAATATACTTGATCGCGCGTAAAGCTCATTGGTAATTCCTAAATATTGTAAATCGAATGGAATAAAGGCAACTTTTTTGATTCCGACGCAAAAACAAATTCAGATAATCGATTCCCAATGATAACATATATACTCCAACATTCAAATTATTTAAATGATAATAATATAAATAGTTGACAAAATATAACATGTACGGTAAATGTGCAAGTGAACCTATGCGTCGGAATTTCCAAAAATCCTTTCGAATAAAATGTATTTTCAATAAGGAATCTAAGTACTAGAGTATTTCATTTTAGATTCCTGCGTAAATACATCAAATTCTCAACCAAAATTAACCTGAACAACCCCAGCTATCGGAATAAGATAGTCAAGTCCCAGTTATAAAACAAATGATTTAAATGACATTTGTTTTTTATCAAGGTAAAACGCTTCAATACTAAATAATTCGCTAACTCGTGTATCGGTTTATAATTATGTTATAAATAAAATCCTCAACATATAAGTGGCCGCGTAACGTAGCGGTTAGCATGTTCGGCCGTGAAGCGTGAGACTAGCGTTCGATACCCGCATTGGGCAGATAAAAAAAAAATATAAGAAAAATATAATATTTTTTGTCTTATAAATTGCCGATATTAGTGGTGCAATTGTCATTTAACTCCGCTGCAATAAACTTTTTCAAAATGTTGGGATTTAAAATGAATTCAAAAGCAATGCATTTAAAACTATTCACCTATGCGTTGTGCAACACTAAGAAATGATTAAATCGTGTGTATGATGTTTTACGTCGATTTTAACAATATTTCAGTCATTGCACGCTGAAGAAAATGTAGATAACACAGGATTTTATTTCTGCTTTGAAAGTAAAATTGGACTCAAAATATAATTATCATTGTTAGGTTATTGTGATTTTGATATGAAATGTATATGTGTTAATTGCATTAAAAAAACACGGCTAAAAATCCATTGTAAACCAGGAGGTGTGCTAAGCAGAAACTATCCAGATAGCAGATGCGCATGTGTATGCCAACTTTTAGTATATCGATAGACCATCATACTGTGTGTACAGTATTTTGCTTTACTCCTTTATCATTTAATATATGGATATAAAGAGCTAACTAACAAAGTGCTAGTGTAAAGTGTTCAAGTTAGACTCTTGGGATCGGTAAATCCATGTCCAAATGTTATCTGCAGTTAGCCCCTTGCTGTGAGCACTTTCAGTGCTTTTATTATATTATACTAATTATTGTTTACATTGTTTGCTATGAACGATTGTCTATTTTAACCCTTTCCCTCATATAGACGCTCTGTAGCGGACTGCTTTTTGAAAACATAGTGACAAAAGAAGAAATTGCTGAAAACGAGCAATTTCTCCTTTTGCCACAATGTTTTCCACTTCAAGTCATAGGTTATTCATTAAATTATAGAGATTTTCTATACAAAATACGTTCAAAGTCGTCTGCTGCAGAATTGTCGTATGAGGGAAAGTGTTAAGATAGTTGCATGCACTACAGGTGTTCAAAAAGAAACAGCAAACATATGGGGTAGTAGGTGATCCGACGGCCGGGATATGATTGAAAGGCAGTGGACTCTCGATAACCCGAAGTCGAAAGAGATCAAATGAATGAATGAATGTATATTGTTTTACGGCGCATCGACAGCTAAGGTCATTTAGCGCGCATTTAAATTTAATTATTCATGATCCCTGGGTAAACAAACCAGTACTAGGCTAGAAAATGTGCCTTGCCCAAGGGCACTCCACCATGACCGTAGTGCCGCGACTGGGGATCGAACCCCGAAAGAGATCAATGAATAACTTCGAGTTATCGACATGTTCGACACATTCTAGACAGTCTACACGCATGTCTATCTGTCTGGTATATAAAGAAACCAAAATAGGTGCTACATCACCTTCTTAGAAGTGACAAAAATATATAGTAGTGTTATTATCTTATATTCCAATCACTATTTAACAATTTAAACAGCTAAAATATCTCTCGACGAAAACTATTCTGTAATTAATAATCTTCCTAATTATGTCATTCTTATAGTATGATTTGTAAATATAAATGTACATGGGCCGGAGGCCTTGATACTTGAATAAAGAATTGAATTGAAAAGTTTAAGCATAATTCATTGATGTAATTTCAGCTTCGGCATGTATATACTTAAATGTTTATTTTGAAAATCACACAGATGATGATAACACATCACATACAAATAGACAGAACAGCAGTAGTTCTGGTTGCAACGCTGTTTTCAAAAGACATATCCGTTCAACGAATTGGTTCCGAGTTAAACATATATTCGAATTATCGCATTTTAGAGTTAAACAATATATTCGAATGATCACATGTTCGAGTTAAACAATATATTCGAATGATCACATGTTCGAGTTAAACAATATATTCGAATGCTCACGTGTTCGAATTAAACAATATATTAGAATGATCACGTGTTCGAATTAAACAATATATTAGAATAATCACGTGTTTGAGTTAAACAATGTATTCGAATAATCACGTGTTAGAGTTAAACAGTATATTCGAATTATCACATGTTCGAGTTAAACAATATATTCGAATTATCACGTGTTATAGTTAAACAATATATTCGAATTATCACATGTTCGAGTTAAACAATGTATTCGAATTATCACATGTTCTAGTTAAACAATATATTCGAATTATCGCATGTTAAAGTTTAACAATATATTCGAATTATCACATGTCAGAGTTAAACAATATATTCGAATTATCACATGTTCGAGTAAAGCAATATATTCGAATTATCACATGTTCGAGTTAAACAATATATTCGAATTATCACATGTTCGAGTTAAGCAATATATTCGAATTATCGCATGTTAGAGTTATAGCGTGTCCACTGTATTGTTCACAAGGATTTGATTTCTTTAACTTACGTACAATGAATCCTCCACTTCCGCCCATCTGTCTATTCATGTTGTTGACGTCGTCTGTGAGGTAACTATACGGGTTTCTAGACCCGAAATTCTGGGAATTACCGTAACCATAGGAACCGTAGGAAGACTGTCCGTATCCTCCGGTTGCCATTGCAACACTGAATACCAAGAAACAACTTAGCAGGAAGACTGACAAGGAATTCATGTTCTAAAAATGAATAAATAAGTAAGTGGTTGCAATATGATATGAATCAATAAAAAACAAATTAAAAAGTGAATCAATCAATCAATTAATCATTTGCAATCAAGCAAGCAAGCAAGCAGTTTATCAATCAATCAATTATTCATTCATTCATTCATTCACAATCAATCAAGCATTCAGTTTATCAATCAATCAATTATTCATTCATTCACAATCAATCAAGCATTCAGTTTACCAATCAATCAATCTACTGATCGATTGAACTAACTAAAGGATAAATGAAATAATAGGTTTATGATATATTCATAGCTTCTTGAAAAGTCCAAAGTGAAATAAGTATTGAATTACTTGATCGTTACCGTTTTCATTGGCCAAAAAACCGTTCTCTTTATTACAAAAATCCTATAAATATGAATCGAGATAACTTAAGTTTTCACGAAAGTCATACATTAACACAAACACAGAGACGGTCAGTTTATAGTATCCATGTCATAATCATGTAATCCAGAAAAATATTTATTTTTCCATTTTGAATATGAATCTATTTACAACTTACGACCTACCCTATGGTTACCTCTGGTCCCTCTACCTTATAAATATTGCATTACAACTGATGAATAATTTTAAATGTCAGTTCATGGACTGTGCGGTAGAAAGATCCAACCAATCGAAGGACAGTATTGACAGGTCCGTAATTTATTAAAATAGGTGTGACCTACTCTTGGTTGCTATTTCATAAACTGACAACTTTTCCGGAAATAATATATTTACACGACATGTTTACACAATGAAAAACACATAAATTTCGGGATTTTGCTAATACATGTACATTGACTAAGACGAACATTTAGCCGGTCCATAACGAAAGGTACATATTGACTTTTTGAGAACGGAGTAGAACCGGATCCACATAGTCTGACCAAATCAAGGTCTCCACTGTTCACATAATAGTATTACTTGCATAAGCTTTTAAGCAGAATATGTCAATTCGGATAGCTTCTGATAGAACTGAGCAGACGTTCAGGATGATCTGAACCTATGTACTGTTCAGAAAATGCCAACGTCTACCTTTTTCCAATACACGAAATCAATACTAATATACCTTAGTCCCATACCCATCTCCTCGGGTCGCCTCGGTGGTGTAGTGGTACAGCGTCCGCCTCGGTGGTGTAGTGGTACAGCGTCCGCCTCGGGTCGCCTCGGTGGTGTAGTGGTACAGCGTCCGCCTCGGGTCGCCTCGGTGGTGTAGTGGTACAGCGTCCGCCTCGGGTCGCCTCGGTGGTGTAGTGGTACAGCGTCCGCCTCGGGTCGCCTCGGTGGTGTAGTGGTACAGCGTCCGCCTCGGGTCGCCTCGGTGGTGTAGTGGTACAGCGTCCGCCTCGGGTCGCCTCGGTGGTGTAGTGGTACAGCGTCCGCCTCGGGTCGCCTCGGTGGTGTAGTGGTACAGTGTCCGCCTCGGGTGCGGGAGGTCGCGGATTCGAATCCGGGCCGGGTCAAACTAAATATTTTAAAAAATCAATACCGTTGTCGTCCTCGCAAGTGACCTCAATATAATTGACTCGTGCATACAGAAACTGCACCAAGTGGTGTAATTGCACCAATGGCAGAGCGTCCGCCTCGATGCTGAAGGTCGCGGGCTCGATACCAAGCCGAAGACTTAAACAAGTGTAGTAATGACTTTTACTCATTGGCGTTCATGGTTGTAGAGTTAGCATTACAATTGACTGGCTAGTGTCAGGATAAATGGACCAGTAGTACTGGTAACTAAACCCATGAAATGCCGTGATATAACTGTAAAGTTGTCGAAGCGGCCTAAAACTCCAAATAATCAATCCCACAACCACACTATTTACCTCCCTTACAGCCATTCTAATAGGTATATTTTTAATAATTTTGTTTTTCAAAATGACATTATCAAAAAATATGTTGTTGAAGCAAAAAGTGTTAATAGTTTTAAAAATCTCTTAAATAAGTCGTGGTACAATGAACCTTTTACATTTGTACCTAATTATGACGAACCGGAAGTGGGCTTGTCTTAATAAAAAAGGTCTCGAGGACAAGGTGAGGTAAAATAAAGTATCGGTACAGAAATAGTTAACCCTTTCCCCTCATATAGACGCTTTCTGACGCCTCTGCAGCAGACGGCTTTTTGAAAACATAGTGACAAAAGAAGAAATTGCACAAAACGTGCAATTTCTCCTTTTGCCACAATGTTTTCCACTTTTTGTCATAGGTTATCCATTTAATTATGGAGATTTGCTATTTTTTGACAAAATACGTTCAAAGTCGTCTGCTGCAGAATTGTCATATGAGGGAAAGGGTTAATGCAAGACGCTGATGTAAAAACAGTCAACGACATTTGATTATCAAACTTAAATATCCCTCTTCTTGTTTCCCTAATGTGTGTACATAATACACTCTATTAATGATTATCATATCGCAATCCCGGGTACTCCTGCTTTTCTGCCATCAGTATTTCGCGAATACGTGAGACTTAAGTCAGCCCACACCTCCGTGCAGTCTGATCAAGATCTTATATTCCATCTCCTGTCCCTGTGGCTGGGTGGCGGAAGCTCAATAAGAATGGCAGACACAGTCCGACCCGCGCTCGAACCGTAAACGTTTTACCGCGACTCTGCGCGGGCCGGTCCTCTTCCCGAGAAATTGTAGAAAAACACTAAATGGGTCTGAACGCTTTGGAGTTAATTGGTTTCATACCTTATATATGTCAATATTCAAGATGCAGTACGTTGATGTCGATGTTAATATAAGGCGTATTACAAATATCATCTTTACTGTCTGTCGCGATATGACCTTAGCTGTTGAAAGCGGCGTAAAACCTAAACTGACAAGAAAATAAATAAATATTCCATCTTCGTCATCCAGACATATATTCATTTCATGAATATAATTGGATAGGCGCATTGAAACCTCTCTCAGTATTGAAAGCCCGGCCGGGTAGCTCAATTGGTAGCGTATCTGACTCGTGATCTGGAGGTCACGGGTTCGATACCCGGTTGCGGCGACATTCTTTCGGGCGATTTTTCATCGCCTCTCACCTCTGATCTATGTGAGAAAGTAGTCAGTGGCTTCGAAAAAATGTTGTGTAAGTACTGGTGTAGGAAAGCCAGGAAAACATGGGTAGGTGCACTGACCTCCGTGATATGACCAAAGCTGTTGAAAGCGGCGTTAAACTCCAAACAAACAAACAAACAAACTCAGTATTGAAAATGTTTTATGCAAGGACATGCACTTCTGGAGTCTCGGTTGTTTGCAATGCGAAACACAATGAGGGACATTAGTGATAATTATATTATCTCCCTTGTCCGATAAAGACCAAGGCAGACCAAATAGTTGGTAGGTCCTTTAAGTTGAAATCCTTTGTCTTTATCGCTATTTTCAATGAGATATTTCAATTACTCTGTACACATTTATCATAAATGTGTTAATTAAAGTGATGATTCAAAAGTGAAAATTTACATAGCAGTGTTTAAAGAAAACAAATGTGGAATTACTAATCAATCTAATAACAGTTGGCCAAGAAAATGCAATTATAAGTGCATCATACAGTGCAAAGAAACCAATGATAAAAAGAGAGGAAGCCAAATGATAGGACCTAGCTAGATGTAGAGAGTATTAAAGGGAGATAACTGACCGATGTCTCCAATTGATTTCAATTACATTTGTTTTGTTAAGAAATGTATATGTACATAGTCTATTTTCATTGATAAACTTGAATACATTATTCGGACTAAGACGAAACAGTTCTAAAAGATCATTTGAATACGACCTTCCTTTACATATAAAACCCGGAAATAGTAAATTTATCAAAGGTCTCATAAAATAATGTTCGTCAAACTTTCCGCCTTCAAGGTCAGATATATGTATATAATTATATATATATATACTCGATCGGCGTCAAACGATTTGTGGTCTTATTGCCTCTCCGTAACTGGATCGCATAAATGTGCATTGGCTTAGAACTATTGGGGTAACAGTTCTGGTGTTCGGGTCAAAAGATGCATCTAAGAGTAAACTAAGTGTAGAACGGACAGTGAAGGCTGTGAAGATACCGTGTGAATGCACAGTTTCGCCCGAGTCTTCGTTTGTACGAAGATGCTATTAGACGCGGCTGAATAAAATATGAGTCGCCTCTTTATAAGATGCCGTAGTGATCAAGGATGAGTTTCATGCCTTTTTTTATTTACGCAAATAAACTATTGTATTGTATTGTATTGTATAAGAACTCCGTACCGTACCGGAAAAATAATATGAAAGGTTATGGTTGTGAAATCCGTCCCGCTACAGCTCTAGCTTTGTAATCAAAACGGTACATCTTCTTTTAAGATTATACGATAAGTGAAAACTCTGGTTAGACTGTGCGTGTGTTTACATGGGATAATCTTAGTCTTCACTGTTTAGAGATGTCATACGGTTAGACTGTGCGTGTGTTTACATGGGATAATCTTAGTCTTCACTGTTTAGAAATGTCATACGGTTAGACTGAGCGTGTGTATACATGGGATAATCTTAGTCTTCACTGTTTAGAAATGTCATAGACTCTGTGTGTGTATACATGGGATTAGCTTGGTCTTCACTGTTTAGAGATGTCATACAGTTAGACTGTGCGTGTGTATACATGAGAGTATCCTAGTCTTCACTGTTTAGAAATGTTATACGGTTAGACTTTGCGTGTGTATACATGGAATTATCTTAGTCTTAACTGTTTAGATATGTCATACGGTTAGACTGTACGTGTGTATACATGGGATTATCTTAGTCTTCACTGTTTAGAGATGTCATACGGTTAGACTGTGCGTGTGTATACATGAGATTATCTTAGTCCTAACTGTTTATTATGTCATTCGGTTCAAAATCTAAATCATATGTATACATACATTAGCCGCTTCGAACGAAAAGGACAGGAACGTAACTGCATTGAAGCCATGTAGGCCGCTGTCTACAAAATATTTTCTGAAAATATCGCAAAAATAAATGGCCATATATAAAGTTAAGGTTAAATCTAAGGAATTTGCCGTTCTTGTAAACACGTTTTCCGGTAAAAAGTAGTCGGATATATACGCCAAAACGCACCTTCAACTATCGAACTGACAACATTCCTGAGAGTGTTGCCTCCGGATCCCTTTACACCCCACCCCCTGCGCCACTTAAACTTAGCATACATAATATTTTCAGCCAAGCAGGAAAGGGCAGTTTGACATCTCAACATTTCAATATTCTTCTTCTAAGATGCATGTACTACTATTTCTTAATTCTTAATTCTTTTCTTGAACAATATTTAAAATAAACCAGGGTTGACCTTTATTCTGTGTAACTAAATATATATACATGTATACATCTAATTAAAAGCTAGAAGTGTAACCATTATGCTCTCATGTCCATGTCAATGTATGTAATGCCATAAACGAAGCGTCAACGTGACCCGTTTTTGGCAAACGCAGCTCGAAAGTAAAACATTTAAATAAATGAAATAAAACTGTAGCCCATAAGATATATCGGTGTTTGTTAGCCTAACCCTAACTCTTGCATGGATGAACACAAATGAAATCTGAAAAGACACTCAAAATTGATCGATAATCGATCGATGGGACAACATTGATTTGATTGAAGTTATTTTCACTTTAAGAAAAGGTATAGAAAAAAATTAACTTCATGTTTAAATAGACGAAAATGGACCAGTCGTATATTATTTGGATTTATTGAAAGCACGTTGAATTTATGAATTTATTATTATTGTAACACAACAAAAATATGTGGGGTTTTTTTTTTGTTGCTATAAAAATCATTGGATTTGTTTTCGAATGATTTGTCCGTTTTATCAAAGACGAACCAGGATTTGAATAAATATCGGCTTCAGTAGACACTATTGAGGTTTTTCTTTGTATACAAATCAACTTAGATTATATGTGATAATGTAGAGTATATGTGTCAATGTGGACCTCGTTGAGATGAGTAATGTGATAATGTAGAGTATATGTGTCAATGTGGACCTCGTTGAGATGAGTAATGTGATAATGTAGAGTATATGTGTCAATGTGGACCTCGTTGAGATGAGTAATGTGATAATGTAGAGTATATGTGTCAATGTGGACCTCGTTGAGATGAGTAATGTGATAATGTAGAGTATATGTGTCAATGTGGACCTCGTTGAGATGAGTAATGCGATAATGTAGAGTATATGTGTCAATGTGGACCTCGTTGAGATGAGTAATGTGATAATGTAGAGTATATGTGTCAATGTGGACCTCTTTGAGATGAGTAATGTGAAAATGTAGAGTATATGTGTCAATGTGGACCTCGTTGAGATGAGTAATGTGATAATGTAGAGTATATGTGTCAATGTGGACCTCGTTGAGATGAGTAATGTGATAATGTAGAGTATATGTGTCAATGTGGACCTCGTTGAGATGAGTAATGTGATAATGTAGAGTATATGTTTCAATGTGGACCTCGTTGAGATGAGTAATGTGATAATGTAAAGTATATGTGTCAGTGTGGACCTCGTTGAGATGAGTAATGTGATAATGTAGAGTATGTGTGTCAATGTGGACCTCGTTGAGATGAGTAATGTGATAATGTAGAGTATATGTGTCAATGTGGACCTCGTTGAGATGAGTAATGTGATAATGTAGAGTATATGTGTCAATGTGGACCTCGTTGAGATGAGTAATGTGATAATGTAGAGTATATGTGTCAATGTGGACCTCGTTGAGATGAGTAATGTGATAATGTAGAGTATATGTGTCAATGTGGACCTCGTTGAGATGAGTAGTGTGATAATGTAGAGTATATGTGTCAATGTGGACCTCGTTGAGATGAGTAAAATACAGTGTATGAATGATTCCTGGATAAGGTGCTTCTTTCCCCTACGTTGATTAAGCGTATTTCCATTTTCATGATTCTGTGAAATGATGTTTTCAAATGGGTCATGTAAATAATGTGTTAATGTAGATTATATGTTTCTATGAAGATTATATGTGTTAATGTAGATTATATGTGTCAATGTAGGTTATATGTGATAATGTAGAGTATATGTGTAAATGTGGATTATATGTGTTAATGTAGATTATATGTGTTAAAGTAGATAGTATGTGTCAATGTAGATAATATGTGTCAATGTAGATTATGTGTGTGATAATATGTGTCAATGTATATTATATGTGTCAATGTATATTATATGTGTCTCTGTAGATTATATGTGTCAATGTAGATTGTATGTGTCAATACAAGAAATAATCAAAACGTGGTGTATTTTGATCCCGAGTTCTTAAGACTCAACAGAAACACACCACAGAGTACTTTGAAATAATCTTGGGACATTTTAGGCTACGGAAATTTTAAAATAGGATAGAAACTATTGTAGGAAAAGGATTAATTGCACATTATGATCTATTTCTACTTTTCGTACATAATGTACACAATTGGTTCAAAATGCGTCTGCATGTTGGAAAGGGTTATGCTTAAAATGTGTCATGAAAGAAACCCCACATGTGATCAAATAGTATTATTGCGATACCAAATTCCCTTTGTGAATATTTGTTTATGAATAGGTATATGTTGAATGAAATCAGGGACATATATAAGTCCCTGATGAAATTCAAAGTTGACACAAGTGAACTGGATCTATTGGGTATACGTTCAATGAAATATATCAACAAAACATCTAGAGTAAGTGTACTGTACGGATCAAGTAGGGTTCGCTGGTGTTAAACGCTGGAAAATGGATTTACTAAAAAAATAAGTGTGATTGATAAACATTGTGAAACACAATATTAAACTATTATGTTACCATGACTACTTCACTGTATGATCATCCGATCCACGGAGAGAAAAAATATAAATCCTCGAGCGGAATCGGAGATTACGATGATGACGACAACTATGACGCAATACGAGACGCGAAGGAAAAGTTCCGAAGAAACCCTGACAAGTACTCTCCAAGAAGGACTCACGGATTGACCAATGTCAGATCTTCACGTCGAGAAGTAACGCGGGTTACTTTGGTCATCGAACATGGGTAAATGATATCTTTGGTCGGTCCTGTAGAATAGGATGAACTTTAACATTAACCCTTTGACTGCTGTAACTTTTGGGAAGCCCGTGCCACCAGTATAAAGCAAGGCCAGCCGTCTGATCGGGCTCTATACTGTTGATTGACCAGCTCAACATTTTAATCTCGATAGTCCTATAATTGGCTATTGACTTCTTCCAAATGCAAAGCTGGACCCGTCCATTTCCTGTATGAATATGTTGTGTGACCAAGTATTTATAACAACTGAATATAAATTCAGCTGAAATATATGATACAAATAGTAATTAATTGTCCTATCATACAGGGGAACTATGGTTTTAATTTACATTTTAATTATAAAAAAACCTACTCTCATATAAATAGACTGGTTCACTAATCTTAATCTTCTATTTCAAACTCGAACGAGAACCAGTCTAGTGACGAACTGCTACGGAAATATTCGAGAGCTGACGGTAAAATACGGCGCATGCGCGATCAAGACGATTAACACGGCGCATGCGCAAGCCCATTGCACCAATGATAGTTCTAAACAAACCAATATATGCGCTGGTGCATCAGCACCCGCGCAATAAAAGTTGTGACAAAAGGAGAAATTGTTCACTATTACAATGTTTTCAAAAGTCGTCTGTTGCAGAGGCTTCCGAAAGCGTATGTATGTGGTAAATGGTTAACAATCCACTGAAAAATTTAAAAGGCCGATAAAGTCACAGAATAAATGTAGATGAGCCGCGCCTTGTGACTAGGGGTCTTGTTGCATCCCCGTTCTGACATCTCATAGAGTTATATTTATCATTAGATAAAATGGCAAACCAGCAATGGAGTTACGCTTCTAGATCATTTGTTAGAGTGTAGAAATCATATACTCTACGGGCGGGCCGAAAACACTCTGGCGACACTGTAGGCTTGCACTGGCTCATCTGAGATTTTATTATTCGCATAAGGAACAGGTAACTCTTTCTCTGAGAAATTTCGCAAAGTCGACTCTTCCATGTTGAAAATTGGACCACTCCATTTTTCGTCCAACAGAAAATTTAGTTCTTGAAAAATGTTATGTCTAAGTGACAAACAATGCATATTTCAGGAGAGACTGCTTGTAACGAACTGTCTCTCCTGATTCTGCAATGTTTGCAAAAACCTTTAATTGCCTTTGGCAGCGAAGGGTTAACTGTTTATATTATATTTTACAGAGGCGGATGTACTTCCCAGGGCGTTAGCGACGATATCAGACTTGCCATTGAGGATACGTTCCCGGATGTAAGGTTCGTTGAGAAACATGGAATGCTAGGTAAACCTAATACATAACTTATATACATTAGTTTCCTCTAAAACACAACACATGTTTATTATTATAGTGAATAATGAGCATTGAAACAGAATGTGCGGCATTAACAAACACATTCAAGTAAATAAATATGCAAACAAATGCAAAAATGCATGTTTGTTATTCACTAGAATTTATTACAATAGCTTGATCTACAGCTATAGCTAAACGCTTTCATATCACGTACCTCAAATCTGCAGCAGATGACTTTGAAATCATCTAGGTAAAACTATGGAACTTTCTATAAATGGACATAAAAAGGAAATACAATTGTAACTCTTTCACAGACGTATTTCACAAAGTCGACTCTTCCATGTTGAAAATTGGACCACTTCATTTTCTCGTCCAACAGGACATTTAGTAAAATGTTATGTATAAGTTGCAAAGAATGCATATTTCAGGAAAGACAGCTCGTTACGAGCTGTCTCTCCTGAATCTGCATTCTTTGCAAAAAACCTTCAATTGCATTTGTCAGCGAAAGGGTTAACACCGCGGCAAAAGTAGAAAATGCTAATCATGAGTTACTTACTGTTGCAACTGCCTTGTCGCAAAATCTCGAATGTCGGTTGTTAGGGGACTTGGCCCATTTTGTATTGAATGATACCCATTTAAAGCAAAACAAAGTTTTAACGCAAGCAATCAACCAAGTTATCAAAGAAAAACACAAGTTTATACACAGTTCTAAACCATTACTACCATTTTATTAAAGTCTTCGTTTTCAAAGTGGTCTGCAGTAGATTTGTATCATGTGTTTGAATATATATTTTTTTCAGATTCCTTTGAAGTTTACATCAACGGACGACGTTTGTATTCACGCCTTTCACAGGGAGGATATCCTTATGAAGATGAGGTAACGCTTGTTCTCCCTACCCGCTAGCAAAGACGTAACCTCATTCAATTGATAGATTGATTGTTGATTGTTTAGTATTTAACGCCGCTTTCAACAATTTTTCAAATTATAACGGCGTTTCCTGGGAAATATACAAGTACTACTCGTCCATTTATCCTGACATCAGCCTGTCAGTCGTTATGCTAACTAACCTAACTAACCCCACAACCCTAAACGCCAAGGACGGCAGCCTGTCAGTCGTTATGCTAACCCCACAACCCTAAACGCCAAGGACGGCAGCCTGTCAGTCGTTATGCTAACCCCACAACCCTAAACGCAAAGGACGGCAGCCTGTCAGTCGTTATGCTAACCCCACAACCCTAAACGCCAAGGACGGCAGCCTGTCAGTCGTTATGCTAACCCCACAACCCTAAACGCAAAGGACGGCAGCCTGTCAGTCGTTATGCTAACCCCACAACCGTAAACGCCAAGGACGGCAGCCTGTCAGTCGTTATGCTAACCCCACAACCCTAAACGCCAAGGACGGCAGCCTGTCAGTCGTTATGCTAACCCCACAACCATAAACGCCAAGGACGGCAGCCTGTCAGTCGTTATGCTAACCTCACAACCCTAAACGCAAAGGACGGCAGCCTGTCAGTCGTTATGCTAACCCCACAACCCTAAACGCCAAGGACGGCAGCCTGTCAGTCGTTATGCTAACCCCACAACCCTAAACGCAAAGGACGGCAGCCTGTCAGTCGTTATGCTAACCCCACAACCCTAAACGCCAAGGACGGCAGCCTGTCAGTCGTTATGCTAACCCCACAACCCTAAACGCAAAGGACGGCAGCCTGTCAGTCGTTATGCTAACCCCACAACCGTAAACGCCAAGGACGGCAGCCTGTCAGTCGTTATGCTAACCCCACAACCCTAAACGCCAAGGACGGCAGCCTGTCAGTCGTTATGCTAACCCCACAACCATAAACGCCAAGGACGGCAGCCTGTCAGTCGTTATGCTAACCTCACAACCCTAAACGCAAAGGACGGCAGCCTGTCAGTCGTTATGCTAACCCCACAACCCTAAACGCCAAGGACGGCAGCCTGTCAGTCGTTATGCTAACCCCACAACCCTAAACGCAAAGGACGGCAGCCTGTCAGTCGTTATGCTAACCCCACAACCCTAAACGCCAAGGACGGCAGCCTGTCAGTCGTTATGCTAACCCCACAACCCTAAAAGCCAAGGACGGCAGCCTGTCAGTCGTTATGCTAACCCCACAACCCTAAACGCCAAGGACGGCAGCCAGTCAGTCGTTATGCTAACCCCACAACCCTAAACGCAAAGGACGGCAGCCAGTCAGTCGTTATGCTAACCCCACAACCCTAAATGCAAAGGACGGCAGCCATTACTACAATTTTTAAAGTCTTATTTGAACCACCAATACATGCCTCCAAGAGCTTCAAAAGCTATTTTCCTTGTCGGCCATTTTGATATGCAAAATTGATAGGCGTTACAAGGGAGTATACAATTGAACATGTGTATAAAGGACATCCGCGGGAACACAACAGTATGGTCTTTGTTTAACTCTTTGAATTGTTTAAAGTAGACTCTTCTTGTGTAATTTGAGTTAGACAACCATATTTCACTGACTATTTTGTTTTATTGGATAATATCACCTTCTTGATTATTTTAGTTCTTGTGTAATTTGAGTTAGACAACCAAATTTCACTGACTATTTTGTTTTATTGGATAATATCACCTTCTTGATTATTTTAGTTCTTGTGTAATTTGAGTTAGACAACCATATTTCAGTGACTATTTTGTTTTATTGCATTATATCACCTTCTTGATCATTTTAGTATTTGTGTAATTATATTTTGTTTGGTCTTTCTCTTTTTAACATTATGAAATTTGCCTATTAATGTGTGGATCAGGGAAATAGTTATAGCCCGAGTGATTAACGAATTGGATTTGAGACCGAATGTCCGTAGGTTTGATGTTGCCCGCAGTGGTCATGGCGGCGTGCTCCCTGGGCAACGCATGTTCCCTAGTACTGTACAAGACACACAAAGGGTCATCGTCCCAGGTTTGATCTTGTTCGCAGTCGTCATGGCGGCGTACATCTGAGCATCGCATTTTCCTTAATACTGTACAAGACACACAAAGGGTCATAGTCCCAGGTTTAATCTTGCTAGCAGTGGTCATTGCGGCGTGCCCCCATGCAACGCATGTTCCCTAGTACTGTACAAGACACACAACGGGTCATCGTCCCAGGTTTGATCTTGTTCGCAGTCGTCATGGCGGCGTACACCTGAGCATCGCATTTTCCCTAGTACTGTACAAGTCACACAAAGGGTCATAGTCCCAGGTTTAATCTTGCCTGCAGTGGTCATGGCGGCGTGCTCCCAAGCAACGCATGTTCCCTAGTACTATACAAGACACGCAAAGGGTCATCGTCCCAGGTTTGATCTTGTTCGCAGTCGTCATGGCGGCGTGCTCCCAAGCAACGCATGTTCCCTTGTACTGTACAAGACACGCAAAGGGTCATCGTCCCAGGTTTGATCTTGTTCGCAGTCGTCATGGCGGCGTACACCTGAGCAACGCCTATTCCCTAGTACTGTACAAGACACACGAAAGGTCATAGTCCCAGGTTTAATCTTGTCTGCAGTCGTCATTGCGGCGTGTCTCTGAGCAACGCTTTTTCCTTAATACTGTACAAGACACACTAAGGGTCATAGTCCCAGGTTTAATCTTGCCAGCAATGGTCACTGCGGCGTGCCCCAGGCAACGCATGTTCCCTAGTACTGTACAAGATACACGAAAGGTCGTAGTCCCAGGTTTAATCTTGTTCGCAGTCGTCATTGCGGCGTGCCCCCAAGCAACGCATGTTCCCTAGTACTGTACAAGATACACGAAAGGTCATAGTCCCAGGTGTAATCTTGTTCGCAGTCGTCATTGCGGCGTGCCCCCAAGCAACGCATGTTCCCTAGTACTATACAAGACACGCAAAGGGTCATCGTCCCAGGTTTGATCTTGTTCGCAGTCGTCATGGCGGCGTGCTCCCAAGCAACGCATGTTCCCTAGTACTATACAAGACACGCAAAGGGTCATCGTCCCAGGTTTGATCTTGTTCGCAGTCGTCATGGCGGCGTGCTCCCAAGCAACGCATGTTCCCTTGTACTGTACAAGACACGCAAAGGGTCATCGTCCCAGGTTTGATCTTGTTCGCTGTCGTCATGGCGGCGTACACCTGAGCAACGCCTATTCCCTAGTACTGTACAAGACACACGAAAGGTCATAGTCCCAGGTTTAATCTTGTTCGCAGTCGTCATTGCGGCGTGCCTCTGAGCAACGCATTTTCCTTAATACTGTACAAGACACACAAAGAGTCATAGTCCCAGGTTTAATCTTGCCAGCAATGGTCACTGCGGCGTGCTCCAGGCAACGTATGTTCCCTAGTACTGTACAAGATACACGAAAGGTCATAGTCCCAGGTTTAATCTTGTTCGCAGTCGTCATTGCGGCGTGCCCACAAGCAACGCATGTTCCCTAGAACTGTACAAGACACACAAAGGGTCATAGTCCAAGGTTTAATCTTGCCCGCAGTGGTCATGGCGGCGTGCCCCCTTGCAACGCCTGTTCCTAGTACTGTACAAGTCACACAAAGTGTCATAGTCCCAGGTTTGATTTGCCCGCAGTTGTCATGGCGGCGTGCCCCCCTTGCAACGCCTGTTCCCTAGTACTGTACAAGTCACACAAGGGGTCATAGTCCCAGGTTTAATCTTGCCCGCAGTGGTCATTGCGGCGAGCCCCCTTGCAACGCCTGTACCCTAGTACTGTACAAGTCACACAAAGGGTCATAGTCCCAGGTTTAATCGTGCCCGCAGTGGTCATGGCAGTGTGCCCCCGAGCAACATCATATCAAGTTTGATCTTGCCCACAGTGGTCAAGGCGGAGTGCCCCTGAGCAACGCATTTTCCCTAGTACTGTACAAGTCACACAAAAGTTCATCATTTCAGGTTTGATCTTGCCCGCAGTGGTCATGGCGGAGTGCACCCTAGCAACGCATGTTCCCTAGTACTGTACAAGTCACACAAAGGGTCATAGTCCCAGGTTTAATCTTGCCCGTAGTGGTCATTGCGACGTGCCCCTAGCAACGCCTGTTCCCTAGTACTGTACAAGTCACACAAAGGTTCATCATCTCTAGTTTGATCTTGCCCACAGTGGTCTATGCGACGTGCCCCTGAGCAACGCATTTTCCCTAGTACTGTACTTGACGTACAAAGGGTCATAGTCCCAGGTTTGATTTTGCTCGCAGCTGTCATAGCGGTGTGTCCCTGAGCAGTCGTCATGAGCCCTAGAGCAACGCCTTTGCCATAGTACTATACAAGTCACGTGGGTCATCGTCCCAGATTTGATTTGCTCGCAGTCTTCATGGCGACGTGTCCCTGGGCAACGCCTTTTCCCTAGTATTTTACGAGACACACAAAGGGTCGTCGCCATAGGTTTGATGTGCTATCAGTCGTCATGGTGGCGTGTCCCTGAGCAACGCCTTTTCCCTAGTACTGTACGAGACACACACAGGGTCATAGTCCCAGGTTTAATATTGCTTGCAGCTGTCATGGCGTGACCCTGAGCATCGCCTTTTCCCTAGTACTGCACAAGTCA
Source organism: Serripes groenlandicus (assembly GCA_031761405.1). Taxonomy (NCBI): domain Eukaryota; kingdom Metazoa; phylum Mollusca; class Bivalvia; order Cardiida; family Cardiidae; genus Serripes; species Serripes groenlandicus. The sequence continues at coordinate 58,257,336 of JASEVX010000008.1, forward strand.
AACAAATAGGTCATCGTCCAAAGTTTGATCTTGCTCGAAGTAGTAATCGCGGCGAACCCCTGAGTAACGCCCTTTCGCTACTACTATACTAGACATACAAAGGGTCATAGTTCCAGGTTTAATATTGCTCGTAGCTCTGTCATGGCGGTGTGTCCCTGAGCAACAAGTCACACAATGGGTCATCGTCCAAAGTTTGATTTTCCTCGCAGTCGTCATAGCATCGAGCCCCTGAGTAACGCCTTTTCCGTAGTACTGTACTAGACACACAAAGGGTCATCGTCAAAGGTTTGATGTTGCTCGCAGTCGCCATAGTGGCGTGCCCCTGATCAAACGCATTTTCCCCAGTACTGAACAAGTCAAACAAATAGGTCATCTTCCAAAGTTTTATCTTGCTCGAAGTAGGGATCGCTGAGTGCCCCTGAGCAACGCTCCCCTAGTAAGTCACACAAATGGGTCATCGTGCCAGGTTTGATCATACCCACAGTTGTGATAGCGGAGTGAGTGCCCCCTTAGGGTCATACATAAAGATCTGTCGCCGATATTTTGCTCGCCAAATAGTTAACTCTGAACGGCGAGGGTAAAGAAAAAACAAAGAATAAATAAATGTGACTGCCATAATGTTGAAAACGGCATTAAATCCCCATATGTATCAACATTCTCATTTACATATGAGCAACGTCAGAGAGCATTAAAACATTTCCATCTGTTGCATCTGCAAACAGGGAAGATTCAGATGAGTTTGTTATATCGCACAGTCTCACCACAGACTGCACTAATCGCTTATGTATAAGAGTCGCGTCTAGCGATTTGAAGGTACTTTGTGTAACGGGCTTATGTTTTAGGTTTTAGTACAAAATTGCATCTTGGAATTACTTACATGTAGACGGGCGATGAAGACACCGGTGAGACTATGCGGATGCACAGACTCGCCCGGGTCTCCACTGCACGCAGATACATTAAGATGCCAAAGCGCCAGTCGCGAATAATAAGCAGTCGCTATAAAGGTAAAGTCTGCAGAAAGTAATCGACCTGTTGCCTTCATGGCTTATCTGTCTACCCTTTCTCATTTCATGTCAACATCCGGGTGTAACAAGGCCACTTTTCGCCCGTCGTGTTTCATATATCTTCCCAAACATTAAACCACCTTGAAAACCCCAATCTGATTTCTTATGGGGGGCGTGTTAATAAGACCCTAATTGAAATAGTTGCTTTTATTGTCACAGTACCGTCTAACAATAAGAACATGCTCTATTCAATTCAATCCAATTCAATCTAGTTTATTCGCAAATTCTGGCATCCGTCCCATATTGTATACAAATATAAATAATCACACTTTTTTATATGATTTCCCGCCATAAACTCTTCATCATTTTTAAGAAGGTTATTGACAAAAAAAAAAAAAATAGATTTGCTGAATTTTAAGCAACAAACTCTTTTCTAAATCAATCTACCATCTTCCATTATGGTTCAATTTAACTTTTTTGTCAAATATAACCCATCTGCAGCAGACGGCTTAGGAAACATCTGGGCAAAATGAGCTAAATCTAAATAAAATTAAGTATATTTTATTGAATAGAATGGAAGACTTTGAGACTAATGGAGATATCACCCAATAACTTAGAAAACATATGGGCAAAATGAGCTCAATCTGAATGAAATCAAGTATATTTATTGAAAAGAATTGAAAACTTTGGGAATAACAGAGATATCGCTCAATAATTAGCAATTTCTCCTTTTTTCTCACAATATTATTAAAAGCCTTCCGCTTTAGGTGTAGAAAATTGCGTTTGTGGGTGCAAGTGGGAATAGGAAAGCCAACACTTCACAGTAACATCCGATTATACGTCTCTATAGACTGACAATAATAGAGCCGTCCCGCGAGAAAACCAACAGTATGGCCTCTGCGTAATGTATCGACCCAGATCAGCCTGCGCAGTCCGCGCAGACTGATCCGGGCCGACATATTCCGTCTCAGGGGGATAGAGGTATAGAGTAATGATTTTATGACACAGAAAATCCACAGGAGGCGAAAATTATCTATCCGGGTAAGCCTGCGCGGCCCCAAAATGCAGCTGCGGCGATACACATCTACGTAATGTATCGACCAGATCAGCATGCGCTGTCCGCGCAGACTGATCCGGGCCGACACATTCCGTCTCAGAGGGATAGAGGTATAGAGTAATGATTTATGACACAGAAAATCCACAGGAGGCGAAAATTATCTATCCGGGTAAGCCTGCGCGGCATGCTTAGGCTGATCCGGGTCGATACTTTACGCAGAGTCCACAACGTTGGTGGTTTTCTCGCGGGACGGCTTAATTATCTCCTTCAGCTGCATGGGGATGTTATCAAATGTCTGGCATTCTAGATTATCCTTCAAAATGTAGAACTCAGTACTTCATAATATAAGTGAAGATTACATACAATCAGCGATGAATTGTGTATAATTCAGAACATATCATTATAAATTGCTTTCGAATTTTATAGTTATAATTACTTTATTCAATTAATTCGGGTTTCACGCCGTTTTCAACATTTTTCAGTTGTAACACGGCAACATAAACCAATACTAGGCTAGGAAATGTGCCTGTCTCAAGGGCACTCCACAATAACCGCCGCGAGCAAAATCAACCGGGAACGCCCGGTTTTCAATCAAACATGCTAACCACTTGACCAAGGCAGATTCGCCTGCTATATTTAGACTGTCATTACTTCCTAAATTATGAACTTAACCCTTTCCCTCATACGACAATTCTGCAACAGACGACTTTGAACGTATTTTGTCAAAAAATAGAAAATCTCCATAATTGAATGGATGACCTATGACAAAAAGTGGAAAACATTGTGGCAAAAGGAGAAACTGCACGTTTTGTGCAATTTCCTCTTTTGTCACTATGTTTTCAAAAAGCCGTCTGCTGCAGAGCCGTCAGAAAGCCTCTATATGAGGGAAAGGGTTAATATGATAGAAAATAATTATGTCCTACTAAATTTACCAATTTTTTAAATTATCTTATAGAAAACGTAGAAGGGATAACACTTTAAAAAATAATATGGAGATAGTGTAAACAATGATAAGCATTGCTAACAGCGCATCCTGTTCGTTATATCTTGTTTTCAATTGATTTCTTTACCCGAAGTTTAAATAAAGTGGATATTAATCAGACCAAGTATGAAAACAGCATGTTAATATTCAATATTTACACAAGTCGATGTTATTCTCACGTTTCAGTTGCGGCGGGAGTAACAGCCACTCTCTTCGGGCAGGCACGCAGGGGACTGCCGAGCCCTGGTAGCTCAGTCGTTAGCGACGCGGGCTGTCAATCCAGGGGTTGTGAGTTCGAATCTCGGCTCGGCCAACTTTCTTTCCGAGGATTGACAAAAGTCAATGCGACATGCGTCATTCGTCGTCTTCCACCAATGGGCTAAGTCTATGTGGAAAAGCAGCCAGTTGCTTGGGAAAATTGTTGTGTGGATTAATACTGGTGTGAGAAAACCAGGAAATGCATGAGTAGGTGAACTGGCCGCCGTGATATAACTGAGAAATTGTTAAAAACGGCGTTAAACCCCAATCAATCAATCAATCAATCAATCACGTTTCAGTTAAATTCCTGCAACAAACCAAGCGTACGAGTAGATACGTATTTGTATTTGTCATAGCATTTCAACACATGCTTGCAGTTTAACCCTTTCCCTCATGTAGACGCTTTCTAACGCCTCTGCAGCAGACGGCTTTTTGAAAACATAGTGACAAAAGAAGAAATTGCACAAAACGTGCAATTTCTCTTTTTGTTTTGCCACAATGTTTTCCACTTTTTTTCATAGGTCATCCATTCAATTATGGAGATTTTCTATGTTTTGACAAAATAAGTCGTCTGCTGCAGATTTGTCGTATGAGGGAAAGGGTTAACAACTATAAACATTAGAAAACATCCATGTCGTTTAGGCGATCTGAATAGCATATCATTATTTGTTTTGCCAATTCTGGCGTCGTATGAGCCCGTCCGTTGAGAAATGGTACAAGTTAGCCTATTTGAACATTGTAGATCCAGATCAGTCTGTGCATCAACAGTCTGATCGGAATCTGCACTGTTTAGATATGCTAACTTGTACCCGTGTTCGCACTGACAGTCTCAAATGACGTCTCCGTTACGATATGACGATGGGTCTAACGTAAGTATAGGGCTGGGCTTGTAGAGGTTTGTCATACAACACACCCATAGCTAATATAACGTGTAGGCGTAGTCTCGCGAAACTGTTCGTAAGGGGAGGCTCATCTGAGTCTGCACTGTACGCAGATGCAACAAGATCCAAACACATGGTTTATTATATATCAGTAATTATTATAAAATGGCAGTTGATGATATTAACATGCATACTTATTTAGCTTAACCCTTTCCTACATACAGATGCAATTTGTCAAACACGGAACATAATTATTACAAAAATACCTGGTTGTTATTTTGTTTTAACATATTGTATTGTTATTCCCCAGGAAGAAGTCCGAACAGAGCCGAACAAAAACAACATGATCCCTAATATACGCTTTCTGACGCCTCTGCAGCAGACGGCTTTTTGAAAACATAGCAAAAACGAGCAATTTCTCCTTTTACCACAATGTTTTCCACTTTTAGTCATAGGTTATCCATTCAATTAAGGAGATTTTCTATTTGTTTACAAAATATGTTTAAAGTCGTCTGTTCTAGAATTGTTGTATGAGGGAAAGGAATAAAATATCATGTTTATATTACAGGTCGTCGAGGCCGTCTACAGAGCGAAGAAGGGGAAGACATTTTATCCACTTGAAAGAGGATCCACCGTATGTTCAATATTGTGACAGCGATGACAGTATTGGTGTAAAGTTTTGACACGAAAACCGATAACATTGTGTAATGACGTCAGACGTTACGTAACGGAATTGACATATATCAATTAACCAAGCGAACTGGGTTTAATTGGTTACCGATCGAGCTGTTACTAAATAAATATTATTTCATTGGAGGTTGTCTATGTGTTAAAAATGTATTTGGACATCAACAGTGTGCGGATTCAACTTCATTTTGAAATTAGATGCATAGATTCTAGTATTTTATTTGCAAACATTGATATAATTTAGTCGGTAATGATCATGTATCCATTTGCATTAGTCCTATTTCGATGTGAATAGCATTGTTTATAAAATGTTAACAAAGAGTAAATATACATGTATGTAACTGTATGAAAACAATATTTTGAATGTAGTAAAATATTCGTTATAACATGTTTATCATAGCGTCATCATACTTGAATTGTTTGGCTGTTTTGCGCTTTTTCCATCAGTATTTCAGTTATATCTATTAACCCTTTTCCCACTACCAGACGCATATGCAGCAGACGACTTTGAAAACATTGTTACAAAAGAAACAAACAAGGAGCAATTTTCAGAGTGGTTTTAACTCGTTTCAGTAATAACACTTTCATTTAAAGAGTTTCTTTATTTCTGCATAGATGTTTCCAAAGTTGACTGCTGCATATTTGCTTTACGTGAGAAAGGGTTGCAACAAACATCCTGATCCTGACCGCCTCTGGACAAGGTCCATGTACATATGAGCTGCGACAAGCATTGAGGGGTCTTGTGGTATCTCCCTATTTAAATTCCAAAAAAGGTATATGTGTAGAGAGGGTAATAGCTGAACTAAAATCGCGCGGCGGATAGCAGTTTTGGTTCTCATTGCCTCTCCGAGCAGTGAAGACTCATATCGAGGGCTTGGCGTGAAACGGTTGTAACTAAAATTGGTATTTTTTTACCAAGGTTAATCACCTCGCCACGAAGTCTTTATAAGCGTTAAATAATTTGTCTTGGTAAACAATGTAAATTTAGGTGCCATTGCTCGTTCTGAGCAATGGCACCTAAATTTGCATTGTTTATAAAAGGGTCAAAATTGCCACTAAACCAGGGTTTTCAAAATAGGTTTTTAGTTACAACCGTTTCACGCCAAGCCCTCGATATGAGCTTGTGCATCCACACAGTGCCACTAGATTCTAAATGGATTATATACCTAAATACCTCTTCCGCCAAGGAGACCAGCAGAGAAGCCCCCACAGTTGTACGCCAATGTCACATTAAATGCATCCTCGGTATCCAGGCATATATCATATGAATAGCCTGGGTACCGAGGATGATTAAATGATGCCAAACTGGAGAAACACTAAACTTACAAATCGCTAGACGCTGCTAAATAGTACCTTGTCGGGAGATACTTATAGAGCTGTGTAACCCGCAGGCAGAGAGACTACGCGAGTACGCAAATGCACCAATACCCTCCCTCCCCAGCTGCGGATCACATGCAATCTAATCGAAGAGGTTATCCATACAGCGTATGTTCATAGTTGAGCCATTTTACTCAGCCTTATGTAGCCTTCGGGAATTTGGAACTGACGGAGAATCAGATCAGTCTGATCTAAACATCTACTGGTCGTAATATATGAATAGGAGCATCACGAAACGTCATTGAGACCAGTTTTGACCCCATTCTACAGGAATGCAATTTGATCGTTTTTCCCATACATGAATGTCTCGCCTGGCGATTTGAGGCCTTATTGACCCTCTAAGTGTGTTTGACAATCACATAAAGGTCAATTGGCGTTAAACTAATGAAGCTACAGTTCGAGTTTTATGTCAAAATATGCATTCGTTACTAAATCTCCTTCTAACGGACAGCGATGTCTTTGTGGATGAACAGTTTCGCCTGAGTCTTCACTCTACGCAGATGCATTAAGCCATCAAAATCGCTAGACGCTGCTCATTTCTAAAGCTACAAAAGTCCGTGTTCATGTAACTTTAGTCATGTAGTCATTGGTGACATGACACGCGAGTTCCTATCTTCGGGAAAAGCAAAGATCTAGATCACATTGCGTCCCGATTAATTTGATTAAGATCATCACCTAGTCGGTAAAGTCTAAAGAAAACGGAAATGACAAAATAAATTGCGAGTACAGTCAAAACTGTATTAGCGGTCACCTCTCTTAAGCAGCCACTTGATGATTAACCGACACAACATTTTCTTCATTTTTTTATTTGACTTGTATAAAGCAGCCTTCTGGGTTCAGCAGCTAATTGTTGACTCTCCCCTGGATGGCTGCTTAAGACAAGTTTGAGTTGATCGTTTAATACTAACCATTACATTCAAAACCTACGAATTTACGTTTTAGAGGTACGTTGCTCATTTAGACAGCCGAGACCCGGTAGCTCAGTCGGTAACGACGCGGGCTGTTAATCCAGGGGTTGTGAGTTCGAATCCCGGCTCGGCTAACTTTCTTTCCGAGGATTGACAAAAGTCAATGCGACATGCGTCATTCGTCTTCCGTTAATGGGCTAAATCTATGTTGAAAAGCAGTCAGTTGCTTGGGAAGATTGTTGAGTAGGTGAACTGGCCGCCGTGATATAACTGAGAAATTGTTAAAAACGGCGTTAAATCCCAATCAATCTCATTTAGACAAACGAAGCTTAATCATATTGCGTCAGTCAACATAAACTCTTGTTTGACATTGTTTCTTCTTAACCCATCTCGATACTCCGTCACGATGATATAGCTCCTTATCGGGAGGTCATGAGCTCGAACATCGGTTCGAAAAACAGGCTTTGTGGCATTTGACAAAAAGCGAGGCAAGCTGCAACCGCCTTCCACCAATTGGTTCAAAAACGCTGTAAGATGAGACAACCAGTTGCCTGCGAAGAATGGCGTGTGGACATTTGACTAGTCGCCTTGATGTGATGTTTCAGTTGCCCTTCACAAGAGCTATGAATATACACAGTATTATCCTTAGGAAACCGGCTACCAACACTACAGTGCAACTTATTTAGTTTACATTGATTGTGAATCAATCGCTTTTCTAAGAGCCGAGCCTAGCGACGTTGGGGCTTACTAACACTCTGCACGTTGACAACCTTTACAGACATATCGGCATAAAACTAGGGGGCCATACTTCCAGTGTTTTGTCAGAAGGTGCATTTACAAGCGTTTAACATATACACGAGCGGTGAAGACTCTGGTGAGACTGTGCGGATGCACAGGCTCGCATGAGTCTTCACTGATCGCAGCTGTAATAAGACCCCAAACAAGTGCATGACGCGGCGCATAGTAAATAAATAAATTAATCTCGACGTCTGCTAACTGGATAGTCACCTAGTTCTCGCACCAAGTGGGTAAGATGATCCCGGATGTTGGACCAGTCTTATCGGAATCGAACCCGGGACCTTTAGATCACGAAGCGGATGCTACATCTCTGAGTAACTGCACGTTGTTTAAACATCTGCATGCACAAGGTCAAATAAAAATGTGTCATTTTCCTGACATATTGTTGTTGACAGGGCTTGGACTCCATTTTAAGACACTTAAATTGGCCGCCTGGTTCGTTTGGTTATTTTTTTTCATATCTTACCCACAATGCATCAATTATAAAATACATTTTTTTTCCCGACAACTGATCGAAATAGTTCTGGTTTTTTTTGGTATGTAATAACAAGATATAGTCGAAGTTATATATAGATTAATTTAATATTTGTTAAAGCAACTGTCTGACTTGGATACATGTGTATATGCATTACGTAAGAATGTAAGACTAGCCCCAATCCGTTCTACCACTTATACCTGTTTCCATGATACATACATGTATGAGTCGTCCAACAAGAAAACCAACATTGTGGACTCTGCGTAAAGTATCGACCGGATCAGCCTAACCATGACGCGCAGGCTAACCCGGACAGACACTTTTCGCCGCCTGTGGATTTTCCGTTTCAGGAAGCATTACTCTTTTACTCAATGCCCCTGAGACGGAATGTGTCGGCCCAGATTAGCCTGCGCGGGCTGATCTGGGTCGATACATTACACAGAGGCCATAATGTTGGTTTTCTCGTGGAACGGCTCATATGGTATACTTAAATATACAGGGAAAGTTCTAAACCGAGTTGTGTTGTCCGTTTGTTTTGTTTGTTTGGAGTTTAACGCCGCTTTCAACAGCTTTGGTCATATCACGGCGGTCAGTGCACCTACCCATGTGTTCCTGGCTTTCACACACCAGTACTTACACAACATTCTTTCGAAGCCACTGACTACTTTCTCACATAGATCAGAGGTGAGAGGCAATGGAAAACATCGTCCGAAAGAATGTCGCCGCAACCGGGTATCGAACCCGTGACCTTGTGTTGTCCGTTCTCTGGTACAGACGATATTTGACACTTCATAACGAATTGGACGAACTGACGAATTCACAATTGTAGCAAATAACATTTTGAAAACAATGTCGAAAACAGAGAAATTAGCTCATAACGAGCAAGTTCTCTCCCTTCAACAATGTTTTAAATTTGCATGAAAATGATCCTCGCAATTGTTGTCAAAGTTTTGAATATAATTATTTTATCGTATGCTTTTGATGAAGACATGTCTAGATTTTGTGTGCAAGGTATTTTATGCCGTTTTCAACAACTATTCGGTTACATCACTGCGTTTCCTGGATAAAGTAGCCGTACTACTGATCATTTTATCCTGACCCCAGGGCTTCAGTCGTAATGCTTAACCCCACAATCCTGAGAGCCAAGAAGGGCAACCATTACTATCATTGTTAAAGTATTTTGTACTGAGGTAATCGAGCATATATATCCATTTAGCCTGATAACGACCTACTCGATTTGCTATAACGTGTTTGCACATTCCACAGTCGCACTGACCGCAAACATACACGTATCAAGACAATCAGAATATACAACTTCTGAAGAAAACAAAATAGTTGCAGTCCTACTGGTTTCAACCAAAAAAATCACACTAGTATGTCACAGCACATGTACTTGTTTGAGGTCTGTCAATGCATATCAAATAGCTTTTGTCAGGTAACATACATGTAATTGACTAACCTCCCAGTATTCATGAATAATAATGAGCTGTTCCACAAGAAAGCCAACATTATGGACTTAAAGTAATGTATCGACCCAGATCATCGACCCAGACCAACCTGCGAAGTCCCGCAAGCTAATCCGTGCCTATACATTCCCTCTCAGTGGGATAGAGGTAATAATTTATGAAACAGAAAATCCACAGGAGGCGAAACGTGTCTTTCCGGGTTAGCCTGCGCGGCATGCTTAGTCTGATCCGGGTCGATACTTTATGTAACTAATTGGCGAATAATGCAAAACCATATTAGACTTCGAGGATGCGCATTCTAATCTGGTACTACACTGGTCGCAATGTTTAAATGTTATTTTTTTAGCACATTTCTACCTAACGTTTTACGAGTTTTACCGAAGAGTCTTAACCCTTTCCCTCATAAGACAATTCTGCAGCAGACGACTTTGAACATATTTTTATCAAAAAATAGAAAAATCTCTATAATTAAATGGATAACCTATGACTAAAAGTAGAAAACATTGTGGTAAAATAAGAAATTGCTCGTTCTGAGCAATTTCTTCTTTTGTCACTATCTTTTCAAAAAGCTGTCTGCTACAGAGGCGTCAGAAAGCGTCTATATCAGTGAGGGAAAGGGTTAATGTTAGTAATCATTAATCTATGTCCAGTATTTAGAACAATACCGAAACAATGCCGTTATCAGAATACAAACAAATGTATCACATCGGAGGGCGAATCCTCCGTCACAGCCAGGCAATCCTTAAATCCATCTATACTCCAAGGTCGTCGAATGCCCGAGTCGCCATCTTTCTTTAGAGTTGTCAACGGACCCATACCGTCCTCCCGGAAGTAAACGATTTCATTCTTGTCCCGCAATGTCGCAAAAATCTTACCCCGGAAACACGCAACATCCGCTATACGAGATTTGAGTCGTCGAGACCAGAGAAGGTCGTGGTATCCGCCAAAACAGCTGATTTCATTCCTGAGACGAACTCTGACAACCACGCGGCCGCTCCTCGTGCACGTCAGCCGATCCGGAAAGGATCGTTTCCTTGACGACTGATATATTGTGGCCAGCTTTGGATTCTGTAGGTTACTTGGTCGTATATCGAGCATGTCGACTTTCCTCGCGTGTATACTCGAAGCAGCCAAAGAGTCAACTTTGGGTGAAATAACTCCGATGTATTCAATATCTGTATTGACAGCCCTCAGTATTTCCAGTGCAGGATCGGTCCCTACAATGAGAACTTTTGGGACATCCCAAACCGTTACTGCCACAGTGTTCGTCTCCTTTATCAGCGCTATCTGGTGGGGCTCATACTTAATTTTGAGATCGTTCAGGAATTTTCCCTCGGGAATTTTGAACTTTTTCAGTGACCTGTTTGATTGGTCTACCACAACCACCGCTACTGTTCCAATTAGAGCGATACCCGAAAGCATGCATTTCTGTTCATTTTCAAGTTTGGCACTGAACGTATGGTGTGTGTTCCAGTCAGGTGTTTCTTGGTCAGTATCACCAGGCTCATCAAGAAACTGACCACTTTTCGTTACCATGACAAAATCCTTGTCATCCGAATCACTTACTTTGACGATTTCGTCATATGAAAGAAAGTCTTCCGGTAGAGTTTGTTTTGTGGACGATACAAAAGCATCTAGAAGATTAATATCTGCATCAACATAGTTCATCAATGACCCTGTGTTGATCTTGTTCGAAAGGTCGTGAATGTTTTCTTGCAATTCAGAAGAACTTGAACACATTTCTGATATTAATCTCATAGTCTCATTTGGGTTCATATTGGAAGTAACATCGTCAAATGATTTGATCTGCAGTACAATCTTCGTTTGCAGTTCCCCAAGCGATACGATTGACGTATCGCGTGAAATAGTCTGCTTTGCTTTTATTTTAAGGTCTTCTATCTTCTTGCTGAATGCGGCACACACTTCTTTAAAACTCTCCCCGACTTCAGTTATGGATTTCTGAAAGTCTTCGTGGACTTGTTCCACAGTCTTGCTGTTTTGTTTCGATCCTTTAGCGTCAATAAGTTGAGATGCATCGGTGACCTGTTGGGCAACCAGACACTTCAATGCGGTATAACGTTTTCCAATCACTCTGGCGGCTGGTAGACAGTCGCACTCGGCATCCCTGTGGTCTCGCCAAGCACATTCAGCACAAACAACGACATCGTGTTTAGAACAATAGACTTCTAACTTTTTCTTAAAATGACGACCGCAATAACTGTTGATGCTGAATACGGTCTCATCTATTCGTTCAGGATCGTCCACGTACTCATTGGAATCTATATCCTGGGGCTGTGCGGTATCCTGTAGACCAATAGCTCGCAATATTGACAACGATATATCATCAGTGATCAGTCTATCAATCCACGTTTTGGGTTCTATGTCGGGCTCTATGTCATATTTACTTCGACAGATTGGACACTCAAAAGCATCCCTGGCCTTCAGAATACTGGTAATATAATCCTCAAGACATCGTGAACAGAAACTGTGACCACATTGCAACATTTTTGGATCACTGTAGATGCCACAGCATATGGAACACGTTAAATAGTCTGACGTGATATTCTTAACAAGACGTTCTGCCATGGTCCTTTGATTTTTGAATCGGTTAGTTTCTAAATACTAGTAAAAATGGTCTCACAACTTGCAATCCCGTTTGGATATCGACTCACATCTGTTCTCTGCGTTCTAATCAGAACATGATATATGTTATGAATCTCGTTATTTACAAGACGTGATTTATTTACAAGTCAAAATGAAATTTCGTGTTCCAGTTTCTACTTGTTTGAAATGTAAAGATACCCACATAGATATACATGTATGTATGTATAATGGGTCACTGGTGAATAGCCACTTTTAATTAATATCCTCACTTAGATGTAGTTGCACACACACATACACACTGTAATATTATATTGAAATGTTATAACGAGTTACATTAGGCTAAGTGTTTTCAGATTGACATACATTTTTACACTTTATTAAATGATAAACTTTACACATGACTGAATCACGTGGTTATAATTTTGTTTATCTTTAACACAAGATAATGTCATGAGAACGTGTGACCTACTTTACATTTTTTTCTTTAATCAATCCAAAATGGAAGAAAGTACCATTCACAATGATGGGAGCGTTACAGTTTGATCAGAAAAATAATTTGAGTGGCATAAACATGTGGAACATGGACCAGGTGTAATAATTAACGTCTTCAAATATTTTCGTCTGCAAAGGGAAAGCATATGTCGTCTGCTACAGTCTAAACATCTCGCGAAGAAGGGGTAAATTCTAACGACATATGTTTAAGCAAGACGTCAAAGATCAAAAGAGCAACTATTTAAATACATCTATATTTCAAGATGTTTAAAATTTAGCAGCTATATCGAAAGACACGATTGCTACTATCATAAAGTCTGACATTTTTTAATAAATTGTAAACCGAAAGTAGAAACGAGTTATAAACCCTTAATTGAATTACTATTTCTTCCGTGTTTACATTTTCTTATTCATCAAGATTATTTAGAGACAATAATAGATGAACATGTCGATTTCAATTCGTTTCGAACTATGGTTGCAGTTATTCTAAACCCATCCCAAAGAACGACACACCCCCAGTAATGTTCACTACTACAACAATGAAAACGAGTTCACCGGAAACGGATTTAGACTCACGCATGCGTATTTAACGAAATGGTTCCAGACAGAAATGGCGAATACATTTCACGGAGGCGGCGCTCAAAGCCCCACGTCTTTGTCTAAGCCCATTGAAAAAGTATTTGAAGATGCCCAGCACACGGGCGAAATTCTACTCAATTGTAGGAAACTTAGAGAATATCCTAAAATGGCCGCGAAGTATGATTTGGTGGATACTATCTCAGCGGGTAAGCATCTTATATTTTTGGTGTGTATTTTTTTCTCCCAACATCTTCAGCACTCGGAATGAATCATCGCTGTTATGAACATTATTTTTATTTCCTCCTTTATAGTGTTCTGTCATTTTCTGCTTGACACTCAAATGAATATAATCTGTTTGGAAGTGGTAATCGTTTAAATTTCCATTACATTTCAACAATAAAAAAATAAAAAATGTGAATGTTTCATGTTTGACAGTTTCCTTGATAAATCTCCTTGCTCTGACGTTCAGTGTGAATCTAAAACTTTGGTTTAAGATGTATCTTGATAAAACTGGATTGTAAGAACAAACAAACATTCAAGCAACATTTGTGAAGGTTGATTTTGTAATGACAGGTGAATTAGATGATGGTTTTGCTAAAATAATGCATGATTGATTCCTGTTTGTTATAAGAAATGTATTCTTGTTTTGATACTTATTGATAATTAGATACTTAAGACAACCCTATGTCATTCATTGCAAAAAGTCATCATCATTATGACACTTAAGATGTTCTCTTTCAGTGATTCATAACGGTCATAAACTTTCTGAAGTTAAGGCCTTATCAGTTTTCTAGATTCTATGAGTATAATGACTAACACCAGTATTACAAAGTGAATAATGAAAAATCAGATATATATTATTCCTTTTATTCGATTATTAATGAAATTATAGTTGCTTTAATCTGTGACAGTTTGAATTTTAAAATGAGTTTGACATTTGAATAAAAGTTGTCTGACTAGTGGTAGTATTGTTGTAGAATCTAACTTTTCTTGAAGTGCAAGTATTGGCCAGAATACGAGATAATGTAACATCAATGTATATAATCACAAAACAATATTCTTCTCATGTCTGTAGTTTAAATCAACCTTCACATGATCATAATAATATTCAATTTGTCGCTTAACCCTTTCCCTCATAGTCATACGACAATTCTGCAGCAGACGACTTTGAACATATTTTGTAAAAAAGTAGAAAATCTCTATAATTGAATTCAAAAAGCCGTCTGCTGCAGAGGCGTCAGAAAGCGTCTATATGAGGGAAAGTGTTAAAGGGTTTTACGAACACATTTTTAGGATGTCATTTCCCTTTTCGTATAAGGTCAGGTCAGCCCATATCTGGGGACGGTCTCAAATGGTACTTACCAGAGTTCTAGGGGACTAATTAACACAAACAACCACAGTATTGTAAAAAAATTGAATATGACGTACTTAACCCTTTCCCTGATATAGACGCTTTCTGACGCCTCTGCAGCAGACGGCTTTTTAAAAACATAGTGACAAAAGAAGAAATTGCAAATTTGACCATATTATGAGGTTTTTGACCCTTTCCTGCATTTGACCTATCTGCAACAGCCGACTTAACCCTTTCCCTCATATAGACGCTTTCTGACGCCTCTGCAGCAGACGGCTTTTTGAAAACATAGTAACAAAAGAAGAAATTGCACAAAACGTGCAATTTCTCCTTTTGCCACAATGTTTTCCACTTTTTGTCATAAGTTATCCATTCAATTATGGAGATTTTTCTGTATTTTGACAAAATATGTTCAAAGTCGTCTGCTGCAGAATTGCCGTATGAGGGAAAGGGTTAAAAAGGGTTAGCTATTAAAAAACAATTTAGACAAACATACATGAGAGATTAAACTAAACAATTTTATGTGCCAACAGACCAAGTGTGAAACTAAATTGTAGTAGAACCAAGTTATTGAGATAAAGACCAAAATTAGACATAAACAAATATATTCAGGTGCGTAGCTAGCCCTCTTTCATGTGGATTCATAATTGTGCTAGTGGGGTCTGAGGGCATGCCCCCCTCGATTTGTTTTTAAAACAATGGTGCTATCTGGTGCATTCTATTAAGAATACTCGGATCGGATCTATTGTTTTGTCACCTGAGTGGAACACTTTTTTTTTTTGGTCAGAATCCTGTGGATTCAGCCGCGTACTCGCGTAAAGGCAGCTACGGCAACCATTTAAATGGTTCAATAGTAATCTGATAGTCATTAAAAGAAATCTTGTTTAAAGGCACAGGAAACCTTGCTAATCATATTTTCCTTAGTCTTGAAAAATAAAAATAAATGGTTGTGGGTCTTGTATCTATTTACACTGACACAAGTTCTCGCGATAATATATTGCATGCCTGTGGCGCCATTTAAAAATACTTTCCATTTTCTAGTAAGTTATATCTCAAATTGTTAATCCTGGAATTTAGAAGTTTAGCATGTCCTTTATACCCTTGTACATATTTCTGTAACAGCACAGTCACATGATGCTGACAGTTGGACGTGCATACAAATACGTTGAACTGTTAAACGTGTTAATCTAGTTTAGGCTGTTAATATTAGAGAATCTTAACCTTTTCCCATGTGTAGATGCCTTTTGACACTTGTACAGCAAACACTCTTTAAAAACTTTAATACAAAGAGAATTAAGCAATTATTATACATTTATTTAACCCTTTCCCTCATATAGACCAGTGTCCGACAAATTTCAGAATTGTTTGGTAGCCCAGTGGGCTACCAGATTTGGAAGCTGGTAGCCCGAAATATCGCGGATTCCAATGAGTGTTTTATGAATATTTTTGTTTTCTACTTCTGTACAAACATAATATTAAGAGCACACCATGTACATGATTTAAGGGTAGTGACCAATTCAAATAACATGACTGTGTTGCAAAAGACCTGAAGTGCAGCATTCAGTTATGAAAAAATGAAATTTGGAAAAAGATACTTTTTGGTGGAGCTTAACAGATATGAGAAAATTGGTACTAAAGTTTTTCAAGATTATTTTTCACTAGGTTATTTGAAATATTCTGCATAAAATGTATGTATTTTATCCATATTTACAAAAAATTTAAAAGCTAGTGACAGAAATGTTTAAACTTGAGACCAAAAAATCAAATGATGTAGTATATTAAACTCTTCAAATTGGAGGTCACCGATTTAGGTCCCTCACCGAAACAGGGCATACGATACGAGTGTCAGTTTTACAAAGAACGACATATTAAATAAGATTCAATTTTATTAACCAAAAGTCAAATTTATCAGGTTCAATGATGTTATTAACCCTTTCCCTCATATAGAGACGCTATCTGACGTCTCTGCAGCAGACAGCTTTTTGAAAACATAGTGACAACAGAAGAAATTGATCAAAACAAGCAATAGCTCCTTTTACCACAATGTTTTCCACTTAGTCATAGGTTATCCAATATTATTTTTTTTTTGACAAAATATGTTCAAAGTCGTCTGCTGCAGAATTGTTGTATGAGGGAAAGGGTTAAATAAAATATTGTCAAAAACAATGAAGCGAATAATACCGTAACACATGAAACACGTTAAATTTGTTTCATGTGTTACCGTATTATTCACAACATAGCCGCCATTTTGATATTAAATTGCGCAATGTTAATCATGGTTCCCTACTGAGAATTTGAAATCTGTAAACAGCGTTGAATGTTAACATCGGGGTCCACTCTTGATCCGGGTCGTCGGGTCGTTAACGTCATTGACCCAATTTCTCATTTCTTCCAATGAAATCGCAATTATTAAGTCATAAGATTTTTTTCCCGCCGGTTATGCTAATTAGTCCCCTACCGGCGTGCCGTAGGGGACTCTTAGGTTTGCACTCCGTCCGTCAGTCAGTCCGTCAGTCAGTCAGTCAGTCAGTCCGTCAAATCAGTTTTCCGCACTTTTTTTCTACATGCTTTGAGGTATTGAGCTGAAATTTTGTATATGCCTTTGTAATCATGTGTCACAGATCAAGTTCGCGTTTCCTGGGATTTCGTCAATTTTTTAATGAGTTATGCCCCTTTTTGGACTTAGAATATTCGTTTTCCGCACTTTTTTTCTACATGCTTTGAGGTATTGAGCTGAAATTTTGTATATGCCTTTGTAATCATGTGTCACAGATCAAGTTCGCGTTTCCTGGGATTTCGTCAATTTTTTAATGAGTTATGCCCCTTTTTGGACTTAGTGCAAACCGGTAGGGGACTATGGTATTGCTTGCAATCCAGTTACTTGTTAATTTTGGTAAACAAAGCCGTGATTGGGCATTTATTATTCATTATAGATTTCATCCCAAACATTTTTTTTGATATTACGAATACTATGTCGATTATGAAGGTGTTTCATATTTGATTAACGGCAAGATAAGATCTAGAAGTGGTCGTATTGTATTGTCTTTAATATTTGGATCGAATTTATTTTATTAACTTCTGCATGGCGACAATTTTCTTCTCCGTCTTTCTGAACCGGTCTGCACCAGTTTGCAAACATCGCATACCGAAAGTAGAAATATGGATCAAAATACATTTAAGGGAATATTTGAATTTCATTGGTTATTCGCAATCATTCATGGATTAACACATAGCCCCAGGGAACAATGGTCACTAATTATTGGACCGCCGTAATGGGTATATATATCACGTTAATTGACTATTACTGACGCGATTCGGTTGGCTGAAACTACTCGATCTGGGTGGGTAACTCCGCCTACTGATATTGATTTGTTTATGGTCACAGCGAGTGGTTTTCGCATGTAACATACAGTCACTGTTTATACACGACATGTGTGTAAGTAATTAAGCCGGGCTACCAGACACGGGAATAAACAGTAGCCCGCCGGGCTTTCATTTGAAAATGACAGTAGCCCGAGCAATTATTTTGGTAGCCCGCGGGCTCCGGGCAATGGATTTGTCGGACACTGTATAGACGCTTTCTGACGCCTCTGCAGCAGACGGCTTTTTGAAAATATAGTGACAAAAGAAGAAATTGCACAAAACGTGCAATTTCTCCTTTTGTCACAATGTTTTCCACCTTTAGTCATAGGTTATCCATTCAATTATAGAGATTTTCCATTATTTGACAAAATACGTTCAAAGTCGTCTGCTGCAGAATTGTCGTATGAGGGAAAGGGTTAAAGAGATTTTCAATATGTTTTAAAAATAAAGGTTTAGAAATGTCAGAAAAGCATGGGAATTTTGGCAGGAAAGCACTGCAGAGTTGAATTACAAATGGCTTGTTTTTAGCACATTTCAATTTGATATGATGTTTTAATTGTTTTGCTGTATATCTTAAAAAAAAATATGAAGTCTTGAAATGGAAATGTTTATCATTGTATTCCTGTATTGAGTTATTATTATTTTCATTGTTTCCCTTTCAGATATATCAAGAAATAGGTTAAATGAGGTACCAAAAGAAATATGTGCATATTTGTCTATGGAAAAAATTCAGTGTTACCACAATGTGATCAAGTCAATTCCGGAGGCAATTGTTCAACTGCAGGCCTTGACATATCTCAATCTAAGGTAAAGGAAACCTTTGTTATTATAGTATTAGTACATTGTATTAGTACTTAGATTTGCTTGACTATTAGTGAAACTAGCAGTTGTTATTCGTATGGTCCCTGGCAAATAACTTTTGGGTCGGACCAGTGAAATGTTCTCTTTGGCCAGTGTTATTTGTTATGTTACATATATATATAACAATATTCAATAACCAATTATTTAGGACTTCTGGACCAGTGATTTTTTTTTTTAATTTAAATAAATTTTCATCTTGATCTTCTCCAATCACAAACTTGTCGATTAAGCAATTAATCCATTCCCACCTACATATGCTTTCTAACGCCTCTGAAACAGAAGACTTTTGAAAACATTGCGGCAAAAGTAGAGATTTCCCATCAAGAACACTTTCTCTGTCTGCCATAATGTTTTCACTTCTATTCCATTATCAAACTTTCCATATTTTTGACAAGACCATACAAGAAAGCTATCCAGGTCAGCGCAGATTTCTTCATCCTGATCTACTCCATTTGTTATATATTGTTGTATAAGCAATTCAGTAAAGTAAAGGATTTATTTTAAGAGAACAGTGACAAACAATTATTATGAGCATCTTCTCATATTGCTATATTGTTATCTTAAGTCGGCTGCTGCATATGGGTAAAATGCAGGAAAGGGTCAAAAACCTCATATGGTCAAATTTGTGTGTATCCTTGTCCTTTCAGTCATCAAGGTTTGTTTACCCATGGATCATGAATAAGTGAACTGTCGCCGTGATATAATGAAATAATGTTGAAAACGGCGTAAAGCCCCAATATAAAAACAAAAATAAATGCAGTTATCAAGGAACAGCATATCTTTCAGATTATTTTAGCAATAATGCCTATTTCAGGGCTGTACAAAAAAAAAAATCAGCCACTTGTCCAGGACAAGTGACTTTCAGAATGCCACTTGTCCTGCTAAGATTCTCACTTGTCCCACTTTTCTGCAGACCAAGTTTAACATGCGACAAATTTAAGAATTGCGTGGTAGCCCGGATCGCGGTTTCTTGAGTGTTTTATTTGTTTTATAGTGGGTTATTTTCTAGTTCAGTATAAAGATAACATTAAGAGCACACACTGTACATGATTTAAGGGTAGTGACCAATTCAAATAACATTATTGCAAAAGACCTGTAGTGCAGCATTCAGTTAAAAAAATGAAATTTGGATAAAAGATTATTTTTCACTAGGTTATTTGAAATATTCTGCATAAAATGTATGTATTTTATCCATATTTACAAAAGATTCAAAAGCTATTGACAGAAATGTTAAACTTGAGACAACATAGTCAAATGATGCAATAGCCCTTTTCAAATTGAAGATAACAAAATAATAAGGTCACCGATTTAGGTCCCTCACCGAAACAGGGCAGTGTTCGATACCAGGGTCAGTTTTACAAAGAAAGACATTGATAAATTCAATTTTATTAACCAAAAGTCAAATTTATCAGGTTCAATGTAGTTATTAAATCAAAAAATCTTGTCCAAAAAAATGAAAGACAACAAAACGTGAAATTTGTTTCATGTGTTGCGGTCAATCTCATTAAAATCATCTCCTATTAACGCTACGCATTTACATTTAGTCAGATCGTGTACTTTAGTCAGATTGGTGTTGCAGTATTATTCGCAGCGAGCTGTCGCAGCATAGCCGCCATTTTGATGATTGCGCAATGTTAATCATGGTTCCCTACTTTGAGAATTAGAAATCGGTAAACAGCGTTGAATGTAAACATCGGGGTCGTCAGGTCGCGAATGTCATTCACCCAATTTCTCATTTCATCCAATGAAATCGCAACTATTAAGTCATATGATTTTTTTCCCGCCATTTATGCTAATTAATTTTGGTAAACAAAGCCGTGATTGGGCAATTATCATACTCGGGGGAATCATTTATATATTTCATTCCAAACAATTGTCTTTGTGTCCCTGATATGACGAATATTATGTCGATCTTGAAGGTATTTCAAATTGATAAACGGCAAGATAATTTTTAGCAGTCGTCGTATTGTCTTTAATTTGGATCGAATTTATTTTATTAACTTCTGCATGGCGAGAATTTCTTACAAGTCTTTCTGAACCGGTTTGCACCAGTTTGCAAACATCGCATACCGAAAGTAGAAATATGGATCAAAATACATTTACGGGAATATTTTAATGAGACCGATCCATAGGTAATTCCCTAGCTTTCATGAATAACACAGCCCCAAGGAACAATTGTCACTTATGATTGGACAGCCTTATTGGATACATATATATCACGTTAATCGACTATTACTGACGCGATTCGGTTGGCTGAAATCACTCGATCTGACAGGTGGTTAACTCCGCCTACTGTTATTGATTTGTTATGGTCACGCACGAATGGTTTTTCGCATGTAACATACAGTCAAATTTATACACGACAGACATGTGTGTTAGTAATTAAGCCGGGCTACCAGACACAGTAATTTACATTCACTGTTACGTAAATGGGTTGATATAATGGGACGTGGATTTTTGGAAAATGCCACTTGTCCGGGACTGAGATGTTGCAATTAGCGACTTGCCCGATGCGATTTATGACTTGTCCCGGGCGTCGGGCTATGGGATTTGTACAGCCCTGTATTTAACACATTAAAATACTTAAAAATACCAAAAGCTTTGGCGAGAGGAGAGAGTGCAATTTACTTTCCTGCACCCCATGACTTGTGCAAATTCAAAATGTTTATTTTTTTGTGGATGCTGGCTTTAATCTTTTTTGGGGGGATGTGGGTCGAGGTTTATCCCCAAAACGGGTTCTTGTAGAACCCTTTTAGATCAAACAAAAAGAGAAAAATTGTAACTGAAAAATAGCTTTGATAAGACAGGGATTGGCCAATGCGTATGTGTGCCAAAGACGTCATGATCACTGAAGGGGCTTCATTTCTTCTCGGATTGTTATGAAAAATAGTGACCATAATATGTTGAAACAAAACGACATCATCACTTTAGCACTTTCATTTGTCGATGGAATTCCTTCATACTTCATACAAAGGTTTTTGGAGTCGAGAGAGCTTGGACTGGTATGCCGTATGCTGTCCTTGGTCACTGGTCAAGGTAACAGTGAATATGATGCGTTTGTATGAAATGATCTCATCGCTCTAGCACTATCTGTTGTGGATGGAAGTCCTTCATACTTCATTCACAGGTTCATTGTCAAGAGAGCTTTACAAGTTTGCTTGTCACTTACCTTGGACAAAGGTCATGGTCACGGCAGCTTTAATATGTCTGTGCGAAACAACATCATCACTAGCACTTTCATTTGATGACAATGACTTCATTATTCATACTTCATAGTCATACACAGGTTCAGTGTCTTGAAAGCTTGCTGAGGTTTGCTTTTTACGGACCTACCTGTATGTCAAAAGTCAAGGTCACAGTGGCTTATACATCAGTATGAAACATCTTCATTGCTCTATCACTTTCATTTGTGGATGGAATTCCTTCATACACAGGCTGATTGTCAAGATAGCCTGGATGGGTTCGTCTTTCACTAGTCTAAGGTCAAGGTCACTGTGACTATACTGCATCTTTACAAATAGACAATACAAGTGGAATTTTATCATAGGCATAGCTCTTGTTTGAATTTCTGCAACACTAGAATTATTTGATAAAGTAATAAAAAGAAGATTTGAATTCTATTTGTAAAACTGATTGATAAACAAAGTAGCACAACACTGATCAAAGCTCATTTAAACTTCTATTACCGTATATCCGCGGCCATAAGTCGAATTTTTGAGACTCAAATTTTGGTGTTGAAGCAGGGACTCGACTTATGACTGAATGACAATCTCTCCTAAGGCTATATTTTACACGCAACAAACAGTAGAGAAACTGCTTTTTATCAGTGATGCATCCTTTCCTTACAATTTTTTTATCTAGTTTTAAAGCCGTAAACAAAGGAAAAATAAATACCATACCCTTTAAAATCTTTTTCAATTCAAAGTTAATTTGTCCAATTTAAAGAAAATGTAGTAATTTCTCTATTTGTCAGAGCTCTATCAAAAGAAGTCTGCTGCAGATGCGTATAAATGCATGTGAAAATGGGTAAGAGTGAAATCTATATAGACCTTTATTTCCGCAAACCATTTTCCCCAACAAATGAGATACGTCATAAAAAAAGAGTATGTGCAGTTTAATCACACAAGTATAATTTACTAAGCTAATAGTATCGTAAATTTAACATTAATTTATATGGGTGTATTTCATTTGATGCGGTTCAATCTCAGCTGATAAATTAGTGACGTCATTTATTTGAGCCCTGTGTTTTTCACACGACAAACAGTTATAGGGCTAACGCAAGTCGGTTGTAACTACAGCCTGTTCCAGTGGAAATTACAACCGTTATCATATAACCATAGAGTCCAAACTTCTTTCCATAGACCTTTAAAACCCTTGTCTTCACCTCTCTGTGAATTACACACACTTTTAATAAACTTCGTCAATGCATGGTAGAAACACTGACATCGATAAAACCCTTTGTTCGAGTTTCGCGCTTTTATTTTTTATAGATTAAAACAAATATTAAGAAATTTGGACTAGTTAGTTTGTTTGGCTTATTTGGATTTATAAAATCAGGTTTGTGCATTATTATCTTAATGTATCATTATCCAGTTTTACATCGAGAACCATGTTTTTTTTGGTTTTTTTGCCGAAATTTTTAAAAGGTCGACCCCCCGACTTATGGCTGGGAGTAACCTCAAAACCACCGAAATTGAGGTCAAAATGGACCCTCGACTTATGGCCGAAGTCGACTTATGGCCGCGGATATATGGTATATGGGACTTTCCTGACAAATTTTAAAAACAAAAAAACAGGACAGGACATCAGGGTGCAAAACAATCAAGAACAGAGCATGCATATTCCATTGGGAGTAAATTTTGGCTTTGTTTAAGGCTTTAAGCTGCAATGTTGGTTTCTCAGCGGCATTTATCTCTGTGATAACCAACAACAAAGTATTATAGGAATGTAAAATAAGGAATTCAACATTTGAAAAAAATCTACAGGTTTGTAGTCCTAGAGAAAATAGTGTTTCTTTCCTTTCACAAGGTGTTACTGCCTGCAAAATTACGCATTATTCAGCTTCCAAAAAATTGAATAGCGTATGGATGCTGATTTTTTCACTCTCACAAGGTTGTGAGCCTTGAAAACCAAGATGAGGTTGTAGATTGTGAACTGGCATGATTGTTGTCTACAAGGTTTGTACAGGGCATCTCCTCTCCGTTCCCAGTGCTCAGTATAATTGACAAGCCAGTATGCTGTAGGCAATCAATCATTCTGATGGCTGGATTTCTATTGTGTCATTTTTCATCCTCAATATCAGGAAATTAACTGTATTGATTTATTTATAGAAATGTACTCTTTACCAATGTCATGACATGCTATTTAAGTCCATTCTAATTTGAACTCATCTGAACAAATATAAAAAGAAATAGTTTCTGGTGAAAATACAACTTTGAGACACTAGCTGTTCCCTTTTTCCAACATACATTTTGAAATTCTCTTCTGACACCATGAACCCCTTCCCACATGCAAACATGACTCGATGCAGCTGCACCAGACAACTTTTAAAAACATGCAAAAAGAGCAATTTCGCCTTTTGTCTCAAAGTTTCCAATTCCATTCAATAATTAAACTTTTATTTACATGTATACAGAATTTTCATATCTTTGCCTTGGTTTTGACTGATGCAGGTTTTCTAATATATGCGGGAATGAGTTCAGCTTTTCCTACTTACGGACATCCATCTGCTGCAGACAACTTTTGATCATCTAATAAGCAATTGCTCGTTTTGCCACATTAAATGTGTTTTTTTAAACTCAAATTAAACAATCATACTTTCTCTTGTGCAGATTTTACATAATTTATGTAGACAGCGTTGTCAAAATGTTTTGTTGTAACAGATCAAATCAGAAAAGTAACTGAATATGCTTCGGGTCAGGTCAAGCGCAAATCCAACAGATGATTTTGATTGGCAATCGGTTAATTTTGAAACCCTGTGTAGATGTTTTCAATGTAATCTGTTAAGTTTCTTGTAAGTGGGAAAGGGCTCTACATGCCTAAAGTGGGCTGATTCTTTAAGTCTTTTCTACATGTAGACAATAAATCTGCAGCAGGCAGCTTTATAAACATCCAAGCTCAATATTCAATTTCTCTAAAAAATGAAACTTTATTAAATTATTGAATAAATCTGAAAACATTATTGTGGCAAAAGGAGAAATTGTTCATTATGAGCAATCCCTCCTTTTGCCACAATGTATTGAAAAATAGTCTGCAGGTATGAAAGAGATACAGTAAATTTAATAATAATGAGTTGGAATCATAGTGGTTTGAAAAAGCAGAATTTTCTCATTTTGACTGAACTATAAAAGTTGTAAAAGAGGTTGATTGATTAGGGCTAAATGCCATTTTAAAAAAGATTCAGTCATATCACGGCGGCCAGTTCACCTACTCATGTTTCCTAGCTTTCGCACACCAGTAGTCGAGTCCAGGTTGCTCAGTCGGTATCGACGCTGGCTGTCAATCCAGGGGTTGTGAAACGTCGGAAAGAAAGTTGGCCGAGCCGGGATTCAAACTCACAACCCCTGGATTGACAGCCAGCGTCGCTACCAACTGAGCTACTGGGGCTAGTAAAAGAGGGATAGATCATGCATTTTTTTTCCGCAATTGATGTAAAATAAATAAGTTTAATATATATATTCTTCTGGAAAAGAATATTTTGAAGATAGTGTACTAGCTTATCATTCTTGTAATAATCTTATTGATGGCGGAGTGCCCTTGGGCAAGGCACATTTCCTAGCCTAGTACTGGTTTGTTTACCCAGGCAGTTTTTTTACCTTATATAAAAGGGGCCCCTTCCCCTCGGAAAATAAACATAGTTTTTCCCCTAAAAACATAAATTCCCCTCCGATTTTTTTTTATATTTAACTTTTGAATATTAGCTTTAATCTCATTTATCTTTCCACAATGAACAGAATAAAATTTGACTTGAGGTGTAGGCTTGGTGCTGAAATACTTGATATTTTGATGAGAATTAAAGTTGCTGAAGTTGCCCTTAGTAAATATGACCCAAAAACTGCTGTGACAAGATGGTTGTTGTCTGGACTAAGACAGAAAAGACCCCATACTTTGCTATGTGGAGCCAGAAATTAAAATACAGTTTCTAGACTATGCTGTATATCTGACAGTCTCAGCAGCTTCTTTTCACAGCATGTTTTGGACCATGTTTACATTACATTCATGATTGACCATAACAGTGTATTGCACTATTGTAGTTCACATTGTGTTGCTTAAAATTAAAGTTCTAATAAGTTCTCAAAAATTAAAGTTGTTTTCTCATTTAGCATTGGTAACAAAAAATAGCACTTGCGAAAAAATGCAACTAGAAAATCTTGCTAATTTCGACCCTTGACAGTGGTATAGTTTGAGTGAACTGGATTATGACAATCTAGTGGAGGAGTTCAAGAACATGAAAAATAGAGAGATGGCCTTGTAATGATAAAAGTTAAACATGCACATTATGCACATTACTCTAGTTTACAATTTCCCCCCCCTTTTTAGCTCACCTGAGCTTTGCTCAAGGTGAGTTATTGTGATCGCCTTTTGTCCGGCGTCCGTCGTCCGTCGTCCGTCGTGCGTCGTCCGTCGTGCGTCAACTTCTTCTCCTCAGTAACCAGTGGGTCAATTTGGATGAAACTTCACAGAAAGCATCCTCTCATTGACCTCACCAGAATTCCTTCAAATTTTTGGGATCCATGCAAAATTCTGGTTTCCATGGCAACGAAACCGAAAAAACTTCAAAATTCTTCTTCTCCCAAATTGGTTGGCAGATTTTCAAATAATTTTGTAGAAATGTTCCTTGGATGACCCTCTATCAGATTCCTTCAAGCCGTGTTGATTGGTCGAAAAACATGGCCGCCAGGGGGGGGCGGGGCTATTTTGCCTTATATGGCTATAGTGAAAACTTAAAAAATCTTCTCCTCCGAAAGTGTAAGGCCGATTTTCAAATAATTTTGTAGAAATGTTCCTTGGGTGACCCTCTATCAGATTCCTTCAAGCCATGTTGATTGGTCGAAAAACATGGCCGCCAGGGGGGGCGGGGCTATTTTGCCTTATATGGCTTTAGTGCAAACTTAAAAAATCTTCTTCTCCAAAAGTGTCAGGCCGATTTTCAAATAATTTTGTAGAAATGTTCCTTGGGTAATCCTCTATCAGATTCCTTCAAGCCATGTTGATTGGTCAAAAAACATGGCCGCCAGGGGGCGGGGCTATTTTGCCTTATATGGCCAAAGTGAAAACTTAAAAAATCTTCAACATCTTCTCCTCAGTAACCAGTGGGTCAATTGGGATGAAACTTCACAGAAAGCATCCTCTCATTGACCTCACCAGAATTCCTTCAAAATTTTGGGATCCATGCAAAATTCTGGTTTCCATGGCAACGAAACCGAAAAAACTTCAAAATTCTTCTTCTCCCAAATTGGTTGGCAGATTTTCAAATAATTTTGTAGAAATGTTTCTTAAGTGACCCTCTATCAGATTCCTTCAAGCCATGTTGATTGGTCGAAAAACATGGCCGCCATGGGGGGGGCGGGGCTATTTTGCCTTATATGGCTATAGTGCAAACTTAAAAAATCTTCTTCTCCAAAAGTGTCTGCCCGATTTTCAAATAATTTTGTAGAAATGTTCCTTGGATGACCCACTTTCAGATTCCTTCAAGCCATGTTGATTGGTCAAAAAACATGGCCGCCAGTAGGCAGGGCTATTTTGCATTATATGGCTATAGTGAAAACTTAAAAAATCTTCTCCTCCAAAAGTATCTGGCCGACTTTCAAATAATTTTGTAGAAATGTTCCTAGGGTGACCCTCTATCAGATTCCTTCAAGCCAAGTTGATTGGTCGGAAACTGGCTGCCAGGGGGCGAGGCTTATAAAGCTAAAGTGAAAAAAAAATAAAAAATCAGGTGAGCGATTCAAGGGCCATCATGGCCCTCTTGTTTTTCTAAAACGCCGCGAAATTTTTCCCTTCTCAAAGGCCCCAGGCCCCTTCCCCTTTTTCAGAAAAAAACCCTGCCAGGGATGGTGAATCAGCCACCGTGATATAAATGATATTATGTTGAAAACGATGTAAAACCCTAATATTTAAGTAAATCAATTTGTCACTCAATGGCTTTCTCCCGGATAAACAAATAGCAGACTACCTTTTGTCCAGCTTGGAAAAGGGACAGGAAGTCTCTCATGTTTCTACATTTTCTTTCCTAATTATACGAGTTATTCTTTTATCTTCAGCAGACAGATTTAACATTGGGAGAATTATGAAAATAACAGTTCTTTTACAATTGTTCAGTACATAATAATGAAAAATTTACAAACAAAAATCATTAATTCGTTTCCACTTGCAGAGCTCTCTCTGCATTCTAACACATGGAGCAGACGACTTTTATAATCGTTGTAGCAAAAGGATTTCAACTCGATTCACTCATAATACTTTTATTTATAGAGAATTTCCATCTATTTGCCTAGGTGTTTTTCAAGGCCGTCTGCTGCAGTCTTACTGTAAGTGGGAAGTGGATAAGAATAGTTAACCCTTTCCTTTATACGACAATTCTGCAGCAGACGACGTTGAACGTATTTTGTCAATAAATAGAAAATCTCCATAATTGAATGGATAACCTATGACAAAGAGTGGAAAACATTGTGGCAAAAGGAGAAATTGCTTGCACGTTTTGTGCAATTTCTTCTTTTGTCACTATGTTTTCAAAAAGCCGTCTGTTGCAGAGTCGTCAGAAAGTGCCTTATGAGGGAAAGGGTTAAAGATTGTAGATATAGCATGCCATTTTGTCTTCATGACTGATAGGTCTGAAATAAGCTTTATGGTGAAATACATTTATTTCGGAAACTTTTGTTATGTAAATTAATTGCTGAAAATATTATTAAAAGTATTGTAATGTATGTATAAACAAGTAGATATCACAAGGGTAAATCTATTTAGAGAAATGACGTCATAATGCCAATTAGTAAAAGGTCTTGGCTTGCAGGCTTTCCTCGTTAGATTGTTGAAGAATTATGATATGAATGTTTTCACCCTTATCAGTCATCTAGATAAGTTTATAAAGTAAGCTGGTCATTTTGCATACAGCATAGTCAGTAATATCTTTCTTATTGACAAACCAAACCCTTTGTTGTAGGTACTCAAAAGAATGATCTCATCCTTTCCCATCTCAGCAGACATATTTAGACATTTTGTCATTTTTAGGCTACTACAGGTATCAAATTTCAATTAAAAAAACAAAACACCCACCCAAAAAATAGCTTGTCGTTCCCCCCCCCTCCCCGTAGACATTTTTCCCTGGAACAGGCCTAATGATATACTGACTATCTCCTAAAACATGCTCAGTTATTGCAATATTTTTCAAAGCAAAATAAATCACCAATGCAAATAAAACCATCCGTCAAAAGAAACTGCATGCTAAATATCAGGAGGAGAAAATATGACAGGAATATAGAATTGGGATTTTATCCTGGAAATATCAATAGATAAAATAGAAAAAATGCATCAATAACTTGAACAGTCTTTGAAATGTAGCACACTGCAGTTTCAATTCAGATTGGGTTACAATAGTACTTGATCAGGATTGAACTTTACTGCTACTGTGAATATTTCTGACATCTGTACACTTTTCCACATATCGAGGGCTTCATGCAAAACGGTTGAAACTACACCTTGTTCAAGATGTAGTTACAACCGTTTTGCATATATATATGCTTTTTGATGCCTCTGCAGCAGACAACATTTGAAAACATTGTGCCATGTGGCAAAGGAAGAAATGTTCATGATAAACATTTTGTCCTTTTGTCACAGTGTTTTCAACTCTATTCAAGAATTATACTTCCATTTAAAGAGATTTTAAATATTTTTTACTAAATGGTTGAGTCATCTTTTGCAAAATATTTCTATGTGGGAAAGCGTTTTAACCGTTTAAATGATTCTGAATGAGTGATGATTGTTATACAAACTACTTATAAATACAAGATTGTGTCATAAGGAAAAATTTTTCATTATGAGAAATTTCTCCTTTCGCCACAATTGTTCACCACCCT
Source organism: Serripes groenlandicus (assembly GCA_031761405.1). Lineage (NCBI taxonomy): Eukaryota > Metazoa > Mollusca > Bivalvia > Cardiida > Cardiidae > Serripes > Serripes groenlandicus. The sequence goes on from JASEVX010000008.1 coordinate 58,287,554, forward strand.
TTCATGCCTGCAGATGCATTTTGAAACATCTCTAGCAGATAGTTTTACCCTTTAGCGACAGAGTTTTCAACTCTTTCAAATAATTATACAATTATAGAGATTAACCCTTTCCCTCATATAGACGCTTTCTGACACCTGCAGCAGACAGCTTTTTGAAAACATAGTGACAAAAGAAGAAATTGCACAAAACGTGCAATGTTTTCCACTTTTTGTCATAGGTTATCCATATATGGCGATTTTCTATGTTTTGACAAAATACGTTCAAAATCGTCTGCTGCAGAATTGTCGTATGAGGGAAAGGGTTAATCATGATCTTGCCCTCGTATGGAAGCAGATTTGTCATAGAATAGACTTTAAAGTGAACTTTGTTGCTTAACAGAGGTCCAGATAAGAAGAAGTATACAGCTTTTCCCCCTATAATGTGGGTACTCTTAAAGAATCATCTCATGCTATTTTGAATATTTATGCGAACTTTTCCCTTTTTAAAATGATTGTGTTGATTGTGTAGATATAGTTTGTCGCATCTGCTGCAGATGACTTTTGCAACACAATTGTTTTGACCCTTTCCCACATGCAAAGTATTTTGACGCATCTGTAGCAGATGGCTTTAATAGTTTTATGCAACCTTTTTCCTTTTGCAACAATGTTTTCAACACTATCAAAATGATAACACTTCTAACACTTCTATAAAAATTTATAAAGGTTTCCAAAATTTCCCAAAAGCTGTTTTTCAATAGCTCAGTCGGTAGTGACTCGGGCTGTCAATCCTGGGGTTATGAGTTTGAACCCCAGCTCGGCCAGCTTTTCGTCTTTTGACAAATTTAAAGTCATTGTGACAAGCGTCATTCGTCTTCCACTAATGGGCTAACAGTCTACCGTATATACTCGGTTATAAGTCGCACTTTTTTACCTTCAAAATCGAAAGTGAAGTGGGGGGAGCGACTTATAAGAGGGTCAAGCAAAAATTCAGAAAAAATTACCCTCCAATTCACCGATCGTCAAAAACTGTGCAGGCCGGTCATTGATAAAAAGGGCGACTTAAATGATGATTTAACAGAATAAATCAAGTTTGATTGAAAGAAACATATCTTATAGAATTGATTTGTTTATAAAAACAAACACTAGAAAAAATATATAACTTATGAATGTACATTTAAAAAGTCATTTGTTCCAAGTTATTGTTTCGATTTCAGCTCGATTGGAAGCCATTTTGAATTTTGTGAAAATATAAATTGCGGAGCTCAAGTCCAGATGCGTAAATATACAGACCATAATACTGTTACTAGGTCGTATGTCACTTTATATGTGATTGAAAAATATAATGTAATAAACTTTAATTTATATTTCAGGATAAAGTGTTGTTTTTATTTTAAACAAAAAGTCATTGATTTGTAACCCTTATTACCATATATTGAGGCTTCCCATCCGAATTTTGAAATGTTAATGCTAACTCAAAATTGCTTGCAATAAGCAATTTCTCCTTTATCCACGATGTTTCTTGCCTTGATATTTTCAACGTAGCCTTGTACATAATTGTTGCATGCGGGAAAGTGATAATTTGTCATTGTGTAGACACGTACACACGTAGCTGTCAAATCTTAATTAGAAAGTCCATGTTTGCAGAAGGTGATAAAAAGAAGCCATAATAATGGCCACGACAAGACCCATTTCACCGTGATTTTGGCCTGCATGGGTGATGGTACCAAATTAAACCATTAGAAAGCAAAAAACAAACACAGATCCAATTAAAGAGATAAAAAAGTCGGACCAAAATTGTCATAATTAATCCACAAACAATCCCAAGACTACACACAGGGTGATTTAACACGGTCAATAATTGACGTTAAAGTGTATTAAGTAAAAACTGATAAACATGCAATTATCGGCTTTTACCACTGTGATACATCTGCAGTATTTGAGAGTCGTAACAAAGACAATAACTGTAGCTAAAGTGTATTAAATACAAACTGCTAACAATGCAATTATCGGTTTTTACCCACTCTAATACGTACACGTCTGCAGAATTTGACCTCGGGTAATTTTACATGTAACACCTTTAGCTTGATGATAATTTAAACCTGTGTGGTTTACACGCGACAGTTGTGTTAGAATTATTTGACTGTTAGAATTGAGGTCGCTGAACCGTGGATTTTTATTAAAAAGGGTGAACAAACTCCATAAACGAAAGCTATATTATCAAACAAAGGGGAAATTAGCAATGTTTTCAAAAGTTTTCAGCTGCCTCAGAAACATCATGGGAAAAGGACGAATTTAATCTGAGTTAGCAGATTATCACTGTATGCGAATTAATTTCAGTTATGCAACGCCGATTTTTCCCTCCATCTACCCTCTACCCCTTCAGTTAACCCTTTCCCGCATACAACAAATCTGCAGCAAACGACCTTGGAAACAAATTGACAATATCGGGAATAAACTCCATAAATGAGAGCTATATTACCATAGATAAAACAAAGGGTTAATCAAGACGAGTGTGTTTTCACATAACCTGGGGCCTTTTGTGACCGGACAAAACCGGTTTATGTATTCCCCAGTAAATCTCTTTAGATAAAACAAATTAAAACTAGTTGGACATCATTGTATGTTCAAATAATGTAAACAAAAAGCTGATGCTCGATCTTGATGACTTAAGGTTATATATCTCGCTTCTTATGATAGTAAAATCTATTTAGACTATAAATCAATGCTTACATAAAACTAATTGGACATTATATGAATGTTTTAAACAAAAAATCTGATGCTCGATCATGATGACTTGGGTTATATCTCGCTGCTTGTCATAGGGTTTTGACGTGAAAAAAATCAAAAATCTAACTGCGACTTATAAGAGGGTCAATCATCAAACCCTAGACTTTAGGCCTCGAAGTAGGGGGTGCGACTTATAGACGAGGGCGACTTATAACTGAGTATATACGGTATGTGGAAAAGTAGCCAGTTGCTTGGAAAGATTGTTATGCGGATTACTGGTGTGAGAAAGCAAGGAAACACATTCATGAGTAGGTGAACTGGCCGCCGCGATACGACTGAAAAATTGTTGAACACGGCATTAAACCCCAATCAATCAATCAATTTCATTTGCTGCAGATTTGTTATATGTAGGAAAGGGTTGAGTCTTCAATAATTTGTGGTCGAGTGGTTTTCATCGGGGATCTGAAACCGGGTGTCCCGGGTTCGATCCCCAGTCGCATCACTACAGTCTGACATGGTGCGGTGCTCTTGGGCAAGGCACATTTTCTAGCCAAGTACTGGTTTGTTTACCTAGGGATCATGAATAAGTGATCTGTCGCCGTGATATAACTGAAATAATGTTGAAAGTAGCGTAAAACCCCAATAAAACAAATCTTCAATAATTATACTGTCATTTACTGAAATTTACCAGGTTATATTTATAAATACTTTGAAAGTGAGTATGTTCTGCTGCAGATATGTGTCATGAGCAACTTCTCCCTTTGCCACCGTGTTTTTAAAATACATCTGCTGTGAAAGGCGTCAGAACTTCGTGTCTGTAAGTGGGAAAGGGTTATATATCATCATTTATGCGGCTGCATATTCATATGTAGACATGAAAGAGTCAATTTTACACTTCCCAGATGTTTGACGTGCATCATGCATTGCATTCCGGGAATTCCGCAGCTTCTAAAATGTACATTTCTGAGAATTTAGGCTATATACAAAGGTTTTTTTTCTAACCTATTCCGAAGTATTGTCATGTTAAAAAATAGTTTTCGTGAAGTTTGATGTTAACCCACACCTGGTTGACTGTTTTTATCAGCACTGAAGTATTTTTAAAACACTTTCCCTAGTATCATAGACACATTATATGATGCATTTGCAGTCCACAAATGGTTAACTTTGGTGATTAAAGGAGAAATTGTTCAGAATTGCTTCATAATTTACCATGTTTGCAACTATTCTATACAATGTAGTTTAAATGTAATGTACGAAGGGGTTTTCCATATTTATGCCTAGACCTTTAATGCTGCAGCTTTGTTGCATATAGGAAAGGATTTTTCATTTCCCACATACAGACGCTTTATGACCCGCACTCTTCAGCAGACGACTTGGGAAAACACTGTGTCAAATGGAGAATTGCTCATGATGAGCAATTTCTCCATTTGCCACAAATGTTTCAACTTTATTCAATCACTTTATTTTCAAAGTCTTCCGCTGCAGAATTGTTGTATGTGGGAAAGGATTAACTCTTTTGCATTTTCCTGGTACTGAAACCTTTTGGCAGCGGTTGACCGTTGACTTTAGACAATAATTAGAACGGAAATATTGTGCGTAGGGATTGATATAGTGCCCGATGTTCTTTAAGATTGAAAACATCTTGTGAATTTAAATAAAACAGATTGATACAGTCTAGAAACGAAGCTGATGTTCTCATTATTATTCTAGAAGATGACTATTGTATGCAAAATGAAGTGTTCTTACCTCTCTCTATATACCACGTCTGCAGGAGACGATTTTGAAATAAAACCTGTCTAGGCAAAAGGAGAAATTAATGATTGTGCACAATTGTACCGCAATATTTTCTTCAATCAGTACTGCTTCAATTGTCAATGAGATACTTTAAAATGCATCTACACATGAGAAAGGAGGGTGGGATTAACTCTTTCCCTCATATAGACGCTTTCTGACGCCATTGCAGCAGACAGCTTTTTGAAAACATAGTGACAAAAGAAGAAATTGCACAAAACGTGCAATTTCTCCTTTTGCCACAATGTTTTCCACTTTTTGTCATAGGTTATCCATTCAATTATGGAGATTTTCTATGTTTTGACAAAATATGTTCAAAGTCGTCTGCTGCATAATTGTCGTATGACGGAAAGGGTTACAGTACTTTACTTAAAAGTCCTCTGTGTCAGGGAAAGTTTCTTTTAGAAAAGTAGATTTTTGAGTTCTAAACTACTTTTCATTATCCGAGAAAACGCTTGATTAGGACCAACTTCTCCTCAGCAATAACGTTTAAAAATGTTGTCTGCTGCAGATGCATTATATCAAATGCGGTTGCATGCGGGAAAGGGATAGAGGTGTTTAAAAGCAGTTACATTCAGTAAGGCCTTCAACTGAAGGGGTAATAAGCGCTGAAAATAAAATGTTTCCATCATCTATAATTTACTAATTATCATAGGAAAATGTGCCCTTTTCCCTTAAAACTCTTTTTCATTAAACAGAAGATTTGAGATGCTTTTGCACCATGAATAATGAAAACCTTGTAAGAATAGAAGAATGACCTGTATTGAGTAAAATCTCTTTTTATATAATTTAATCCTTTGAAGTTTCCCTCATACAACAAATCTGCAGCAGACAACTTTGAAAACAATTAAATGCACAAATCTGGTAAAAAAACCACTATATGAAAGTGAAATTATTGAACAGATTTGAAAACATTCCTTTTGCTGCAATGTTTTCATATGTCATCTGCTGCAGATGCGTCAAAATGAATCTTCATGTCAGACAATTTATAAAACACTATTTAGCTCAGTCGCTAGCGACACAGGCTGTCAATCCAGGGGTTGTTCGAACCCCAGCTCGGCCAACATTCTATCTGATGTTTGACAAAAGTCACTGTGACAAGTGTCATTCGTTTTTTCACCAATGGGCTAACAGTCTTATGTGGAAAAGCAGCCAGTTGCTTGGAAATAATGTTGTGTGGAGTACTGGATTGAGCAAACCAGGAGACATAAGTTGGTGAATTGGCCGCCGTGATATGACTGAAAAATTGTTGAAAACGGCGTAAAACCCCACTCAATCATTCAAAATTGTTGAAAACGTCGTTAAACCCCAATAAATCAATCAAAATTGTTGAAAACGTCGTTAAACCCCAATCAATCTAAATTGTAGAAAATGGCGAAACCCCAATCAATCAATCAAAATTGTTGAAAACTGCGTTAAACCCCTATCAATCAATCAAAATTGTTAAAAACGTCGTTAAACCCCAATCAATCAATCAACTATTTATCAATGTTGCCTGTATGATAGAAAACATTGAAGACATGTTTTCTGATGAATTGGCCAATAATGTCTCTCATAAATGCAGCATTGAAGATATTAAAATATTTCTTGGAAGATGTTTTAATAATCTTTTTAAAAAGCTTTTAGTTTTAGCATCTGCTCACCTTTTTCAGATTACACATTATAAAAACATTTGAGTATAGCTCCATGAAAACCAACTGAGAGTATTTTCCACAACTCTTTTCTGTATATAGAATGATTTTTACGCATGTGCAGCAGACAACTTTTGAAAACATTGTCCGAGTTGTACCTCAACAATGCCTGGACCTTTGGTCGTCAAACTTGACTTGGAGGTTTGGGATGACCAGTAGACAAACCATATTGGTTTTGAGGTGATCAGGTCAAAGGTCAAGGTCAAAGTGACCTTTAATGCGAAAAGCTTGTCCGAGTGATAACTCGACATTGCCTGCACCCATGGCCCTCAAACTTGACATGGAGGCTGAGGGTGTCCAGTAGATGACCTCTATTAATTTTGAGGTCATCGGGTCAAAAATCGTCCATATATTCCTGACAACATGGCGCTCGGGGGGGGGGCATAATGTTTGACAAACATCTCTTGTTATACTTTCATTTAAAGAGATTTGCCATATTTTTGCCAATATGTTTTCAAAGTGGTCTATTTAGTACCAACAACGTAGGTTTTAATCTAGTCCCCTGCTGACCATTTGGGTTTTGCAAGCAGGAAAAAACCCTAACAAGCACTCAGATCAGGGTCTTCCCTGTTCTCCATCTTGTGGTACATTAGTAGCATTGAAGTCGTACAACATATAAGACTTATTACCAGAGACTGACTGTACAAATATGTCATTTGATTGTTTATGTTAATACATTTTCTTCAGAAGGTTGGTGTTCGCATGACATGGTCCATAAATGACGATAGGGATAACAATTCTGCCTGCACACTGATAGTTTTTCATCCAATTTGCTGGACTGTGTTTGTCAACATTTTCCTGAAACCTAAATTGTGATTAACTGGCAAGGAGAACAGTGCATGGCCATTGGCCAGATCAATCTGCATGGATGCGCAGGTTGATCTAAATACATAGTAGTTACTAATGCACTATGGATGGTTTTCTTTGAGCTTGGTAAATTTCTAGTCGATCATAATTGCAAACATGATAAAAAGTGTACTGTATTCTCATATTGCGTTAACCAAGATCATGCAGATTTTCAACAATTATCCATTTACCTGATAATTTTAATAATGATTTTTAAGAGTGATTGTTTTGTTAACAATTGTTGTCTGAACTAAGGAAGACGTATTAGTCAGAAGAAACCCTTTTGCACATGTGGTCTCAATCTTACATCTCTGCAGCAGACAAATGTTTAAAACATGCCATGGTGGCAAATGGAGAAATTGCACGTTTCGAGAAATTTCTCCTTTGCCACAATGTTTTCAACTCTTTAAGAAATATATCCTTTCTTTCATTAAGTTTTTTCCTATTTTCGCCTTGATGATTTCAAAGTCGTTTGCTATGTAAATTTGTCTTATGTGGGACAGAGTTAAAGTTTTGCCAACAGCAAAGGCAATTGGATGCATGATTGATGTTAGGTTAGACATGAATGTAACACAAACCTAATTTTTCTCTATTCATATAGAACAGATGGAGTGTAGGTGCTCCAAGGTGTACTTTGGGGGCCAAGTTATATCTTAGCGGGGCAAATTGGTTAAAAACAGAACATAATTAGAATTACATAATTCCCTATAGACAAATGTGTAGACAGATCCTATGTAGATAGGGCTTCAGAAATGGACAGTATTATGTTTATAAATTCCTTGTGTAACAGTCAAACACTATTTTGAGGTACCATTTAGAATGATCTCATTGAGACGATTCTAATAAGTACCTACAGGATAGTGTTTATGCAGTATCTAATGAGGTATCATTGAGAAATGTCAGTTTTCATATTTTGTTTGCATCCGTAGAGTGAAATGGATCTTTGTGATACTGATAGCATTACAAGTGTTATCACTGTACCACACCTATTATTGAACCTTTTCCAGGTAAATCTAGTGAAACTGTTCACTGGATCGGTATTATTGATTGTGGTGATATATTTTATCTGATTTTTCTGATAGAAAAAGTCTTTTTAATTCTTTACCCTGGTGTAGATGAGTTTTGATGGCTCTTCAACAGATAACGTTAACCCTTATTATACACATCTGCAGTATACACTAAAAGATCTAGTAATTGAATTACAAATTGAGAAACTATTTAGAAATTTTTCCTTTAGCCTCAATGTTTTCAAAAGAAGTCTTCTACATATGCCTCAAAATAACTGTGTCTGCGAACGGGAATAGTTTTTATTAAGGAAATGAAACAGTTCTTCCTGATGTATGATAAGTTTTGTTTGTGTAAGTCTGTGGGATCCGTCAAACTCTTATTACTGCTCAGTATCTTTCTTAAGAATTTTCTTAACCCTTTCCCTCATACGACAATTCTGCAGCAGACGCCTTTGAACGTATTTTGTCAAAACATAGAAAATCTCTATAATTGAATGGATAACCTATGACAAAAAGTGGAAAACATTGTGGCAAAAGGAGAAATTGCACGTTTTGTGCAATTTCTTCTTTTGTCACTATGTTTTCAAAAAGCCGTCTGCTGCAGAGGCGTCAGAACGCGTCTATATGAGGGAAAGGGTTAATCTAACCAAATTTCATAGTCATTAAACTACTGTAGCTTAGATAGATAGGAAACCTGGGATTACTTTTGGGTCACTTAGGTCTAGATATGGTTACTAAATATGTGGTGACCATTGAATGCCTGGTTTCGTGGCTATGCTGTGTTTCTTGTTTATCCACAGTAACTCTTTCCCACATACATCAAATCTGCAGCTGACAAGTTTGAAAAGATCTTGGTAAAAATAAGGAAATCTAAAGGTAAAAGTGTTATTGTTGAAAAGAGTTGAAAAAAATGTGACAACAGGAGAAATTGCTCATCAGTTTCATCTGATGAGCAATTTCTTCTTCTGCCATTTTGTTTTCAAAAGTCGTCTGCTGCAGAGGCAGAAAGTGTCTACAAATGGTTTTAAAAACACTGTGACTGTCGGTCATGAAGTTGGTAGTCCTGAATCCCTACTGTTAAAGTTGAAGACTGTGAAGACACACTTATAAAAAGCTTTAGAATCAGTCAAAGAACAAGAATGTCAAAGTAACCTTAACCCTTTCCCAGGTGCAGACACATTTTAATGCATTTGCAGCAGACGTCTATATTTAAAAATTCTACAACAAAATTCAAGGTTAAAAATATGACACATCTTTCCTTGATAAGTTTTCAAAGCAGAGATATATCGAGGGCTTGGCGTGAAACGGTTGTAACTCAAATTGGTAATTTTTTACCAATGTTAATCACCTCGCCATAAAGTCTTTATAAGCGTTAAATCATTTTTCTTGGTAAACAATGGAAATTTAGGTGCCATTGCTCGTTCTGAGCAATGGCACCTAAATTTGCGTTGTTTACAAAAGGGTCAAAATTGCCCCTAAACCAAGGTGTTCAAAATAGGTTTTTAGATACAACCGTTTCACACCAAGCCCTCGATATGTAAAATATCATATCAGGTTACTGGTCAAAGGGTAAAAATCTTTTGCAGAAATACCTGGATCCTCAGGGATAAGATATAATTATAAAGGTCACTTAATTAAGTTAGTGTGATAGGATTTGTGCCACTTTAACCTTTCCCTCATAACAGTGAATCTGTGGTAAACCAACCCCACATGCAACAAAGTCTGCAGGAAACAACTTTGAAAAAATATTGAAAATATCTATAATTGAAATTGTCATTGTTCAGGAGTTTTATAAACATTTTTCCAAAAGAAGAAATTGTTCATTCTGTGCAATTTCTTCTTTTGCCAAAATGTTTTTAAAAAATTGTTCACTGCAGCTGTATCAATATACATCTGCAAGTTGGAAAGGGTGTCTGTCACATATTATCATTATTGTATAACTGTAGTAACTCACAATTAAATAGTTTAATCCTATTTTAATATATATATATTGAAAATAATTATAGAAATCTAGACAAGTCCAAAAAATGGTTCCGAGACAGAGAAGAAAACATTGTGACTGTGAGCAATAGCTGTTACTCCTTTTCTCACAAAATTGTCTGAAGCATATTATGTAACTTTTAATCCCTTTCTCACTTGGCAGATAGATGACAATTGAAAACACTGTGGCAAAAGAGGAAGTTGCTCATTATGAGCAATGCTTTCAACTCTAATTTTGTCTGGATGTGTTGCGAGGTTGTTTTCTATAAAATTATGTCTTCCGCCATGTTATGGGGAGGCATATTGTTTTTGCTCGCACTGTCTGTACCAAATTGTGTCCAGTCCAAAACTGTTCAAGGATTTCGAAATGACTTACCACAAATGTTCACCACATTATAGACAATCTGCATAATGCATGTAACATCCAGCTTGGTTCAAGGTCATGGTTGCAATTAGAGGTCAAAGGTCATATGACTACATGACAATATTTCATGATGTCTGCTCCACAACTGTTGAACCATTTGAGGGATTTCAAAATAACCTCATCGCAAATGTTCATCATATTGAGATGATGTGCAGAGCGCATGATTCAACATATTTAGATCAAGGGCAAGGTCACAACCAGAAGTCAAAGGTCAATATGACTATTTCGTGTTCCCTCTATAACTGTTGAACCACTTGAAGGATTTTGAAATACTTCACCACAAATGTTCACCATATTGACAGATGATGATTTAAGGTCAAGGTCACATTAAGAAGTAAACGGTCATATGACTATATTTTGTGCCGCTGGGGACATAACTATTGGAACACTGGAAGGATGTTCACCATAATGAGAAGATAGAGGTCAAAGGTCATATGACTATTTTGTTTCCGCTTCATTTCTCTTGAACCCCTTGAAGACATTTGACATAATTCATCAACAATGCCACAAATATTCACCATTTTGAGACAATATGCAAGGCACATGTTTCAGCCAGTTTGATTTTTTTTTTAAAAGGTCAAGGTTACACTAAGAGGTCAGAGCTCACAAGTTGTGTCCTCTCACTAACTTAAACCGCTTGATGTATTATGCAATAATTCCCCACAAATGTTCACCATATTGAGGCGATGCTTCTGCCAGCTCAATAAAAAGGTCCAGGTTATATTTACAGGTCATGTGACCATATTTTTAGTCCGTTTCATATCTCTTAGGATTTTGAAGAAATTCTCCACAACAAATATTCGCCAAATTGAGATGATGTTTAGAGAGCATGATTGTGTTTGGTAGCTCAGTTGAAGGTCAAATTAATTCTAAGAGGTCAAAAGTTCATAAGGCTTTATTACATGTCCGTTCCATACATCTCTTGTACTGCTTGAAAGATTAAGAAATAGTTTGCCACAAATGTTCAACATTTTGAGATGATGTGCAGAATGCATCATCCTGCCATACTTATTTTTTTATAAAAATCCTGTAATAGTATCAGTATTATTGACAAACAGCCATAGAAGAGACCTATGTTTATATTTCACAAACAACTATCTAGTTGTTGTGTGCGTGCATGGGTAATGTGATTTCAACAAAGGGATAAGATACCAGATAGTGTGATAAACTGTTTATATGATAATGAAGGGATGAAGATTATAATAGATCTCAATTACACCAGCCTTATATTTATATCAGAGAACTGTTCTGATTAATGAATTAGATGTTCGAGGTTTGTCTAGTTATCTGAAACCTTTTACCTCATGGATGTCTCTACAGCATTTGATATATATTTATTTAAAAAAATGGAAGCAATACAGAAATTACATTGAGATGCTGCACAATCTTTTTAGAATATTGAAAGAATCATATATGAGCAACTTCTCCTTTTGCCAAAATGATTTCAACTCTATACTTTCATTAAAGTCATCTGCTGTAGATTTGTTTTAAGTCATTTTCACACAATGCGCAATTTGAACACTATGTCAAAGTTATACTTACAGTTTTCCAGTTTACCAATTATAACATGATTCAGTCTATAATTGTTTATTTCTTGTACCTTTTTTCAGTCGAAACCAGCTGTCAATCATCCCATCCTTCAATAATTGTATATTTCTTGTACCTTTTTTCAGTCGAAACCAGCTGTCAATCATCCCATCCTTCAATAATTGTATATTTCTTGTACCTTTTTTCAGTCGAAACCAGCTATCAATCATCCCATCCTTCAATAATTGTATATTTCTTGTACCTTTTTTCAGTCGAAACCAGCTGTCAATCATCCCATCTTTCAATAATTGTATATTTCTTGTACCTTTTTTCAGTCGAAACCAGCTGTCAATCATCCCATCCTTCAATAATTGTATATTTCTTGTACCTTTTTTCAGTCGAAACCAGCTGTCAATCATCCCATCCTTCAATAATTGTTTATTTCTTGTACCTTTTTTCAGTCGAAACCAGCTGTCAATCATCCCATCCTTCAATAATTGTATATTTCTTGTACCTTTTTTCAGTCGAAATCAGCTGTCAATCATCCCATCCTTCAATAATTATGTCTCCCCCTGTATACAGGGGAGATATATTGTTTTTGTCCTGGGCGTCTGTCTGTCCTTCTGTCTGTCTGTCTGTCTGTCTGTCCGTCTGTCCGAAATTGTGTCCGCTCCATATCTCCAAGACGGCTTGAAGGATTTTCATGAAACTTGTGTCAGATGTTCACCTCATGAAGGCGATGTGCAGAACCCATGTCCCGACCATACAGGTTCAATGTCAAGGTCAGACTTGAAGGTCAAAGGTTTGAGCCTTAATTTCGTGTCCGCTCCATATCTCCAAAACGGCTTGAAGAATTTTCATGAAACTTGTGTCAGATGTTCACCTCACGAAGGCGATGTGCAGAACCCATGTTCCGACCATACCGGTTCAAGGTCAAGGTCAGGCTTGAAGGTCAAAGGTTTGAGCCTGTTTTTCGTGTCCGCTCCATATCTCCAAAACGGCTTGAAGGATTTTCATGAAACTTGTGTCAGATGTTCACCTCACGAAGGCGATGTGCAGAACCCATGTTCCGACCATAACGGAGTTATCTCCCCCTTGTTCAATATTTTAATTGTGAAAACTTTGTCCAGAGCAGAACTCAGAAACTACTTGAAGGAATTTATTGAAACTTGGAATATAGATAGATGGCAATGTGAAGTTGTGCACCTTGCAATAATTATGAGTTATCTCCCCCTTGTTCAATATTTTAATAGTGTAAACTTTGTCCAGAGCAGAACTCAGAAACTACTTGAAGGAATTTATTGAAACTTGAAACATAGATAGATGGCAATGTGAAGTTGTGCACCTTGCAATAATTATGAGTTATCTCCCCCTTGTTCAATATTTTAATAGTGTAAACTTTGTCCAGAGTAGAACTCAGAAACTACTTGAAGGAATTTATTGAAACTTGGAATTTAGATAGATGGCAATGTGAAGTTGTGCACCTTGCAATAATTATGATTTATCTCCCCTTGTTCAATATTTTAATAGTGTAAACTTTCTCCAGAGCAGAACTAAGAAAGTACTTAAAGGAATTTATTGAAACTTGGAATATAGATAGATGGCAATGTGAAGTTGTGCACCTTGCAAGAATTATAACTCTGGGCTACTTCGTTGCAAAGTTATCTCCCCTTGTTCAATATTTTAATAGTCATTGACAAACTGCAATGGGGAGACATATGTTTTTTCATAAAAACAACCTTTCTAGTTGTATATTTCTTGTACCTTTTTTCAGTCGAAACCAGCTGTCAATCATCCCATCCTTCAATAATCGTTTATTTCTTGTACCTTTTTTCAGTCGAAACCAGCTGTCAATCATCCCATCCTTCAATAATTGTTTATTTCTTGTACCTTTTTTCAGTCGAAACCAGCTGTCAATCATCCCATCCTTCAATAATTGTATATTTCTTGTATCTTTTTTCAGTCGAAACAAGCTGTCAATCATCCCATCCTTCAATAATTGTATATTTCTTGTACCTTTTTTCAGTCGAAACCAGCTGTCAATCATCCCATCCTTCAATAATTGTATATTTCTTGTACCTTTTTTCAGTCGAAACCAGCTGTCAATCATCCCATCCTTCAATAATTGTATATTTCTTGTACCTTTTTTCAGTCGAAACCAGCTGTCAATCATCCCATCCTTCAATAATTGTATATTTCTTGTACCTTTTTTCAGTCGAAACCAGCTGTCAATCATCCCATCCTTCATCAGTCAGTTACAGACACTAGAGGTCCTCATCGCCAGTCATAACAGACTAGTCTCCCTTCCCGAGGAAATCGGGGTCCTTGACAGACTCATGGAGCTGGTAAGTTAATTCAGGCACAACTTGTCATTTAAACCAGGTTTTCTACAAAGCCTGCCATAGTTACTTTTGTAAGGTTTTGAGTGTTTTTAACCAAATTCCATAGGAAGACGGATAGAAATGAAGCCTGGGTTTGTTGTTTGACTCATTTAGCTCTCTGTTACTATAATAATGTTATGTTCACCGAAAAACCTGGTTTTGTTGTAGAGTGTCCACCTCATGTGCAGGAGGTTGTGGGTTCGATCCCCAGTTGGGTCGTACCAAAGACTTTAAAAATGGCACTCAGGGTCGTGGGGTTAGCATTACGAGTGACTGATTGGAGTCGGGATAAATTTGACCAGCTGCACTGGTTACTTACGCAGGAAAAGCCGTGATATGATGACTGAAAAATTGTTGAAAGCGACGTAAAATATATCAAACAATCGAGTATTACTTGGTGTCTGGTAGGCAGGATCACCTGAATCTTTTTTACCAGACATAGTAAATAATCAGATACTGCTAAGGCTAAACAAATAAATATGTGTGGTTCAGGTAACATTGGTCAAAGAAAAAGGGTAGGTAGGTAGGCTTTTTTTTTTTTTTTTTTTTTTCTTCAGAAGCAAGTTGTCTGCTGCAAGTTGTTACAGACGTAAGTGGTTACAAATGTGTGCTATATGCACATTCAAGACATCTCATCAATATATGGAATAATCCTTGCAAACACTTCCCCGACGGTAGATGACTGCCTTTATAATTCGTTTTGAAGGGCCATGTACGCGTTTTCTACCGTCACGGCGAACACTGTGGCTGCCGCCATGTTTATTTTATTACGATCGATAAACTCTTTCCAAGCGTTTCAGTTTCGTACTCAATTATTTTAGTTCCCAAAATCGATAAAAAGTTCTAGGGTCGGTCCCAAAAAATAGGGAAGGTAGGGTTACCTGAACCACACATATTTTTTTTTTAGCCTAACCAGTTCTCAGATGTGACAAGAAAAGAGAATAGGAACGTCCTTAATCCTTTCCCTCTGACATCTGACAATTCTGCAGCAGACGACTTTAAACATATTTTGTCAAAAAATAGAAAATCTCTATAATTGGATTGATAACCTATGCCTATGACCAAAAGTGGAAAACATTGTGGCAAAATTAAAAAAAGTTGCTCGTTTTGAGCAATTTCTTCTTTTGTCATTATGTTTTCAAAAAGCCGTCTGCTGCAGAGGTTTTGAAAAGCGTCTATATGAGGGAAAGGGTTAATCCTTTCCCATGTAGAACAAATCTGCAGCATAGAACTTTGAAAACATTTATGGAAACTTTCTATAAACAAGAGAATAATTCTGTTAAAGTAAAGATGAAAATATTGTAGCAAGTGAAGAAATGAATCTGTATGAACAATATTATATTATCTCCAACTGCCACAATGTTTTAAACATTTGTCTGCTAGAACTTGCATTGGGAAAGGGTTGCATTATAAATATAACATGGATCATACAGTAGGCCTACTCTTTCTGAGTTATTTGGAAGTAAAAGTTAATTCTATTAATTAACCCTTTCCTTCATATAGACAGCTTATTGAAAACATGGTGACAAAAGAAGAAATTGCTCAAAATGAGCATTATTTCTCCATTTGCCACAATGTTTTCCACTTTTAGTCATAGGTTATCCATTCAATTATAGAGATTTTCTATTTTTTGACAAAATATGTTCGAAGTCGTCTGCTGCAGAATTGTCATATGAGGGAAAGGGTTAAAATGAAATGATCTGTTGTTTGTGTGATGGAGAAACTTCCCATCAGGTCATTAATTCGCAGCCATAAACAACAAATCTGCAGCACATAATGAAATGAAAGATTTTTTTTTTTAATAAAGTTGAAAACATTAGTGCAAAATATGAAATTGCTCATTATGAAGTCAACTGCTGCAGAGGAATCAGAAAGCGCTTGTATGATGGAAATGTTTAAATCATAACTTGGTCATGGGTCATATAGTGACATGCAAGGCTCTTTGACTGGGTTAATAGGAAGTTCAATCTAAAAACAAATACAAAAGTTTTGTAGTCTGAATAATAGAGAAACATTCCCTTGGGGACAAGATTTTATATTCTCAGCTCCTATACATGTTCCTTTATATTAACTTATTAACCCTTTAGAAAAAGTCTATTATTGAATGGATAACCTATGACAAAAAGAGGAAAACATTGTGGCAAAAGGAGAAATTGCATGTTTTGTGCAATTTCTTCTTTTGTCACTATGTTTTCAAAAAGCCGTCTGTTGCAGAGGCGTCAGAAAGCGTCTATATGAGGGAAAGGGTTAAGAATACAGTTGAAATGTAGTGGCAAAAGGAGGAATTTCTCATCGTGAGCAATTTCCCCTTTTGCAACGATGTTCTCAAAAGTCATCTGCTGTAGAGGCATCTCAAAACAACTATATGTGAGAAAGGGTTGAAATAGAAGTTTTGATTGTTCATTAAGGTGAACTATTTATTATACCTTCTTACCAGACTAAGGCCTTCGGTTTTCAAAGCTGGATATGTGTCAAAAGTTATCTGTATTAGCTCACTCTTTCCCTCTCAAATGGATGCTTTTTCGACCCACCATGCCACTTTTAAAATTAATGTGGAAATGAAAAAATTGTATTGGTAAGATCATTATAAATTATCCCATTCTCTTTCAAATGGATGCTTTTTAACCCCTAGTGTGCCACTTTTGAAATAAGTGTGGAAAAGGAAAAATTGCTCAGTCTAGCAGTTCCTCCTCTTCCTGCAATGTTTTCAACTTTGTATCAGAATGATCTTTTGGAATTTTCTCTCTGCTATTCTTAAAACAGGCATCTCTAATAATATTTCAGTTAAAGTTAATAATATTTTAGTTAAAGTGTTATATAACAATTTCCACAAATGACATACAACGAATCTGCAGTATACAACTTCAAAAACATCTAGAAAATCAGTCTGCTGCAGAGGAGTCAGAAAGCGTCTATATGAGGGAAAGGGTTAAAGTCTTATTATTGAGTTGAAAACAATGTTGTAAAAGAAGAATTTGCTAATCAAAGGTTGCTTGCTGTGAATGTGTCTGCATGTGAAAAAAGATCAACCATATTATTTTGTTTGTACTTTCAGGATGTGAGTTGTAACGAAATCTCTCATCTTCCAGTCCAGATAGGGGATCTCAAATCACTCAAGTCATTAAATGTCCGCAGAAATCTTCTTGAAATCCTACCTGTTGGTGAGTTGTCAGCTATTTTAGTACTTTGATTTTTGATCCAGTCAACCTGATTCATGTGCAATTAGACTCTTTCAAACCCAAAAAAATAATAATAATATTTTATGCAGTGGAAAATTTTGAAAACATTTAGGTTTGTATGAAAAATCTGCAAATGAAAATATAATTGTTGCATAGTCATGAGAAACATTGTGGCAAAAGAAGAAAGTGCTTATGATGGGCAATTAATCCTTATGCTGCAATGCTTTTTAAAAATCCTCTGCTGGATGCATCAAAATGAGTCTACATGAGTAAAAATATCTCTTAAACCTTTCTCTCATACGGCAATTCTTCAGCATACGACTTTGAACCTATTTTGTCAAAAAATAAAATTCTCTATAATTGAATGGATAACCTATGACTAAAAGTGGAAAACATTGTGTCAAAAGGAGCTTGTTTTGAGCAATTTCTTCTTTTGTCACTATGATTTTAAAAAGCCGTCTGCTGCAGAGGCATCAGAAAGCGTCTATATGAGGGAAAGGGTTAAAAGATAGTATTTAAAGGAACACACAAATAACAAGTACATTCTTCGTGGAAGACAGTGGTACAGAGGTAGAGCGTCGGCCTCATGTACCAAAGGTCCCGTTTTTTTTCTCGTGATGAGTGGGTTCTGCCTTTGGGATTTTTCCACACAAACGGCGCGAGTACTGGTTAAGTATCCAGGAAGCAGACATCGAGCCTGATTAATATCAGCTTAAAGCTTGTTTCGCAATCAATGTAAAATAATTAAGTTTAAACTAACTAAGTACATTTAACCATTTCCCACATACTACAAATCTGCAACAGACAACTTTGAAAACATCGTGACAATAACCTGAAAAATCTCTATAAAAGATAGCTTAATTGTTAGATAAAGTTGAAAACATTGTGGCCAAAGGAGAAATTGCTCATCATGAGTAATTTCACCTTTGGCCACAATGTTTTCAAAAGTCGTCTGCTGATATTGCGTTAAAATGTGTCTGCAGGTGGGAAAGGGTTAAGCAAGAAAGTCAAAGTGTGATTGACATACGGTGGAGAAGTAGTCACTCTTTCAAGGTTTGCTTTAAAAAAAAGTCTGAAAATTTTATTTGAAACGGAGAAAAATACAGTAACACAAGGAGAAACAAATCAGAACATGATTTATTTTTTTCTCACTACTAGGTTTGATGTCTGCACATTTGGACTATTATGTCAGTTCAACAATCCAGAATCAAACACATTTTGACAATCATTTGCAGTAAGAGAGATCTGGCATAAAATTCATTTTACAAATTGTATTTGACATTTTCAGCGACAGCAATGTCTTCTTTTTCTGTAATGTAAATATTCTAACTCGTCTGCTGATCTGCAGACAGGAAGGTCAAATATAAAATTGATTTGGTTAAACATTGAGATTAAAAAGCAGACAGGAAGATCGGACATAAAATTGATTTGTTTAAACATTGTAAGTTTTGTAACGCCAGCAATGTCTACTTTTTCTGTAATGTAAATATTCCAACTTTTCCAAGTGGTCTGCTGTAAGTATGAAATCAGACAGAATAATCGAGACAACCAAGTATGATATTGATTTGAGTGAATGTAGGCGTCCAGGAATGTATTGATCTGACCATGTTTACACCGCTAGATCTCGTCTGTAGTTAACATTGATGGGATAATCAAAGAAAACAGATCCAAAGTCTAGATAAAGAGGTGTAAATGGGCCCTATATGTAAAAGAATATATCACTTGAAATATTGTTAATCCCTATGTTGTGGGTACCAAAAGAATCGTCTTACTGAGACGATTCTTTTGAGTACCCACAACATAGACTTTGAAGATCAAATAACGATTTAAGCAAATGAAATGTCTTTTGAGTACCCACAACATAGACTTTGAAGATCAAATAACGATTGAAGCAAATGAAATGTCTTTTGAGTACCCACAGCATAGGCTTTGAACATCAAATAACGATTGAAGCTTCTGAAATACGCCCCTTTACTAAAGGTTTGCTGGGATCTTCGTCTAGATTCTCTCTCTTCATTCATTTTCCTCTCATGATTTGTCTGCATATATAATCTTACTCTTTATAAGATGCCTTACACTGATAGACTCGGCTATTGATTCTTTCCAATGATTTAAGAAAAATCACTCTTGACTAGCATTGTTTGTCTTCCATCAATGGGGTTAAGTTATAAATAGTCTACATGAGGTGGAAGTCAGTTGCCTTGTTAGATTGATGTGTGGAGTATTGGTGCGAGGCAGCCAGCAAGACACATGGTTAGGTGTGACTGGTTAATTCCCCTTTTGGCACTTTGTATTCAAAATCTGCAGAGGCATCAGAAAGACTCTGTATGAGGGAGAGGGTTGATTTTACCCTACACTGTGGGTACTTAGCACAATTGTCTCAGTGAGGAGATTCTTTTAACCCTTTCCCACCTGCAGACACATTTTGACGTAACAGCAGCAAAGACTTTTGAAAACATTGTGGCCAAAGGTGAAATTGCTCATTATGAGCAATTTCTCCTTTGGCAACAATGTTTTCAACTTATTTAAACAATTAAGCTATCTTTTATGGAGATTTTTCAGTTTTTTGTCACTGTTTTCAAAGTTGTCGCAGCCAGCAAGACACATGGTTAGGTGTACTGGTTAATTCCCCTTTTGGCACTTTGTATTCAAAATCTGCAGAGGCATCAGAAAGACTCTGTATGAGGGAGAGGGTTGATTTTACCCTACACTGTGGGTACTTAGCACAATTGTCTCAGTGAGGAGATTCTTTTAACCCTTTCCCACCTGCAGACACCTTTTGACGTAACAGCAGCAAAGACTTTTGAAAACATTGTGGCCAAAGGTGAAATTGCTCATTATGAGCAATTTCTCCTTTGGCAACAATGTCTCAACTTATTTAAACAATTAAGCTATCTTTTATGGAAATTTTTCAGTTTTTTGTCACTGTTTTCAAAGTTGTCGCAGCCAGCAAGACACATGGTTAGGTGTACTGGTTAATTCCCCTTTTGGCACTTTGTATTCAAAATCTGCAGGCATCAGAAAGACTCTGTATGAGGGAGAGGGTTGATTTTACCCTACACTGTGGGTACTTAGCACAATTGTCTCAGTGAGGAGATTCTTTTAACCCTTTCCCACCTGCAGATGATTTTGACGTAACAGCAGCAAAGACTTTTGAAAACATTGTGGCCAAAGGTGAAATTGCTCATCATGAGCAATTTCTCCTTTGGCAACAATGTTTTCAACTTATTTAAACAATTAAGCTATCTTTTATGGAGATTTTTCAGGTTTTTGTAACTGTTTTCAAAGTCATCTGCTGCAGATTTGTTGTATGTTGGAAAGGGTTAAGTATCCACAACACTGATTTGGGATTTCATATACAGATTTAAGAGCATGAAATAAGCCTCTTATCTGTTTAACCCTTTTCCATGTAGACGCTTTCTAATGCATCTGCAGCAGACGACTTTCGAAACATTTTGACAAAAGGAGAAATTGCTTGTTTTGAGCAGTTTCACCATTTACCACAATGTTTTGAACTTTTTTCAGTAATTATACCTTCATTTAAAACGATTTTCATATGAATGTTTTCAAAGTTGCAGATTTCCTGTATGTGGGAAAGGGTAAACTAACCTTGTATGTTAAGCAACTAGAACTCTAAAAATAGTTGATCCAAATTTACAACGTTGACATTTTTACATTTTGCATTTCAGAAATCAGCAAATTAAATTTGCGAAAGATGGACATATCGGGAAACAGAATCTCAAAGATACCAACTGTATTTCGACGGATTGAGACGTTGGAGGATATTGTTCTTCACGACAATCCTTTAACTATGCCCCCAGCTCATGTATGTATCTATCAAAACATTACCCATTACCTGATCAGAGCTCTAGATAAGGATCGTTTTGAATGTTCTAAAATCCTTATTTGACCCTTAAACCCTATGTTGTGGGTACTCAAAAGATCAGTTTACTCTCCCCCCTTATCTAGTCCTCTGACCTGATATCATATAGGGTTGTTTGCTTTGAAAACTTCTCAGAGACCAAGATTAGAAGATTCTCGATCAGTTCATATCACATATTTTAGAAATTGTAATAATGACTACCCTCCTTGAGATAGAAGGTTATGGCATTACGACTGATGCATACGTGTCAGGATAAATAATACCAGGCACACAGGTAATTTACCCAGAAAATGCTGTGATAGAACTGCGTGTTGAAAGTGACTCAAAACACTCTTTCAAACAATTTATTTATTTATTGGGGTTTTACGCCACTTTCAACATTATTTCAGTTATATCACAGCGACAGTTCACTTATTCATGATCCCTGGGTAAACAAACCAGTATTAAGCTAGAAAATGTGCAATTTCTCCTTTTGCCACAATGTTTTCCACTTTTTGTGATAAGTTATCCATTCAATTATGGAGATTTTCTAATTTTTGACAGTATACGTTCAAAGTCGTCTGCTGCAGAATTGCCATATGAGGGAAAGGGTTAAATAGTAATGTAGTGGTAAGAGCATCCAACTCGGGAGCAAGAGACAAGGGTCCAATCCCAGGTGTGTGGTTATACCAAAGATAAATGGTGGTAATGGCTTCCCTCCTTGGTGCTCGGGTTGCGGGGAAAGAATTTCGCTTTATGCATCGTGTCAGATTGAATAATACCAGTGAACATCATTCAAACCAACAAATCATGCTTAACCCTTTCCCTCATACGACAATTCTGCAGCAGACGAATTTGAACATATTTTGTCAAAACATTGAAAATCTCCATAATAGAATGGATAACCTATGACAAAAAGTGAAAAACATTGTGGCAAAAGGAGAAATTGCTCGTTTTGAGCAATTTCTTCTGTTGTCACTATGTTTTCAAAAAGCCGTCTGCTGCAGAGGCGTCAGAAAGCGTCTATATGAGGGAAAGGGTTAACTGATTTGTTGAAAAATATGGAAAGTTTAATTATTGTTTAACCCTTTCCCACATACAACCATTTTGAAGCAGATGACTTTGAATAGATATTGACAAAAACTTGATAAATCTCCATGAATGATTAAATAGAGTTGAAAACATTGTGGCCAAAGAAGAAATTGGTTGTTTTAAGCAATTTTTTAGCTCTACTGGCCAAAGGCCAGAAGGGCTTATGTCGTGGCGATGTGTCCGTCGTCCGTGCGTCCGTGCGTCCGTGCGTCCGTAAACAATTTCTTGTTAACACGATACAGTCTTCACTTTTGATTGTATCTCAACCAAACTTATACAGTAGTTAGATATCCATGAGAGCTCGGTTCCTTTCGAAAACCAGCCAGATCCGCCCATGCATGACTGGATTATGGCCCTTGAAATGGTCAAAATTGCTATAAAAGAGCTTGTTAACACGATACAGTCTTCACGTTTGATTGTATCTCAACCAAACTTATACAGTAGTTAGATATCCATGAGAGCTCGGTTCCTTTCGAAAACCAGCCAGATCCGCCCATGCATGACTGGATTATGGCCCTTGAAATGGTCAAAATTGCTATAAAAGAGCTTGTTAACACGATACAGTCTTCACTTTTAATTGTATCTCAACCAAACTTATACAGTAGTTAGATATTCATGAGAGCTCGGTTCCTTTCGAAAACCAGCCAGATCCGCCCATGCAAGACTGGATTATGGCCCTTGAAATGGTCAAAATTGCTATAAAAGAGCTTGTTAACACGATACAGTCTTCACTTTTGATTGTATCTCAACCAAACTTATACAGTAGTTAGATATCTATGAGAGCTCGGTTCCTTTCGAAAACAAGCCAGATCCGCCCATGCATGACTGGATTATGGCCCTTGAAATGGTCAAAATTGCTATAAAAGAACTTTTTAACACGATACAGTCTTCACTTTTGATTGTATCTCAACCAAACTTATACAGTAGTAAGATATCCATGAGAGCTCGGTTCCTTTCCTAAACCAGCCAGATCCGCCCATGCAAGACTGGATTATGGCCCTTAAATTTGGCCAAATTGCTATAATTGAGCATGTGAACACAATAGAGGCTCCATTTACTATCTGATCTTCACCAAACTTAGATAGTAGTTAAATATTGATGAGAGCTTGGTTCCTTTTGAAAACCAGCTAGATCCGCCCATGCAAGACTGGATTATGGCCCATGAAATTGTAAAAATTGCTACAGCTTGTGATCACAAAAGAGCCTCCACTTACTATCCGATCTTCACCATACATACATGCTCTGGATTGAAAATGACCAAAGAACCATACCAGTAGAGCATAGGCCCTCATGGGCCTCTTGTTTCTTTTGCCACAATATTTTCAAAAGTCATCTGCTGCAGATGCGTAAAAATGCATCTACAAGTGGGAAAGGGATAAAGTAGGAAACATTGGGATAAAAGGAGAATGAGTTCATTATGATCAGCATCTCTTTTTCCATGATAAATAATGTTTATGTTTACTGTATAGGTATGTACCAAAGGGAAACAACATATCATGAAACATTTAGAAATCGTGGCAAACAGAGAGGATAAACAGCGAGGGATTCTGAATGAGGCGGAGATGAAACGGTTCAGAAAATCTCTACCTCCACAACAGTCAGTGTAAGATATGATTGTTTTATTTTTTTTGACAATTTTCTTTGAGTGGTCCATACGTTATAACATTTGACCCTTCTTATTTGGCCAACGTTTTTGTATGGCAAATTTGAGAGGAGGAATTGCGGAATTGCTCATAATTTCTTTTTTGTGGCTTGACCCAAAATTACATTATACCTGTTTTACACTTACCCTCATCAATTAAGGGTCACTAAAAAAAAAAAAAAAGGACAACTTTAAACTTTAAACAAATGATAACTTTGAGATTATGTTGACAGGTTGTCCAGCGTTCCTAAAATTCCTATAAATGCTCTATTTTTTTAGCTCACCTAAGGTGAGCTATTGTGATCACATTTTGTCCGGCATCCGTCCGTCGTGCGTCGTGCGTCGTCAACATTTGAGCTTGTTAACACTCTACAGGCTACATTTTGCATCCAATCTTCATGAAAGTTTATCAGAACGTTCATCTCATTAAAATCTTGGACAAGTTCGAAACCGGGCCATATGAGGTCAGAAACTAGGTCACTAGGTCGAATTGAAGGGAAATCTTGTTAACACTCTGGAGGCCACATTTTCAACTTGAGCATGTTGAAACTCTATCAGAATGTTTGTATTGATGATATGTAGGTCAAGTTCGAACATGGGTCACGTCGGGTCAAAACATAGGTCACTAGGTCAAATTGAAGGAAAATCTCGTTAACACTCCAGAGGCCGCAATTTTTGCTTCAGCATTTTGAAATTTTGTCAAAATGTTTGTCTTAAAAATATCTAGGTCAAGTTCGAATATGGGTTATGCCGGGTCAAAAACTAGGTCACTAGGTCAAATTGAAGGAAAATCTTGTTAACACTTTTGATGCTGCACTTTTTGCTTCAGCAGCTTGAAATTTGGTCAGAATGTTTGTCTTAAAGATATCTAGGTCAAGTTCAAATATGGGTCATATTGCGTCAGAAACTAGGTCACTAGGCCAAATTGAGGGAAAATCTTGTTAACTCTGTAGAAGCCGCATGTTTTGCTTCAGCGGCTTGAAATTTGTTCAGAATGTTAAGCTGAATGATATCTAGGCCAAGTTCGAATATTGGTCATGTGGGGTCAAAAACTAGGTCACTAGGCCAAATTGAGGGAAAATCTTGTTAACTCTGTAGAAGCCGCATGTTTTGCTTCAGCGGCTTGAAATTTTGTCAGAATGTTTGTCTTAAAGATATCTAGTTCAACTTCAAATATGGGTCATATTGGATCAGAAACTAGGTCACTAGGCCAAATCGAGGGGAAATCTTGTTAACTCTGTAGAAGCCGCATGTTTTGCTTCAGCGGCTTGAAATTTCGTCAGAATGTTTCTCAAAATGATATCTAGGCCAAGTTCGGATATGGGTCATGCCGGGTTAAAAACTAGGTCACTAGGCCAAATTGAAGGAAAATCTTGTGAACACTCTGGATACTGCATTTTGAATTTCAGCATGATAAAACTTTATCAGAATGTTTTTCTTGATGATATGTAGGCCAAGTTCGAATATGGGTCATGCTGGTTCAAAAACTAGGTCACTAGATCAAATTGAAGGAAAATCTTGTGAACACTTTGGATGCCGCATTTTTTGCTTCAGCAGCTTGAAATTTGGTCAGAATGTTTGTCTGAATTATATCTAGGTCAAGTTCGAATATGGGTCATATTCGATCAGAAACTAGGTCAATAAAGGAAAATATTGTTCAAACTCCGGAGGCCGCATTTTTACTTTGAGCAAGTTGAAACTTTGTCAGAATGTTGTCTTGATGATATCTAGTCCATGTTGGAATATGGGTCATATCAGGTAAAAAAATATAAATCACTAGGCCAAATGAAGGAAAATATTGTTAACACTGTGGAGGTTGCATTCAGAATAATTGTCTTGATGTGTTTTGCATTGCAGTACATTGTATAATTAAGGTGAGCGATCCAGGGCCATCATGGCCCTCTTGTTTTATTTTTTATCTTTTATTTAAACATAATTTATCGTTTGAAAATGTTTTCATACTAAATATATGTTTTAATGTAGTTTTACAGTTCTTCTTATTCAGAGACGGAAGTTTAAGGCAATTAAATTAAATAGTTTTATGCATATGCCACATGCCTCTGAAATTTGATTAAATTAGTTAATTCAGCGGAAACAAAATTTCTATTTGAGTGCTGCTCTAAGAAAACCAGCCTTAAAATAAGTATTACATGTGAGGAATAATAACTTCTTACTCATTCAATTGAGTAAAACGTTTTATGAGTAGAAATTGCCCAAATTCCGCTTTTCGCATGATATTAACCAAAGTTACTCTTTCTCAGATGGCATTAAAGCAGAATGTCATTAAATTTTTGTAAATTGACTTCATTCTATGTCTCAAAATTAAGTTGAATGATGGCGTGTCAACGTTTGTGTTAAAGATTTAATCAAATACAGCTGTAGCTATATCCTTTGTGTTGAGTTTAACCCTTTCCCTCATACGACAATTCTGCAGCAGACGACTTTGAACATATTTTGTCAAAATAGAAAATCTCTATAATTGAATGAATAACCTATGACTTTAAGTGGAAAACATTGTGGCAAAAGGCGAAATTGCTCGTTATGAGCAATTTATTCTTTTGTCACTATGTTTTCAACAAGCTGTCTGCTACAGAGGCATCAGAAATCGTCTATATGAGGGAAAGGGCTAATTAAAAATTTATCTGCTTCAAATGTGTACAAATCTGTCTGCATATGAGAAAATGTTAAATTGTTATTTCTTTTCTGTTGATAGATCATTAGAAAAATTTTGTAACCTCATGGACTCTCGAGAAAAGGTTAAATTGTTATTTCTTTTCTGTCGATAGATCATCATCAGAATTTCGTAACCTCATGGACTCGAGAAAAGGTTAAATTGTGATTTCTTTTCTGTCGATAGATCATCAGAAAAATTTCGTAACCTTATGGACTCTCAAGAAAAAGGTTAAATTGTTATTTCTTTTCTGTCGATAGATCATCAGAAGAATTTCGTAACCTCATGGACTCTCCAGATAAATGGAAGCGCCACACGGTGTTGAGTAGTGACTCGGGCTACAGCACAACAGATAGTATCGACAAGATCAGCTGGTCCCCACAAGAGGTAAGTCTGGTTCCCTGAAATTCAATCCTTGTCATGGAGAACTGCAAGTCATTCGCTGGTTCCACACCTATATTTATGGTAACTGCAATAGATGCATATTCTGGTACCCATCATTATCCTGGAAATGCACATATAATACAGTAATCAACATAATCACATTTGGATTGCACATAATGGTTTGAAATGTTTTATTTTGTTATGAACTTGCAGGTAGATATATTTATCCAGTTCCCATATACATCAAATCTGATTTAAACGACTTTGAAATCCTTTTGGCAAAACTCTAGATTATCTCTATAAATAAAAGTACTACTATTGAATAGTTTGAAACATTGTAGAAATTGTTTGTCATGAGCAGTTCCTCCCTTTGCTACACTGTTTTCAAAAGTTGTCTGTTTTAAATGGGTCAAAGTGCATCTGCAAGTGGGAAAGGGTTAACTTTTTCACCAATCAAACTCATTTTTCATGTCTCTGCAATAGACAATTTACAATAATCATCAATTCATTGCAAAATTTTGACTGCAGATTGGTCAAAAGTCTTTTCTTTTTTAAGGGTAATGTGCAAACAAGTTACGTCTTGCTTTATGATTAGTAGTAGTTTGTCATGTATGAGATAGATCTAGCAATCTCTGTTGTTGTTACCTAGACGTAGGGCTCTGGCCTGATGTGACTATAAACTTATAAATATTGTTATCTTGTGGTCGTGATGTTTGGTTCTTTTCAGACATTTCTTCTTTTATTTCTATAACATTTTTCAATTGTGGTTTGATTCAGACAGGAATCCGCTGTGGTTAGTCTCGGGGTTTGGAACCAAGCATCAGAGGTTCGATCCCAGGTCATGGTGAAGTTCCCTTGGGCAAAGCTAATTTCCTTGTCTAGTACTGGTTTGTTTACCCAGGGATTATGAATATGTGAACTGTCGTCATGACATAACTGAAATAATATTGGAAATAGCATAAAACCACATTAAAACAAACAAACAAAACAAACTGAATCAGACATGTCACAAAGAACCATTTCCTTACTCTCTTAAATACTGAATGTTAAAAACGTGCTTGTTTGATTAGGTTCGAAGTAATGCAGAGTCCATACTTTTTTTAAAGATTTCTCAAAAATTTAGAATTAGATATATCAAAAAGAATGATTAGTTGAATGCTTTGACAGATTCTGGAACACTATCTTGAAGCCTTCATTTCATTTTTTGTTGACCTTGACCTAGTTGCGATTGTAGCTGTTTTGTGTATGAATACACATGTGCATTTACCTTAAACCACATGCATTTGATGCATTATGCAGCAGACGACTTCAGAAATACCGTTGAAAACAGCTTTAAACTCCATTAAATCAACAGTTTGCTATCATGTTGGAAAGGGTTAACCCTTTGCCTCATACGGCAATTCTGCAGCAGACGACTTTGAACGTATTTTGTCAAAAAATAGAAAATCTCCATAATTGAATGGATGACAAAAAGTGGAAAACATTGTGGCAAAAGGAGAAATTGCACGTTTTGTGCAATTTCTTCTTTTGTCACTATGTTTTCAAAAAGCTGTCTGCTGCAGAGGCGTCAGAAAGCGTCTATATGAGGGAAAGGGTTAATATTAACTAGATGTGTATGGTCAGTGTTACTGTGTAAAACTTTGGAACAATATCTGTTTTAAATAAGCTGTTATTGATTGACTAAAATGACGAATTTAACCCTTCCCAACACGTAGACACTTTTTCATGCTTCTGCAGCAGACGTCTTTTGAAAACATTGTGGCTAAAGAAGAAATTGATCAAAAAGTGTTTTCAACTCTTTGTAGTAAAAACACTTTCATTTCAAGTCGTCTGTTTCAAATTTGTTGTATGAAGGAAATGGTTTATCCATGGTAGCTCAACAGTCTACAATGAGTCCCCTCAATTAAAGGGTTGTGAGTGTCTTTTTCAGCAGTTCTTGTTTCTTCTGTTACTTTTGATCTTAAAGCAGGCTGTTAAATAATTAATTATAGTTATTTTCTAAGCTATATACTGAAGCATTTGCTGCCATATGACAGCTCTTATTTTACATATAAGTTTTATAAAGAGAATTTTATTTTCCACTGCAAGGGTTCAAATGTTAGAGTGCTGATTTGTGGAGAGGTCTTGATTAATTCTTTGTTGAAGAGGTTTGTAATTTATAACACTCCAAAATTGCACTTCGTGTGATTTGTTAAATGCTTATCCGATTCGTAAAAAGGTCTGAAATTTGTATTTTATACAAAGTTGAACTTCGGGTAGGAATATGAGAAATGACTGAAATTGAGCAATTTTTTTTTTTTTTTCCACAACGTTTTCAACAATAGTATCTTAGCTCGTCTCTGTAAGGTAACTGTTGAAAACAAGTGAATGCATGTGTGTGAACTTTATAGTTGTATTGGTGGTTTCTCTATGTCTGTTCATCTGTCTGAATGTTCCCATAGACAAAATGCTAAAATAGTTTTTCCACTTGTCAGAGTGAGTAAGTTAATCCTTTCCAACATAGACATTATTCCAGACACTTTGTGACACCTCTGCAGCAGACGACTGTCGAAAACATTGTGGCATTTAAGAAATTGCTTATAATAAGCAATTTCTTCTTTTGCCACAATGTTTTTAAACTCTTTATACATCCTATTATAGAGATTAACCCTTTCCCTCATACGACAATTCTGCAGCAGACGACTTTGAACATATTTTGTCAAAAAATAAATCTCTATAATTGAATGGACAACCTATGACGAAAAGTGGAAAACATTGTGGCAAAAGGAGAAATTGCACGTTTTGTGCAATTTCTTCTTTTGTCACTTTGTTTTCAAAAAGCTGTCTGCTGTAGAGGCGTCCGAAAGCGTCCATATGAGGGAAAGGGTTAACCATAGTTTTGCGGGTATGTTTTCAAAGTTGTCTGTTGCAGATCAACTGTATGCCGAGAAGAGTTAATATCTTTAACCCTTTCCCTCATATAGACAGCTTTTTGAAAACATAGTGACAAAAGAAGAAATTGCTCAAAACGAGCAATTTCGCCTTTTGCCACAATGTTTTCCACATTTAGTCATAGGTTATCCATTCAATTATAGAGATTTTCTTCTTTTTGACAACATATGTTTAAAGTCGTCTGCTGCAGAATTTTCGTATGAGGGAAAGGGTTAAATGACAAGTCATATGTTACTGCAATAAAATACAACTTTCATAAACTTGACAAGGGGGCCCCTTAAAAATAAATCCTGGCCTTAATTGAATAATCAAGTATAGATTTTAAAACGGCAAGCGCTTGACCACATCTACACTTTTAGCTGATAAAAAATTCTTGAGTGAGCATCGAAGATAAGGGAAAGGTCATGGCATGAAAGTTGGGGTCGATCCATGTTAAGAGAAATTAATGTTTCTAGCTTTGAAATAAAATATAAGGAAGGCAAATTTTCTAAAGCCTTTATGAATAAGAGGAAAAGACAAAAAAAAAAATTTGTTCTTCGACTGGGCTTGATGTGAACGATTTAGATCATTTCACAAGCTTCGTTTAATTTTAAGAAGAGAATTTTTCCTTGTTTGGGTGAAAAAATGTTGTTGTTTTTTATTCTCTCCTTTTAAATTTAAAAAGTGAAAAAGCTCTAAATTATTGCTTCAGTTTAAAAATGAATTGGACATGATTATTATAGATCATTGTCTTGCTATGATCTTTAGCCCTTTCCCTCATACAACAATTCTGCTGTACTGCTAGACGACTTTGAACGTATTTTGTCAAAAAATAGAAAATCTCTATAATTGAATGGATAACCTATGACTAAAAGTGGAAAATATTGTGACAAAAGGAGAAATTGCTTGTTTTGAGCAATTTCTCGTTTGTCACTATGTTTTCAAAAAACCGTCTGCTGCAGAGGCCTCAGAAAGCGTCTATATGAGGGAAAGGGTTAAACACCAACCAATTTTAGTAAAGACAGAGTGCTGGGAATCATGAACGGGGTATTGTTGCAGGAAAGTGTATATGATAATAATAGGAATCAAGTTTCTAAAGTCCAACAACATAGTCACAATTTATAAATCTGTTTGACTACATATATCTTCTTTCATTTTGTCTTTTTTTGTTTCTAAATGCATGCCTTTCACATATTTAACCCCTTACAGACTAACAGTGAGGCCCCGCATCTTGTAAACGGTTCACCATTAGCCGTTAGCACAGCACATGGTCGCTTAGTCACTGACCCAAGAACTTTACAAGAAAGGGACAGCAAGCGCGAGCCTCCTCCTCCACCACAGAGAGTGAATAGTCGCCTGTCGCCTGAAAAATACACATCCTCACAAGACAAATATGCACCACCTTCAACCCTGCAAGGGCAAGCCGCCCAGAATCGAGGTCCTCCTACCCCACCCACCTTATTCCCTAATAGCCCACAGACACCTCTGACTCCGCCCACTCCGCAGGGACCTGGACCTGGATTAGGGACTTTCCCGGGGCAGAGCCCGGGACCCATACTGGGAACAAGTTTGGAGGATGAGTTTACAAGGGTTAGTTTATTTAACCCTATTCCTAACCTTACCCCATATATAATCCTTCCCTCGCAAAAAAGGTTATTTTTGGAAACGGGTGGAGGTATTTTTTAAGCAAGGTTTGTAATGCTTTAGTGTAGTGAAGTTTCAATTTTAGAAACATTGTGGCAAAAGGAGAAATTGCTCATCATCGGCAATATCACCATTTGCCACAATGTTTTCAACAGTCTTTAATTGGAAGAGATTACATATTTTCATCCGATGCAGATGTGTTTTATGTGGGAAAGGATTTAGTCTTTCTTATTGAGACCTAACTAATATTTGAAAAAAAAATCTGCCATCTGCATTATGGAAAGGGTTAAACAAAGTAATTTCCTTTGAAAGGCGACAGTTTTCTACTTCCATAGTTTTGTTTATGTAATACACAATGTCTTGCTAGTTGTCTTATGTAGTTGATGCATTTTGTTGTACATGTAGTTGGTGATGAAGTGTAGTTGTAAAAGCAAAATAATAACTTGATTTTGGTTTATTTACATAATTTTGTTGCATTATGTTCTGAATTCTTGCATTTATTTCAACATCAATATCATCGTCAGGTTAAGTAGTTCATCTCTTCATCATAAAACATAAGTTTGGGTTATCTTCACATTCGGTAATGATGCGATGTTGAATTGCCAAAATTTCAAATAAATATTTTTTATTCCTTCAATGCAAAAGTTAGTAAGTGCATATATTAGTTCTGCTCCAGGAAATTTGACTTTGATAAATTTATGACAAATGCAAATGAGCGACACTCTATGAAATAAAAACCTTACAGCATAATCTGAATCTGCACAATTGGCAGATTGGCAATGCTAATGTAGATGCTATTTGCTTTTCATGTCATGTCAATGTTACAACAAGAAATATCTTTAAAAAAGATAACAGCGATAATAATCAAAACAATCAGTAATCTTCCATGAATTATAAAATTTGCGCGCAATAATCTATGTGTTCGGCCATCTCCATCCAGCTTCAGTTTCTATAAATAGATTATCAATGCCAAGAATACGCCACATGACTGGAGATAACAGGAGGCCCCCAAGAGGTGTATAAGGAATCCGCTGTGGTCGAGTGATTAGAGTCGAGGATTTCGAAACCGGCTGTCCCGGGTTCGATCCCCAGTCGCGGCACTACGGTCATGTTGGAGTGCCCTTGGGCAAGGCACATTTTCTAGCCAAGTACTGGTTTGTTTACCCAGGGATCATGAATAAGTGAACTGTCGCCGTGATATAACTGAAATAATGTTGAAAGTGGCGTAAAACCCCAATAAATAAATAAATAACTGAAAACTTATCATGTTTCAAAAATGATTAATATTTTGTTCTTAAATATTATATTTCTTACTTTTTTACTGATTTTTTTCATTGAAATTTATTTCTTAAGGAAAACAATTAAAAGTTAGTATGCAAAACATTTCATTTTAAAACTACATCTTATAAGTGCCTCTCGTAGGATCGACAACTTAACTATGAACCAATCAAAAGGTTTAATTTCCTTTATTTATTGACATTTTTCATTAAATGCAAAATTTGATTGGCCTACAATCTAGATCATTTGTATAACATCTAGGTCAAAACTGAGGTTAAACAGCTATTGCCGAAAAAAGGAAATTTGGAAGTCATTTAGATGTGTTTTATCATTAGTATATAATGAGTAGTGAACACAAGGGTATCTCAATGCTATTCATTCAAAAATCTAAATTCAATCCCTCTTCATTTGATACTTAATTTAAAAAATATTATAAAAGTGCAGGTGATATTGAATGTATACACTCTACAACATTATAAGTAATGTTGGTAGATTCAATATTTGTATGGAAAGATAGGAGAACAGTTGTTGCTCTCTTTTAGGACAGCAAACAGATTGAGCAAACATCTGAATTCAATCACTCTTCATTTGATACTTAATAATTTAGAAACAGATTGAGCAAAGTAATATCAATTAGTAAAGTTGGACATTTTTTTCACATTACATTTCATGTATATATTCGATACACATGCATAAATAGGAACTATCTATTTTTATAAAAAAAGATTTTTTAAATTTTGAGTGCGACTAAAATATTGTTTACAACATTCTTGCCAACACAGGAAAGTTTAACCCTTTTCCTCATATAGACGCTTTCTGACGACTCTGCAGCAGACGACTTTTTGAAAACATAGTGACGAAAGAAGAAATTGCACAAAACGTGCAATTTCTCCTTTTGCCACAATGTTTTCCACT
This sequence comes from Serripes groenlandicus, assembly GCA_031761405.1. Classification (NCBI taxonomy): domain Eukaryota; kingdom Metazoa; phylum Mollusca; class Bivalvia; order Cardiida; family Cardiidae; genus Serripes; species Serripes groenlandicus. Next base: position 58,321,484 of record JASEVX010000008.1, read on the forward strand.
TTTCGTCATGGGTTATCCATTCAATTATGGAGATGATTTTGACAAAATACGTTCAAAGTCGTCTGCTGCAGAATTGTCGTATGAAGGAAAGGGTTAAATGTTAAGTCAGCAAACAGAGTAGCCTGTGATTAGACTGCATTAACCTATTCCAATACCTTGCAGATGAAATTTGGCCCTTCTGCAGCCCAAGACCTTTAAAAACATTGTGGCAAAAGGAAGAATTGCACATAATAAGCTTTTCCTCCATTTTGTCACAATGTTTTAACCCTTTCCCTCATACGACAATTCTGCTGCAGACGACTGAACATATTTTGTCAAAAAATAGAAAATCTCTATAATTGAATGGATAACCTATGACTAAAAGTGATAAACATTGTGTCAAAAGGAGAAATTGCTTGTTTTGAGCAATTTCTTCTTTTGTCACTATGTTTTCAAAAAGCCATCTGCTGCAGAGGTGTCAGAAAGCGTCTATATGAGGGAAAGGGTTAACAGAAGTCAGTGACAGGTTTTCATGATACATGACGAAATCAAACAAAACAACTGTTCAAAATCTTTTACCTACATGTAATATGAAATTAGAGTGCTTCAAAGAAGGCTGATGTCGTCTGTATCAGGAGAAGGTTTACGTCATACAATATTAGAAGGTTATGGTCATACAATATTAGAAGGTTACGGTCATACAATATTAGAAGGTTACGGTCATACAATATTAGAAGGTTAAGGTCATACAATATTAGAAGGTTACGGTCATACAATATTAGAAGGTTAAGGTCATACAATATTAGAAGGTTACGGTCATACAATATTAGAAGGTTAAGGTCATACAATATTAGAAGGTTAAGGTCACACAATATTATTCTGTTTCATTATCCATCTGTGGAAGTAATCACATTCAACTTTTTTTCCCCTGGAAATGAATTGCTCTAGATTTGTTAGATATATAATATTATATAGTCTGTTTATAATTCTGGTTTTTCAATTCTATTCTTTATCTATAACATTTCTATGTAATATGTAATCCAAGTCTTTGTGTGTAACTTCTCTGTTATATATTGTACATGTTTCTTAATTAGTTAGTGGGTATTATAGGCTTGCCCCTTTGTCTTGTCTATCATGATTATGGGATCATTTGGAAAGGTTCTTGGAACTAGGTAAACAAAGATTGGTTTGCACAGAGGGAAATTTGGAGATTATGCATGTCATTAAATGTTTTTAGTTTGCATCGAGGTCAAGGCCACACTTTAAGGACAAAAGTAAATGTTCTGTCCTAACCTGGACTATGCTTTACAGGTTACTTGAAAAGTACTGGAGTAAGAAACTTGGTATGTGCATACAGGGCAATGGATATCATTAATCTTTAAAAGTTTTTCTGTTTGTCTGGAGGTCAAGGTTAGATGTGAAGAATAAAATTGAGACCAGATTATGTATTCATTTTCCTTCAAGTTGGATTCTGCCCCTTACAGATATTGCCTGCTATACACTAGCTACGTTTTTAACTGATAATATGATAACTCTTGTTTATGCTGTTCAAATTTGAAAAACAAAATCCCCTAACAAAAACCTAAATAACATCTGACAGATAGAAATAATTGAGATGCTGGACTAAAGAAAATGATTTAATTTGGAAAAATACCAAATGGAAAATGAGATATTGTCTGTTATATTAGCTGTCCTATGCATAGGTTAGAATTAATATTGCCTGTTATATAAGCTGTCCTATGCATAGGTTAGAATTAATAGTGCCAGAAATGTCTGCTGCAAATGTGTAAAAATACATGTTTAAGTTAGAAAATACTTTCTCTGTTGTGTGACCATGAATGCTGGGAAGAATATACCATATCTTGAGAAAAGTATCTCCCTATAAAAATAAATTTCGTCAAAATTGTTAAAGCTTCTACATAAAATAAAAAAAAATCCATTTCAATGAAATAAAGCGATCTTGTTTAACCCTTTCCTTCATATAAACCCTTTCTGACGCCTCTGCAGCTGACGGCTTTTTGAAAACATAGTGACAAAAGAAGAAATTGCACAAAACGTGCAATTTCTCCTTTTGCCACAATGTTTTCCACTTTTAGTCATAGGTTATCCATTCAATTATGGAGATTTTCTATGTTTTGACAAAATGCGTTCAAAGTCGTCTGCTGCAGAATTGTCGTATGACGGAAAGGGTTAATGAGAAAGAAGGAAAATTCCCGCATTGTTACACGTTCATCTATTACCAATACACAGGAACTACAGAGGCAGAAAATGGAATATGAGAACAAGAAGAAGTTAGCGGAACAGTTGAGAATCCAGCAAGAAGAGGAAGAAGAGCGTGAACAACGCCGTCGGGCGGCCCAGCGCATACAGGATGAACAGCGGGCAATGTTGGAGCGACAGAGAGAGGATACCCGACTTATGGAGGAGAAGCGTGCCTGGGAGGAGGCACGCCAAAGAGAGGTATTCAATGGTTTTGATGTTTTTGCAATTATTTTATAGTTGTGTGAGAGGACAGAGAAATATTAACCAGTGTTTATTTTGTTTCTAAGAAAACCTTAGTGGGTAGGGGTTAGGGTTCTTAACCCTTTCATAGCTGAATTTCTAAAATGCTTTTGGAAGAGTCCATGGCAGTTTTAGGAATAATCTGTTAACAGTAAAGAGTCTATTCAGACGGTGCGAACTAATTGAACATAAGATGGTTGTTAAGCCCCTAAATTAAAAGAAGGTGGTGGGGAATAATTATGTCTTACTTTCTGTGCAATAACTTGATGCTTCAAACAGTTCAAACAGTTCTTCCTCTGTTTCCATATTTGTGGTGAAACATGATAATAAGCAACTTCCTTCTCAATGCCCTCTACTAATTTCCAGGTGACCTCCTATCAGATTTCTTCAAATCAGATTTATATGGCAAAAATAATCAGCTACAGAGAAAGGGGTGGGGGTTATTTTGCTTTATGCAAGTGTTGCCATACATGCACGGCCCTCTCAGGTCTCTTGTTTGGTCGTTTAATCTTAGCCCCGTAGCGACGTGGGCTGTCAAATCCAGGGGTTGTGAGTTCGAATCCCAGCTCAGCTAACATTCTTTCCGACGTTTGACAAAAGTCATTGTGACAAGCATCATTCGTCTTCAACCAATGGGCTATCAGTCTATGTGAAAAAGCAGCCAGTTGCTTGGAAAAAATGTTGTATGAAGTACTGGTGTGAGAAAGCTAAGAAACATATGAGAAGGTGAACTGGCCAACGTGATATGACTGAAAAATTGTTGAAAACGGCGTTAAACCCCAATCAATCATAAGTCGTTTAAATTAGGTTGTAGTATTAAACATTTTCCGTATCACTTATGCATCTGTAGAAAGCTGAAGCAAAGATCTTTAAAAAAAATAGTTGGAAAAAAGATGCCTTTGTTTCAATGCTTCTTTGTTATGAGTATTTTCTCATTATTCTACAGCTTCTTTTAAGACGACACTTGTCTTGTTATTTGGTTTACATTTTCCCAATAGGAACAGTTCTGAAGCAGACAACTTTTACCTTTAACCCTTTCCCTCATATAGACGCTTTCTGATGCCTCTGCAGCAGACAGCTTTTTTAAAACATAGTGACAAAAGAAGAAGTTGCACAAAACGTGCAATTTCTCCTTTTGCCACAATGTTTTCCACTTTTTGTCATAGGTTATCCATTCAATTATGGAGATTTTCTATTTTTTGACAAAATATGTTCGAAGTCGTCTGCTGCAGAATTGCCGTATGAGGGAAAGGGTTAACAACATCAAGGCAAAAGGTGTAAACAATCTGGGAATAGAATTGAAATCATTGTGGCAAATGGAGAAATTGCTCATGATAAGCAATATCTTTTTTAGCCATTTTATTTTCAACACTTATCTGCAATAGAGAAAGGGTTATAATGGGAATTATAAGTTCTATGTTTTTTTTACAGGTTGAAGAAGCTAAAAGACAAGAGGAGCTAAGACTTGCAGAAGAAGCAAGAAGAGCCGAAGAAATGCAGAAGGCTGAAGAAGCCAGAAGGCAAGAGGAAGAGAGAGCTCAGTTGGAGGCGAAACAACAAAGAGTACAAGACAACAACAAGTATGTTAAAATTGCTCTTGTTTTGTTTTTAAATGATCTTTAATCAGTTATTAACCCTTTTCCAACATACAGACCCTTTCCGAGTTTCTGCAGCAGACGACTTTTGAAAACATTGTGGGAAAAAAGTGACATTGCTCATATTGATTTTCCACATGTTTACCTAGATTTTATCAAAGTTGTCTGCTGCAAATTGGTTGTTTGTGGGAGGGGATTACTACTTACTCCACTTACAGATTAACACCATTGTTGTGTCCCCTTCCTTTGGCAGGGTGACACTTTGGGATCTCTTCTCTGCTGTCCGTCCGTCCGTTCGTATGTCCATTCCTCACACTTTGACTAAAACCTTCGCCACATCCAGCAACTCCGCAGAAGATGACTTCGAACACATCTAGGCAAAAATATGAAAATTCTATAATATGAAAGTACAATTATAAAATAAAGTTTAAAAACATTGTGTCAAAAGGAGACATTTTGTCACAATGTTTCAAAAGTCGTCGACTGCAGATGCTTTAAAATGCATCTGCGCCTGGGATAGGGATAAAATTTAAATGAGTGAAAGTGTGATAGTGGAATGCAGCGTCTAGGAACAATTGACACATTTACGTTGTTTATAACAACATAATTCCTATCCAAGTTTTTATTTACCCTTTTATTTAATGTTTTGGTATGAATATCTTACTAACTGGTGATTTTAACATTTTTAGAAGAATTCAAATTTGATGCATGTTAGTTCATTTGTTTAGAAAGCATCTTAAGAATTTAAAATCAGTATTTAACAAGATTTCTACAATGTAGTTAATTGGAAATTTATCAGTTTATTTGTTCTTTTTAGTCCTGCAATAATTTGTTTTTGCCATACATCAATTGACTGATCACTGCATGCTAAATTAGTCGTGCATACAATACCTTTCTGTAATTTACAGTGAACCACCCCCACCAAAAGTCAGCAAACTGGCTGCCATGTTTGATAAAACATAAGTTATTTTTAGAATTATTGAGCTCGCATCTTTCCTTATACGTGTGCTTTGTACAGTCATAAAAACTGTGTCTGTCTCGTCTCAATATAATGCCTATCTAAAATCACTCATACTATTACATGTATCATACACATGTTTGTAATGAATTAACTTAACCCTTTCCATCATACGACAATTCTGCAGCAGACGACTTTGAACATATTTTGTCAAAATATGGAAAATCTCTATAATTGAATGGATAACCTATGACTAAAAGTGGTAAACATTGTGGTAAAAGGAGAAATTGCTCGCTTTGAGCAATTTCTTCTTTTGTCACTATGTTTTCAAAAAAGCTGTCTGCTGCAGAGGCGTCAGAAAGCGTCTATATGAGGGAAAGGGTAGACCTTTATACTGATCCAGAATACATTTGACCTCTGCTGCAGTAGACTTTTGAAAACATAGTGGGAAAAAGGAGAATTTGCTCTGTGCGAGTAATTTCCATCTTTTTCCCTATATATTTTAGTCTTTAGGACACGCGCCGTGCCCAGTGATTAAGGGTCTTAACACTTTACCACTTACAACAAATCTGCAGCAGACAACATGGGGGATAATTATGGCAAAAACAAAAAAATATCTCAATAAAAGAGTTTAATTATTGAAGAGTGTTGAGAACATTGTGGCTAAAGGAGAAACTGCTTAATATGAGCAGATGCAATGCATACAACAAATCTGCAGTAGATGTCTGAAAATATCTGGGCAAAAATATAGATAATCTCTTTTAACCCTTTTCCAACATAAATTAGCATTTTGACACATCTGCAGCAGACAATTTTTTTTAAAAACATTCTGGCAAAAGAAGAAATTGCTCATGATGAACAATTTTACAGTTTGCGGCTGTTTTCAACCCGTTTAATTTAGCCCTTTCCCTCATATAGACACTTTCTGACGCCTCTGCAGCAGACATCTTTTTGAAAACATAGTGACAAAAGTGGAAATTGCTCAAAACGAGCAATTTCTCCTTTTGTCACAATGTTTTCCACTTTTAGTCATAGGTTATCCATTCAATTATAGAGATTTTCCATTTTTTGACAAAATATGTTAAAAGTCGTCTGCTGCAGAATTGTCGTATGAGGGAAAGGGTTAAAGCAGACGGCGTTTTGAAAACATAGTGACAAAAGAAGAAATTGCACAGAACGTGCAATTTCTCCTTTTGCCACAATGTTTTCCACTTTTAGTCATAGGTTATCCATCTGACAAAATACGTTCAAAGTCGTCTGCTGCAGAATTGTCGTATGAGGGAAAGGTTCAATTATAGGAGTTTTTAGCGAATGTGTTGTATGTGTAAAAGGGTTAACAAAAATATAATGGTTGATTTAAAGTTAAAATCTTAACAAACAAGTTCTCCTTTAGCCACCATGTTTTCGAAAGTTGTCTGCTACAGATGCATCAAAATGTTTCTGCATGTGGGAAAGGGGGAACCCTCTACTTGATATTTCTTATTCATGTGAATTGCTTTGAAAGCATCTGAAGAAAAAACATATAATATCTCAAAAAGTGGAAATACAGTTTTAAAAAAACATTTATGGGAAGGCTCAATTGTTCATTTGAGCAGTTACTCCTTTTCCTCAATGTATTCAAACGTTGTGTATTGATTGCTAAGGTTTCATAAGAGGTCAAATGTCTGAATCAGAGAAAGGCTTAATAAAGCATCATGTTTATTTTCTTTAATGAAATTGTTAGGGTCATCCCTTGCTGTTGATTTCTTTGCTGCTAATGTTGCACTGTTTCTGTTATGCATTGCTTTGTGCATTTTTGACTGTTTGCTAGGATTTGATGAAGAGGGGATTATTATTTAGGGGCCAACTTTAAGTAATACTGATTGAAATATTAAAATGTTATCAAAGTACTCGGGTAAACTTTATCGTTCTAAAACTGGGTGTCATGTATTTCCTAATTTAGAGATTTAGGGAAATCAAATTAGGTTAATAATCAGTTAACCAAACTCTGTCTAGATCTTTATCTTTTCCCTGTTAGAACAACCTGTTGGATTGCAGATTTAACCCTTCAGTAGATATGATGTTTAAAAGAGTTGAACTGCTTTTGAATACCAATTAGTATGCAATTGCATGTCATCAGGAAACTTGAATGTGTTAGAAAAACTGTAGGAAAAGGAGAAATGGCTCATGAAGAGTATTTTCTCCTTTGCCATCATTGTTCTATGTGAGTTACTAACATTACTAACTTGAATGCAGAAATTAGATTAACCTTTTCGAATGTAGAAAGAATCTGCAGATGTTTTTTGGAATAGATAGGAAAAATGTCTTTGTATGAAGGTATAATTTTAGAACAGATTAGGAAACATTGTGTGAAAAGTAGAAATTGCTCATATTGAGCAATTTCTCCATTTCTCACAATGTTCTCAAAAGGTTTTCTGCATGTTGGAAAGGGTTAACTGATTCCCTCTTTATTCAGATCCTCTTATTGTGCTATGGTTTTTCTGTTTTCTTTACAGCTATTATTTAAATAACCACCATCACAACTATCGACATGCTCCCTCCTCCCCTGCATGGCCCCCGCCCCCTTCTCCAAGTCTACTCCGACATCAGGAAAATTATGACCAGAGAACCCAGAACCAACAACCCCAAAGGTTGCAAAGTCCAGCCAGTCCTGGTCACTATGGTCAGTCTGCAATACCAAGTCCTGGTCATCAATATCCTGGTCAAGGCCCCAGTCCGACCACTGATCATTTCAGAGCACAGAACCCTAACAGTCCTTCATATAATCTGAGTCGTCCAAGTAATTTTGGTCAGTCTGACCAGTCGGGACATTCAGATAGCCATGGTTATGGTCACTATGGTGACCCTAGGTGTTACAATACATCTCCTATGGATCACCATCCCCAGGACTTATCCCCAAGAGGTCAGTATAGCAATGAGCTTCAGTCACGGTTAAATCCATATGGTCAGTCAGAAGACCAGAGTCCAGCTGACAGGAGAAGTGACCAGGACAGTCCAGATTATGTTCGGGCTGACCATCAGCATGGAAGTCCATTTGGTCAGACTAACAGCATGGGCCTTGACCCTTATTCAGGCTATAGGTATGTATTCCTTATTAGAGCTCCATTTTAATACAATATTTGTAATCTTTTGAATCTTTCCAAATTTAACCCTTTCCCTCATTTAGACGCTTTCTGATGGCTTTGCAGCAGACAGCTTTTTGAAAACATAGTGACAAAAGGAGATTTTTTTTCGTTTTGAGCAATTTCTTCTTTTATCACTATGTTTTCAAAAAGCTGTCTGCTGCAGAGGCGTCAGAAAGCGTCTATATGAGGGAAAGGGTTAATTAAAGCAATTGAAAATATATTTTTATAATAATACTGTTTGAAAAGCAGTAAATGCAATTCAATCGGCATGTTTATTTTCCACATCCCTAGCAAACCCTCAGAAATTGCTAAATAAATCGCATCTGAGAATTAACCCTTTCCCTCATACGGCAATTCTGCAGCAGACGACTTTAAACACATTTTGTCAAAACATAGAAAATCTCCATAATTGAAAGGATAACCTATGACAAAAAGTGAAAAACATTGTGGCAAAAGGAGAAATTGCACGTTTTGTGTAATTATGTCTCCCCCATTACATGGGGGTGACATATTGTTTTTGCCCGTTCCGTCCGTCCTTCCGTCCTTCCGTCTGTCACACTTGTTTCCGCTCAATAACTGAAGAACGCTTGGGCGTAGGAACTTCATACTTGGTATGCAGGTTGGTCATGACCAGTAGCTGACCCCTATTGTTTTTGATAACAGAAGGTCAAAGGTCAAGGTCATGGTGACCTTGTGAGGTAAAAAATGGTTTCCGCTCAATAACTGAAGAACTCTTTGGCTGAGGAACTCCATACTTGGTATGCAGGTTGGCCATGCCTAGTAGAAGACCCCTATTGATTTTGAGGTCGTACTGTCTAAAGTCAAGGTCACAGTGACCATGAGCTTGAAAGGTCACAGTGACAATGAGCTGATAAATAGTTTTTGCTTGGGCCCAGGAACTTCATACTTGATGTGCAGATTGGTCACCACCAGCAAATGACCCCTATTCATTTTAAGGTCACTAGGTCAAAGGTCAAGGTCACAGTGGTCAAGGTCACATCCGTCACACTTGTTTCCGCTCAATAACTGAAGAACTCTTGGGCATAGGATCTTCGTACATGGTATGCAGGTTGGTCATGACCAGTAGATGACTCCTATTGATTTTGATGTCAGTAGGTCAAAGGTCAAGGTCATGGTGACCTTGTGAGGTAAAAAATGGTTTCCGCTCAATAACTGAAGAACGCTTGGGCCGAGGAACTCCATACTTTGTATGCAGGTTGGCCATGCCCAGTAGAAGACCCTATTAATTTTGAGGTCAAGGTTACAGTGACCTTGAGCTGAAAGGTCACAGTGACAATGAGCTGAAACATTGTTTTTGCTTAATAACTGTAGAATGCTTAGGCCATGGAAGTTAATACTTGGTGTGCAGGTTGGTCACCACCAGTAGATGACCCCTATTGATTTTGAGGTCACTAGCTTAAAGGTCAAGGTCATGGTAACCTTCAGCTGAAAAATGGTTTCCTCTCAATAACTAAAGAATGCTTATGTTGAGGAACTTCATACCTGGTGTGCAGGTTGGTCCTAACCAGTAAATGACCTTTATTGAATTTGTTTGATTTTGTGGTCACAAGGTCAAATGTCGAAGGTCACGGTAACCTTCAGCTGAAAATGTGTGTTACTCAATAACTCAAGAACGCTTATACCCAGGAACTTTATACTTGGTGTGCAGCTTGGTCCTAACCTGTAGATGACCCCTATTGATTTTGATGTCAGTAGGTCAAAGGTCAAGGTCGCGGTGACCTTTGGCTGAAAAATGGTTTCCGCTCAATAACTGAAGATTGCTCGGGCCCAGGACCTTCATACTTGGTGTGCAGGTTGGTCACCAGCAGCAAATGGCCCCTATTGATTTTGAGGTCACTAGGTCAAAGACCAAGGTCATGGTAACCCTCAGCTGAAAAATGGTTTCTGCTCAATAACTGAGGATTGTCACTGTTGCTTCATCTCCAGTCCAAAACTAAAAAATTCATCTCCATCATTTCTTTTCCTCCCCTACGACCACACAAATGGGGAGACAAGCTCTTTTTCAAAAAAGCAATCTCTAGTTTCTTCTTTTGTCACTATGTTTTCAAAAAGCCGTCTGCTGCAGAGGCATCAGAAAGCGTCTATATGAGGGAAAGGGTTAATAAAACAAAATCATTTTTAATTTTCTAATTTTGATAAATGTGTTTAAAAAAACATAATAGTTGAAAAGTGTTTATATTAACCCTTTCCCACACACACCATATCTGAAGCAGACCACTTTGAAAACATATATAGACAAACATCTGGGAAATCTCTACCTTTGCAAGTTTAATTAAAGAGCAGAGTTGAACAGTTTATTGCAAAAAGAGAAATTGCCCAGACAATTCTGCAGCAGACGACTTTAAACATATTTTGTCAAAAAATAGAAAATCTCTATAATGGAATGGATAACCTATGACTAAAAGTGGAAAACATCGTGGCAAAAGGAGAAATTGCTTGTTTTGCTATGTTAAGCTGTCTGCAGCAGAGGCATCAGAAAGCATCTGTATGAGGGAAAGGGTTAAAAAGCGTCTGCAAACTTGTGGTAAAGGGTTAAAAAAAGTGTACCAGGATTTGTTATATTTTATTAACCCTTTCCCTCATACGACAATTATGCAGCAGACGACTTTGAACATATTTTGTAAAAACGTAGAAAATCTCTATAATTGAATGGATAACCTATGACTAAAAGTGTAAAACATTGTGGCAAGAGGAGAAATTGCACGTTTTGTGCAATTTCTTCTTTTGTCACTATTTTTTCAATAGCCCTCTGCTGCAGAGGCGTCAGAAAGCGTCTATATGAGGGAAAGGGTTAAAGACTTCTTCATTTTGGAAAGTTCTAAAGAAAAATCCATCAAATATTGGGTTACAACAATGGCTGTGACTGGAACCTGATTTAGTATTAGATATTTATATGGAAAAAATTTAAAGCTTGAGGCTGAGTTTTAACCCTTTCCCTCATATAGACGCTTTCTGACGCCTCTGCAGCAGACAGCTTTTTGAAAACATAGTGACTAAAGAAGAAATTGCACAAAACGTGCAATTTCTTCTTTTGCCACAATGTTTTCCACTTTTAGTCATAGGTTATCCATTCAATTAAAGAGATTTTCCATTTTTTGACAAAATATGTTCAAAGTCGTCTGCTGCAGAATTGTCGTATGAGGGAAAGGGTTAAACAGAAAAGTGGGTGTGAATTGCTCATGAGTAGCATTTTTATCTTTTACCGCAATGTTCTTAACCTTTTCGGCAGACACATTTCGTCACAATTGCATCTTGCAACATTTTTAAACATTGTGCCAAAAGGAGAAATTTATCAAAATAAGCAATTTCTGTTTTTGCGACATTGTTTTCTAGTCAATGTGTTTTCCGCATTTTTGTCTTAACCCTTTGCCTGATACGACAATTCTGCAGCAGACCACTTTAAACATATTTTTTAAAAAAGTAGAAAATCTCTATAATTGAATGGATAACCTATGACTAAAAGTGGAAAACATTGTGGCAAAAGGAGAAATTGCACGTTTTGTGCAATTTCTTCTTTTGTCACTTTGTTTTCAAATAGCCGTCTTCTGCAGAGGCGTCAGAAAGCGTCTATATGAGGGAAAGGGTTAAACATGTCTGCTGCAGATTTGTTGTATTTGGGTAGGATTAATTGCAGAGTCCTCAGTAGTCAGCTGTCATTACAACTATTGTGCATGTAGCTTTTGATTTGTTTTGCTGTCTTTCTTTTCTTTTTTGCATTTTGTTTTTAAAGGGATTATTTCATTACTTTATTTTGGGTTTGTTCTATTTTGTTTTATAATTACATTTGGTATATTTTGATTGATGTTATATCAGAAACAAGCACATTTTTAGAATTTCAGTAACTGGATATCACAGAATGTTCAAGGAAAAACTATGACTTTTATCTGATACACAATTTCTGAGGTTGTCTGCTTTTCGATAAAGAACACATCAGCTTGAAAATTGAAAACATAATTTCAATAATTTGTGTATTATTATTTATTTTTCATAAATCTGTTAACCCTTTCCCTCATATAGACGCTTTCTGACGCCTCTGCAGCAGACACCTTTTTGAAAACATAGTGACAAAAGAAGAAATTGCACAAAAATTATGGAGATTTTCTATGTTTTGACAAAATACGTTAAGTCGTCTGCTGCAGAATTGTTGTATGAGGGAAAGGGTTAACTGTAATATTTGAACCACATCTGGCAAATAAGGATCTTACTAACACTGGCAAAATAAAGAGGTGCTTCAACATAAAACCAGGTTACCTAGGCAAACAGTTTGGATTCAGATCAGGCCCCTTAACCCTTTCCCTCATACAACACATCTGCAGCAGACGACTTTGAACATATATTATATAAAAAAATAGAAAATCTCTATAATTGAATGGATGACCTATGACTAAAAGTGGAAAACATTGTGGCAAAAGAAGAAATTGCACGTTTTGTGCAATTTCTTCTTTTGTCACTATGTTTTCAAAAAGCTGTCTGCTGCAGAGGCGTCAGAAAGCGTCTATATGAGGGAAAGGGTTAAAACATGAATCTTGATCTGACATCCAAACTGTTTGCTCAAATTCCATTTCAGCAAAAAGGTTGGACGTAAATTTTGTTTTTCAAAAGTGTCATAGGCACCAATATAGCAGTAATGTAGGAAGAGACATTGACAGACTCGCTAGAGTATTCACTGTTTGCATACTGCAACTAGACCCCTAATGAAGCTCTTTTATTTGAAAATCTGAAGAGATAGAAATCTTTGTGGAAAAAACAGTCTTTGTTCAGTTGGATCTAATGTGTGTTGTATAAAGAGTCCTTGTGGTTTAGCATGTCATCCCCTCTCAAAGATAATATACCCTTCTCTTGGGGCAGATGATATTTGATAACCTTGGTAGCAGACGACTTTGGAAAACATTGAGGAAGAAAGAAGAAATTACATTGTCTCTATAATAAATGCTACATTTTGATCCTCAAATGTGTTGAGGGAGAAAAAAAAAAAAAATATATCGGGTCAATGGTTATCCCTTTCCCACTTACGATATATATGCATGAGATGACTTTGAAACTTCCAGGCAAAAATATGCAATTCTAAATCTCTATAATTGAAAACATAATTATTGGATAGAGTTGAAAACATTGTAGCAAAGGAGATATTGCTCATTATGCTACAAAGTTTTCCAAAGTCGTCTGCTGCAAAAGCGTTAAACAGTGTCTGCAAGTAGGAACTAATAGAAGGATGGGTTTACTCCAAAGATTTTTTTGCTTTGATAACATCAGAGGCAATGTAACATATGGTAATCATAAGAATAATTTTACCACAGAGTTGAAAGCACATTGGGAAAAGGGGAATTGGCTCAATTAGAGAAATGTTTCATTTTCCATTGTTTTAAATATTCATCTGCTGCAGAGGCATCACAAGTTGTCCTTATGAGGGAAAGGTTTAAATATCTTCCTCTCTTTGTACGTCTAGGAAACCAGCATTGAGTGCTTCAAACAGTTTTAAAGAAGAGCGTCGACCGGGTCCAGGAACCCAGTACAGACGGACAACATCAGACTCAAATCAGAGGTTACCAGCAAATGTTCAGCAAGCTGGTTCCCAACTTCAGTCAAATACAGTCATCACTAAGTAAGTGTGATATTTATCACTGTTTTCATAACCCTTTCTCACATTATTACAAAAAGTAAGCATTCGCAATTCTGACAACCTCTAGTAAATAGTTATATGGAAACTCTCTATTAGTGAAATTAAAATAATTGAATTTGTTGAAACCAGTGTAGCAAAAGCAGCAGTTGTTCATCGTGTTTAATTTCTGCATTTGTTACAATGTCTTCAAAAGAGTCATTTGCATGTAGGAAATGGTTAAATTGTACTTTGTGTACGAAATTGAGAGCTACAACCGACAGTGTCCTATTCCAACTGGGTTTAACCCTTTCCCACATACAACAAATCTGCAGCAGATGACTTTGAACATATTTTGTCAAAAAGTGGAAAATCTCTATAATTGAATGGATAACCTATGACTAAAATTAGATAACATTGTTGCAAAAGGAGAAATTGCTCATGATGAGCAATTTCTTCTTTTGCAACAATGTTTTCAAAAAGCCGTCTGCTGCAGAGGCATCAGAACGAGGTCTATATAAGGGAAAGGGTTAAGTTTTGCACATACTCATATTTCTAACTACACGAGGTATTGGATTGTAACTTTGCACATGTTTGGTAAATAATTTTGGTATTAATTAATCAATCTTTGCTTTTAAATTGCTTGTGTTGCTTTTACATAATATACTTTACTTAAACTCTGAATTGAGGATAAGGAGATAAGGAGGAAAATTGTAGTGAGTGTTATACAACATTCAACAATATATTAGTTATATCTAGTGTTGGGCCATCGGTTCCATTTTTACAATCGATTATCGGTTACAATCACTTTGCCTCATTCGATTAGACATCGATTATATAATCGGTTCATACAGTATTGTATTTAACAAGCCTTGATGTTCGCAATGCTTCTTATTATTTATGTTTGATAAAAAATATACCGGCTTAATGTCTTGTCTTTACTAGGTTGTATCATTTTATTGCCAAAAAACCACTTTGTTTCGATTTCAAGTTGTTGTATTTTCATGCTAGCCCATGAGAGTAATCTCCCTTGTGGAAGCGAATATTAATCAAACATAAATGAAGCAAAAAAGGTGAACCGATTGATAACGATTGTGGTAAAATGCAATCGATTATCGCTAACGTGATGCATACCCGATCAACTTTCGATTATAATCGATCATCGTCCCAACACTAGTTATATCACTGCATTTTCTGGGTAATGTATAGGGTACTACTGGTCCATTTATTCTGACACCAGTGAGCCAGTTGTAATGCTAACCCCACATTCCTGAGCAAGGAGGGAAAGCCATTATTTCCATTTTTAGCTCGCCTATTCGAAGAAATAGGGGAGCTTATGAAATCACGTTGGCGTCCGCGTACACGTTGCCAGCTTGGTCAAACCTTTGCGTGCAAGTTCTTTTCTCAGACACTGTGTAGGCTGTTGCTTTGAAACTTCACACACTTATTCAGGGTCATTAAGTGACCTTGTATGTCAAGTCCCATAACTCTGGAATGGATTTTGACTGAATTGGGCCCCTTTTTGGACTTAGAATTTTGGTCAAACATTTGCGTGCAAGGCCTTTTCTCAGACACTGTGTATGCTGTTGCTTTGAAACTTCACACACTTATTCAGGGTCATTAGATGACCTTGTATGTCAAGTCCCATAACTCTGGAATGGATTTTGACTGAATTGTGCCCATTTTTGGACTTAGAATTTTGGTCAAACCTTTGCATGCAAGTATTGAAAAGGTGTTCTATCTTGCAATAGGTGATACTGTGTGACTTTACCTAATGCTATAACTGTTCTGAAGTAGGCCCTTATATAAGATGGCCCTGATAGGCGAGCTATATTGTCCTCCGACAACTCTTGTTAAAGCCTTTAGTATGACCAGACAGTGGATCGAACCCGCAACATCCGCTATTTCTCTTTTTAAAGCCTTTGGTATGACCCGCTTGTGGATCGAACCCGCAATATCCGCTCCCTTGGCACTATTACTCCACTAAGTAGAAATGTCTTCACAAGAGTTAGACAAATGAAGTAATAGGCTTAACCCTTTCCCTCATATAGACGCTTTCTGACGCCTCTGCAGCAGACAGCTTTTTGAAAACATAGTGACAAAAAAAGAAATTGCTCAAAACGAGCAGTGACAAAAGAAGAAATTGCTCAAAACGAGCAATTTCTCCTTTTGACACAATGTTTTGCACTTTTAGTCATAGGTTATCCATTCAATTATAGAGATTTTCCATGTTTTGACAAAATATGTTCAAAGTCATCTGCTGCAGAATTGTCGTATAAAGGAAAGGGTTAATAACAGCCTATGAAAACATGCAGGTTTAACCCTACACACACGATATCTACAGACAAAAATACGGAAAATCTCTTTTATTGAAAAAACTACTATAGAATTATTGAAAAAACTACTATAGAATTATTGCAACAATATTTCCTAAGTTGTTTGCTACAGATGCATCAAAACGCATCAGCCATGTAGTAAAGAGTTCATACATTGTTGTTGTTGTTGTTTTTCAGTGGTCCAATCCTCGAACAACCCAGTATGAATGGTTCTGGATCAACTCCACGCAATACAGCTAGTCCCAATACCCCCTCATTACAACACGTCCCGGGGACGACCAGGTCCGAGTCCACCAGCAATGGCCAAGCTGGGGACCGGCCCTCTACAACACAAGGCACTGTGTCTCGCAAGCCAAAATTAACAGCCCCAGTAACAACTTCACGGGTTGCTAAACCAACGGACAGACATGGGCGGGCCGCCGCGACAACAACATCAACTAGAACTGGCGTTCCTACCGCTAGAAAGTCCAACATGAATCAGGTTGGTTATCAGCGTCATGTTTCCTTTCCCTCATACGACAATTCTGCAGCAGACGACTTTGAACATATATTGTCAAAAAATAGAAAATCTCTATAATTTAATGGATAACCTATGACTAAAAGTGGAAAACATTGTGGCAAAAGAAGAAATTGCTTGTTTTGAGCAATTTCTTCTTTTGTCACTGTTTTCAAAAAGCCTTCTGCGTCTGTATGAGGGAAAGGGTTAAGAGTTGCACACATGCAGACTGTGAGACACATTTTAATGCACCTGCAGTAGACAACTTATGAAAACGTAGCGGCAAACAGAGAAATTGTTCATCATGAGCTATTTCTCCTTTGGCCACAATGTTTTCATCTTTTTTCAAATGATAATACTTCAATTTAAGGTGTCACATAAGTCAGAAACGGCTTGACCTTTAAATATGAGTGACACTAAATAAACAGACGTGAAAACATTGTGGAAAAAAGATAAATTGCTCATGAAGAGCAATTTGTCCTTTTACCACAATGTTTTTAACTCTATTCAATAATTATACTTTCATTTATAAAGATTTTCCGTATTTCTGCCTAGATATTTTCAAAGTGGTCAGCTGCAGTTTTAGTTAGGTTATGGTTAAGTTTTCTTATTTACAATCAAGGCCCTCGCCCGGCGAACTATGCATTCCTGTGAATGCTCATATTTCACAATATTTTCAAAAGTTGTCCTCTGCAAATGAGTCAAATGGTATCGGGGGGGGGAAAGGGTTAATGAGACAACAAATAAATATGTGTTTTATAGGATGAAGAGTTGAGGAAATCTACTCAAAGCTTGAAGAGCAATTCTGATGCTACAACAAAGACACGAGGAGAACAGAGATTACGCACTATACAAAAGGAGGCGGTCAATAATTACATGAACAGGGCAAGTGTCTCACATTTAACCTTTTCCCACATACTTATCTTATCTCTCAACAGACAATGTAATATCTCTTATAAGTAAAGGTTGGATTAATTAACTCTTAACCCTTTCCCTCATACAATAATTCTGCAGCAGACGACTTTGAACATATTTTGAATGGATAACCACCTATGATTAAAAGTGGAAAACATTGTGGCAAAAGGAGAAATTGCTCGTTTTAAGCAATTTCTTCTTTTGTCACTATGTTTTCAAAAAGCTGTCTGCTGCAGGGGCATCAGAGAGCGTCTATATGAGGGTAAGGGTTAAATAATTATTCAGAAATGCCCCTTTTTCGACTTTAATAAAAAAAAAACCAGATGTAAACTTGCGTTGGCTTGCGGGGCTCTTGTTGTCTAATTGTTTTCAAAGCAATCAGCTGATTTGTCATATTTGTATTAAAGGAATGAATGGTAAGAGAGATATTGTGGAGCAAAGATCGGTTTACTCATGTCTAAGTTTGTGATGATCATCTGTGTATGTCTGTTTACAGCGTTCATCAGGGAGCACCAGTAGTGAAGATGACCGTAAACGATCTACACCAACGAGGACCGGACTGCCGACATCAACGGCGGCAGCGTCGAAACGCGCAGGGACAGGTATGTCATCAACACGTACACCGACCACCACATCTAGGTCCACCACACCTAGGTCCACCGCTCCTAGGTCCACTGCATCACGGGTCGGGGTCCCTACAGTCGCCACGGGCGCATCGACACAGCAGCGGCGAGCCCGACAAAATTCTACTTCCTCCACAACGTCTGTTTCGTCCACTGCGAGTAAATCTAGTGTTGTTGATAAAAGTAAACGAGGGGGTGCAGGTATGGGATTAAGATGCAGCGTTGACGCTAGCTCAGCAAACTGCAGTTTAGTTTGCATTGGGGCTGCATATTTGCTTTGCTTTGTTTTTTATAACGGAATTTTGGATCTCCTTATACCATCTTGTTCACGTTTCATACACCCAGTTTTCATCTATCCATTGTTTCTCCAGTTTTCTCTGTACACAAGACACTTCTCTATCCACCATTACACTTTGATGGGTCTTTTTGCATGGGTTTTTTGGATTTTCTGCTACCTATCAATACACAGAAACTTGTTTTGTTTACCCGTTTTACTCCTTGTGTAGTAGTTGCTATCAAAACAAACCATTTTCATTCGTTTTTGTAATAGTTGCATTGAAGATTTGTGATGTAAATATCTAGATTACCATGATTAATGATTTTGACTTTTACTCCACAATGTGCAATGATGATTTGCATCTTTTTTTTTTTATCAACCTTTCCACATTGATGCATATGCAGCAAACTTCTATTGAAAACAATTATGGCAATAAACTGAGCAATTTCTCCTTTTGCCACAATATTTTCTAGTCTTCAATAATTGAACCTACATGTATACACATTTTTCAATATTTCCTGTTATAAAATGTGTCTGCTTGTGTTGAGAATTATGTTGGACAATGCTTTATGCTATCATGATGCGAGTAAGTGCTTCTTCAGATAGATTTGCTGTGAAACCTGGAAATTGCTGTAAAATGAGCCAAAGTCTATACAATGTTTTATGTGAAGACTAGAACAAACTGCTTGCCAAGTAGTTTAACCCTTTCAGGAAATTCCCACATGTAGACGCTTTCTGATGCCTCTGCAGCAGACGACTTTTGAAATAATTATTGCAAAAGTAGAAGTTGTTCAAAATGAGCAATTTCTCCATTTGCCACTGATTTCAAATCTATTCAATAAACATACTTTCATTAATAGAGATTATCCATATATTTCGTCTAGATGTTTTCAGAGTCGTCTGCTGCAGATTTATTGTATGCGGAAAGGTTTAAATGGTGTGACAAGGGTAAATTAATTCAATGCTAACTCTAACAAGCTTATGTGCATCCACACAAGATCTGTTGGTTGCCAGTCATCAAAAACTACTTTTAACAGCTCTTTTGATCACACAATGGGAAATAAAGCTATTCTCCTTTTTCCTGAATGTTTCAAAAGTTGCTCAGTCGGTGCGACGTGGCCTGTCAATCCAGGGGTTGTGAGTTTGAATCCCGGCTCGGCCAACTTTCTTTCCATGATTGACAAAAGTCAATGCGACATGCGTCATTCGTCTTCCACCAATGGGCTAAGTCTATGTGGAAAAGCAGCTAGTTGCTTGGGAAGATTTTGTGGAGTACTGGTGTGAGAAAACCAGGAAATGCATGAGTAGATGAACTGGCCGCCGTGATATAACTGAGAAATTGTGAAAAAACGGCGTTAAACCCCAATCAATCAATCAATCAATCAAAAGTCGTCTACTACAAAGGAATAGTTCTAAAAACTTGTTCTTTCCTTTTCTAGTCACATTTTTGTCATTCAAGTCATTGTCACTCACCAGTTATTATGTACATCACTTCTGGTTACCCGTTTTGCTAACCTGCACCTGATTTATCCATGCTTGGTTCCCGGGTCACATGTCATTGTCTCCCTTTAATGATGCATGCCATCATTTTAAATCCGGCAGAGGTTTTATAACCTTTCATCACAAGTTATATATAGGTTTAGATGATCAGCCGAGGGGGGTTAACTGTTTCTTCCCCTTGCAATATCTCCTTTAACACTTTCCCACATACACCAAACATGCACAAAAGAATTTGAAAGCATATAGGCAGAAGTAGAGATCTCTTTAACCCTTTCCCTCATACAGACGCTTTCTGACGCCTCTGAAGCAGACGACTTTTGAAAACATTGAGGCAAAAGAAGAAATTGCTCATGATGAGCAATTTCTCCTTTTGTCACAATGTTCTCCACTTTAACACTTTCCCTCATATAGACGCTTTCTGACGCCTCTGCAGCAGACAGCTTTTTGAAAACATAGTGACAAAAGAAGAAATTGCTCAAAACGAGCAATTTCTCCTTTTGCCACAATGTTTTCCACTTTTAGTCATAGTAGGGTTATCCATTCAATTATAGAGAATTTTCATTTTTTGACAAAATATGTTCAAAGTCGTCTGCTGCAGATTTGTTGTATGTGGGAAAAGGCTAAGTCATTGGTTATCCATTCAATTATAAAGATTTTCCATTTTTTGAAAAAAAAATTCAGTCGTCTGCTGCAGATTTCTTGTAAGAGGGATTATTATTATAATTATTGTATACACCTGAAATTTTGTGAATAATTGTCTTCTTTTGCCACAATGTTTTCAAGTGTCATCTGCTGCAGATTGGTCAAAAATTAGTTTGCATGTCGGAAAGGGTAATTAACCTTTTCCCTCATATAGACACTTTCTGATGCCTCTGCAGCAGACAGCTCTTTAAAAACGTAGTGACAAAATAAGAAATTGCTCATTCAAAATGAGCAATTTCTCCTTTTGCCACAATGTTTTCCATTTTTAGTCATATTGACAAAATATGTTCAAAGCCGTCTGCTGCAGAATTGTCGTATGAGGGAAAGGGTTAACATCTTACCCAACCAAATCAGATGTTGAGCGTACTCAAATGAAATGTCTCGATGAGGCAATATTTTGAGTTTCACAACTGTGGTTTGAAGGTGAAGAGAAGCGTTGTATAGAGTGAAAAACACATATCTAACACACAGGTTATTTTATTATCATCCATGTTTACTGGGTTCAATCCCAAGTCGCAGCACCTCGGTCATGGTGAAGTAGCACATTTCCTAGCCTAATACTGGTTTGTTTACCCAGGGATCATGAATAAGTGAACTGTCGCAATGATATAACTGAAATAATGTTGAAAACGGCATAAAATGCCAATTAAATAAATTAAATAAATCTGGCCATATTTGTGGTAGATGTGTCTGATAAACTGTTGAACCCGATATGCGATTTTAGGCTTATAGGGATATCAGAAGTCCACTAAGGAACATTTTTACAAATATAGATAGAACTTGGGCATTTAACTTAAAGCAAATTTAACCCTTTCCTACATAAAGAAGCTTTCTGACACCTCTGGAGCACTTGACGTTTTAAAACATTGTGACAAAAGGAGAAATTGCTCAAAACGATCTGCAGATTTGTTATATGTGGGAGTTTCGCTGTAAAAAAATGAAATGCAATTTGGAATTATGATTACAATACAGAAATGAAAACATTATAGTAAAAGGATAAATTGATTGATTGATTTTAGCAATATCTATTTTCCCATAATATTTTCAAGTTGGCTACAGCAGATGTATCAAAGAAAGTGTTAACTAATCATAAGAGATTTGAAAGAATAGTTTTTTCCAACAATGTTTTCTTTGAGTTACAAAAAGTTGTGTATATCAGGGATTAAATTGAACATAATTGAGTGAATTATGACCACAACTTGTGAAAGATCTAGGAACTTATATTTGCCTGTAAAGACTTGTGAAATGCTGTTATTGTATGGGGTAGTAGTCTTTGTTTAGTTCTCGTCAACAATTTTGTCTTCTCTATAGGGAGAAGATTTCTTAATGTGATATATCTGAATAGACTTGCAGTCATGCTTGAATGCCCTTGAGGCAAGACACATTTCCTAGCCTAGTACTGGTTTGTTTACCCAGGGATTCTGAATAAGTGAACTGTTGAACTGTGAAATTTGAAAAAGACATAAATCTCCCAATTAATCAAATCAATAAAATTGAATAACCAGTCGAGCAAAAGAATGACTGTGAAAGTTTTCAACTCTTTATACCTTTCCCACATACAACACATCTGCAGCAGACAACTTTGAAAACATACCCGGAAAAAATTGGAAACTGCCTTTAAATGACGGTACAATAATTGAATCAAGTTAAAAACATTGTGACGAGATGAGAAATTGCTCGTTTTGAGCAATTTCTTCTTTTGTCTCCATGTTTTCAAAAAAGCCGTCGGCTGTAGAGGTGTCAGAAAGCGTCTATATGAGGGAAAGGGATAATTATTCTGTGTTTGCAATACATGAGGGAATGAGAGACTGAGATTATGTAATTAGGGTGGAAATTTTTTGCTGGATGTTTATGAAATGTATAGGAGATCTTGGTACATCTGATGAATTTCTATCCCATTAATATGACTGAGACAAGTATTTGTTTAGAGTTTTAGAATCTGCCATGGCGGAGTAATGAGATCTATGAATTTTATTCTGGGCATCCCAGGTTTGATCCCCATTTGTGGCAGTCATTGGCAAGGCACACTTCTTATTAGAACTGATTATTCACCA
Source organism: Serripes groenlandicus (assembly GCA_031761405.1). NCBI lineage: Eukaryota > Metazoa > Mollusca > Bivalvia > Cardiida > Cardiidae > Serripes > Serripes groenlandicus. The sequence continues at coordinate 58,344,163 of JASEVX010000008.1, forward strand.
GGGGAATCATAAATAAGTGTTCTTTCACCATAATTAAACTGAAATATTGGACAGTGTCCGCATAATACTCTAATAATAATATTAATATTTATTCTTTCCCACTTGCAGATGCATTTTGACATATCTGCAGCAGACAATCTTTGAAAACATTGTAGCAAAAGGAGAAATCTTGTTTGATTAGCGGTTGTTATTTCAATATTTAACCCTTTTCCACATACAGCAAAAATGCAGCACTCTTTTGGATTTCTTGGCAGAAATATTGAAAGTCTCTTACAAATAAAAGAATGAATGTTGAATGGAGTTGAAAACTTCATAGGGACTAAAAGAGAAACTGCTCATGAAGGGTAATACCTCCTTTTGTCACTATGTTTTAAAAATTCCTCTGCTGCAGATACATTGAAATGCATCTGCAAATGGGAAAGAGTAACATCTGGGTTAATGTTTAGCATCTGATTTGTCTTGGTGGAGCTCTGTTAAGAAATTGGTTTTATAATTATACCCCCTTCGAAGAAGAGGGGGTATATAGGAGTCACTGTGTCGGGCAGTCTGTCTGTCTGTCGGTCGGTCGGCCGGAAGCCATATTTTGTCCGGCCTATTTCTTACAAACCACTGGGTGGAATTCAATAACATTTTACATGAAGCTTCCATACCAAGAGGAGATGTGCATATCCTAAAGGGATTACAATTGCATGTTATTTTACAGAGTTATGGCCCTTTTACTTATTAAGTTATGGTGTAGGTCAAGGTGTTGTTTAGCGGGTATTTATCATCTTCAGTGATAGTTCTAGTTTTACAGAGTTATAGCTCTTTTACTTATTAAGTAATGGTGTAGGTCAAGGTGCTGTTTAGCGGGTATTTATCATCTTCAGTGATATTTCTAGTTATAAATGGTTTAATAAGTGTTCCAACGTTGTCACACATCACGTTACATTATCATATCATTAATTCAACCTGATTCAGTCTTATTTACAATATTTTTAGGGTCCTTAATAAACCCTTTCCCACATGTAGATGCGTTTTGACACATCTGCTGCAAATGACTTGAAAACATTGTGGCAAAATGAGACATTGCTCATTATGAGCAATTTCTATATTTGCCACAATGTTTTTATCTCTTTTCTTAAATTAATAGAGATTTTCAACATTTTTGCCTAGATAATTTCAATTGTCTGCTGCAGATTTGTTGTAGGTTAACGTTCATCCCAAAATTGTCCTGGTTTTGTCAATGTTTAGACGACATACTTGAGGTGTACATGCAGATCTTTGGGGACTTGAACAATGTTGAATATTTATATCTATGTTGTTGGTATGCATTAGAATCATGTCAATCTGAGGACTTCTAGGACATTCACAAAATAGGGATCTGTTTTGAGTTATAATTATGAGACTGTTAAATCCTTTCTAAGTCTGCATGTACAATAATTGTAGCACCAGTTACTTTCATATATATACTCTTAACCCTTTCCTCTTACGACAATTCTTCAGCAGACGTCTTTGAACGTATTTTGTCAAATCATAGACAATCCCTATAATTGAATGGATAACCTATGACAAAAAGTGGAAAACATTGTGGCAAAAGGAGAAATTGCACATTTTGTGCAATTTCTTCTTTTGTCACTATATATAATGTTTTCAAAATGTCGTCTGCTGCAGAGGCGTCAGAAAGCATCTATATGAGGGAAAGGGTTAATATTTCCTCTTTTACAGAAATTACATAATATGAGAAATGTATAAATGGAATAAATAATTATCAAAGTAGGAACATATATTAAAGAAAGAAAAAAAAAAAAGGAGCAAATGGTGATGATAATCATTGTTGTTATGATAATAGTGGTGGCATACATTTGAACATAAACATGCACACAGTTATCTATCTATTGTGCATATTCATTGTCCCCACCAAGTCTAAACATTACTACAACTTGTACATCAAGAAATTTGACAAATTAATTAATATTCCGTATGATTATGTAATTTTCAAGCAACTCATCTCCGATTTTATTTCCTTTAAATTGATACTGGTGTTATGAACATGTATGTAATAGATATAATATAGTTCTAGATGCCAGAGTAGAAAAGCAGCTGATAGCTTTAAATGTTGTGAAATTCATTTGTATTGAATCCAGTCTGAATTTACTGCAGTCCTGCAAATAAAACACAACCGGGTCATTGCAACGATTTGGTGGTAAATTTACTGGGCCAAACATTAGTTGGTTAAAATTAGACCTATAATTATTCTGATCTTCAGGATCGAAAAAGTCTTCATTCCCACAGACAACAAATCAGATGACTATGAAAACATCTAGTAAAATCTCTGGTTTATGAAGTGATTGTTACAGAATAGAGTGATTGTTTCAGAAATCATTGTGGTAAACTGATGAGCTATTTCTCCTTTTGCCACAATGCATAAAAAATGCGTCTACAAGAGGGGAAGGGATAAGAATAAATTATGTAAAACCCACACATAGGAAGTGCTTGACTGTCATTCTGGAGTATTGTTATATATTCATACAGTATATCTGCTATATTGTGTCTGTATACAAACCGTATACCTTGATGTTGTTCTGTTTCATATATATATATATATCTGTTGTAAATATAGCAATGGTCTATCTTAACCCTTGCCCTCATATAGACACTTTCTGATGCCTCTGCAGCAGACAGCTATTTGAAAACATAGTGACAAAAGAAGAAATTGCACAAAACGTGCAATTTCTCCTTTTGCCACAATGTTTTCCACTTTTAGTCATAGGTAATCCATTCAATTATAGAGATTTTCTACTTTTTGACAAAATATGTTCAAAGTCGTCTGCTGCAGAATTATCGTATGTGGGAAAGGGTTTTTAACCCTTGCCCGCATATTGATGCATTATTTCCCCAATAGGCGGTAGAGGACTTTTTGGATAGCAAAAGGAGAAATTGCTTATTATGAGTAATTCTTTCTCAACAATGTGTACAACTCCTTTTAATAATAATACTTTCATATTAATTTAAACAAATCCATACTTTTGCCTAGATGTTTTAAAAGTGGTCTGCTGCAGATTTGTTATGTATGGGAAAGGGTTAACTTGCAATCATTGGAAGTTAATGATTTATCTTTGAAAGTACATGTCTGAGGTGATGACTTTTCCAGAAGACAATTAAAGTGAGAAAAGTTTGTAAAACGTGATCTTGTGAGAATCAATTGATTGATGTTAGCTTTACTGTTTATTCTTCAAATCAAATTAAATTTCCCACATACAACAAATATGCAGCAGATGCCTCTGAAAACATCGAGGCAAAGATATGGAAGATCTTTATAATTAAAAATGTAATTATTCAGAAAAGTCGAAAACATGGTGGCAATTTCAACAGTTGCATGCTGCATATTTGTAAAGAAGAGTCAGAAAGTATGAAAGGGTTAATTAAAGTAAACAGAAATGCTATGAACATGTTGTTATTCTATAGTGTGGATGTAAATTTTACCCTGCATTATACAGAGAGAGGTCCTGGAAATTAACCCTATCCCACATTAGACGCTTTCTGATGCCTCTGCAGCAGACGACTTTTGACAAAACAAGCAATTTCTCCTTTTGCCACAATGTTTTCAACTTTTTTCAGTGAATAAACCCTCATTTATAGGGATTTTCTATATTTTTGTCCACATGTTTTCCAAAGTCGTCTGCTGCAGATTTTTTGTATGTGGGAAAGAGTTAAAGCATGGAAAAGGTGATATTAATGTTTTCCCATTTACAAATTATCTGCAGCAAACGGCAACGTTGAAACGGTTGTTGCAAAAATATGGAAAATATCTATTAACAAAAGTAAGTTAATTGAATAATATAAAAGAATTGAAAACATTGTGGCTTATAGAAAAATTGCTGTCCGAGCAAATTCTCGTTTTGCCATAATGTTTTCAAAAATAATAGCATGCAGATGAAAAAGAGTTGATGTGAATCAGATTGTGCTAATTTGATGTTTTGACAAAGTATGTTGTGATATGCTATTGTGGGTTTAACAAGTATGGTTTGGTCGTTGATTGATGTTCGTGTTTTCTCTTTGTGCCAATGTTTTTTCAGAAATTATGTTAATTTGAAATGTGCTAAATTAGTGAGACATTCAAAGGTACAACCAGTATAAGTGATTATAATATTGTAGATATCAAGGGATTGGCGTGAGACGGTTGTAACTAAAAACCTATTTTGAAAACCCTGGTTTACGGGCTATTTTGACTCCTTTGTAAATAATGCAAATTTAGGTGCCTTAGCTCAGAATGAGCAATGGCACCTAAATTTCCATTGTTTACCAAGAAAAATGATTTAACGCTAAATAAAGACTTTATGTGAGGTGATTAACCTTGGTAAAGAAATACCAATTTTAGTTACAACCATTTCACGCCAAGCCCTCTATATATTCTTTCAAATGTAGAGGCCATCTGGTGCGGATGCATCAACATGTGTCTGCATGTGGAAAAAGGTTTGTCATTTTAGCTCTACTGACGAATTGTCTGCGTGTGCGTCCATGCCTACGTCTTCAAAGGAACCATTATTTTAATGTCCTCTCCTAAATTCTTTCAAATTTATTGGCTCCCTGCAAAATTCTGGTTTCCATGGCAACCAAAACAAATAACTTGAAAACCTACTCCTCCAAAATGGGATGTCCAATTTTCAAATGATTTTGTAGAAATGTTCTCTGGGTGACACTCTTATCAGATTTGTTCAAGCCATATTGATTAGTAAAACAAATCAGGGCTGCCAGGGGGCAGGCTGTTTTGCCTTATATGGCTATAGTGAAACCTTAAAAAATCTTCCCTAACAGCATGAACCCTATTTTCAAATAATTTCGTAGAAATGTTCCTTGCGTGACCCTTGATGAGATTCCTTCAGGCTATGTTAATTTAAAAAAAAAAAACATGGCCACCAGGGTCTGTTTTGCATTATAATTATGGCAATATTGAGTTAAATTTTGCCTAATGAAAGTATCAATACTGGCTCTCTTGTTCTGTTTTTGTGATGGGTTGTTGACCTCTGCATGTCTGATATATAGTTCTGACACAAATGTTTTTTCTTGAAATAGGTCAACTTAATTGTGCATTCTCTGTTAATATGCTCTTCTTCTGTAAAAATCATTCTTGCTGTGTGCATTAGAAAACATTTCTTCTCTAAAGTGGTCTACTGCTTCGTCTTTATCTTGTCTCAATTACTTCTTATTTCCTTGGTAAAGTCTTCTTTGTTTGACCTTGAACACTAAAGGTCAGCTAGGTTCTTAAGCATGGACCAGTCTTATCTTTCCCGCTTGCAGACACATTATTCCTTTTTTGGATAGGTTTTTTTAATGTCGTCTGCTGCAGATTTGTTGTATGCAGAAAATGGTTAGTTCAGGTTTATTTATCATTGAAAGTTCTTATGGCAAAGTTGAGATTGTTTGAATTGATGCCAAATCTTTTAAGTTTTTACTTCCACATAGATCTGGTAATGTTCAAGTCCTGGTTTTATTGGGGAATAACGCTGTGTTCTCAACAGATTTTCAGTTATATCACAATGGCAGAACAATTATTCATGATCCATGGGTGACAAACGAATACAAGGCTAGGAAGTGTGCCTTACCTATGGGTACTTCCAAGACTACCATGAGCGATTATCAAACCCAGGATGCCTGCACCCCCCCCTGTTAACAGCAATCGATGGTGTATTTCTGTTCAAGTCCTGGAAGGATAATCTATTCCAGAAACAATGTCAAATGTTAATATTGGTTTAAGGTACAAGGCTTGCTCTCAAAAAGCTGAAATAGCTGGCCCCCTGCACCTATATCAAAACTGTATCACAGAGTTTACTCAAAGTGTAATATTTCTATTTATATAAATGTCTTGCTTGAAGAATATTTTTGTAATTTGCCTATTATTTTCGAGTTATGATTAAATGAATGTTACAAGACGTAGTATGAAATACAATTAAAGTCTTCTTTAATATACAAGTAGATTGGTAAAAAATTAATTGAATAATTTGGATTTAATTGGAGTAGATTTATTAACGTTAATTTACCCTTTCCCACATATAGATGCTTTCTGACACGTCTGCACTAGAAATCATTGTGGCATATGGAGAAAATTGTTCATAATGAGAAATTTCTCCATTTGCCGCAATGATTTCAAGTTTATTCAATAATCGTTCAATCATTTACAGAGATTTTCTCTATTTTGGACTTGATAATTTCTAAGTTGTCTGCTGCAGATTTATTGTATGTTGGAAAGGGTTGGGAAACCTTTTTCTGTTAATGATGATCTTTCGAAAGCATTATGAACTAAGTAGTCATTTCTCCTTTTCCGCTCTGTTTTCAGTCAGATACTACACAAAATTGGTCATACATTGATAATCCTTTTTAATGATATAATATAACATTAGATGAAAGATGAATATATATTTCCGTTAAATTGCTTGTAAATTAACCCATTCCCGCATACAGCAAAGCTGTAGCAGATGACAAAAGCCTTAAAAATCTCCATAAAAGATAGTAGCTTAATTGTTAAATAAAGTTGAAAATATTGGGGGTTCACCTTTGGCCACAATGTTTTCAAAAGTTGTCGGCTGCTTTTGTGTCAGAAAGCGTCTGTATGAGTGAAAGGGTTAACCCTTTCCCTCATATAGACGCTTTCTGATGCCTCTGCAGCAGACAGCTTTTTGAAAACATGATAAAAGAAGAAATTGCTCAAAACAAGCAATTTTGCCTTTTGCCACAATGTTTTCCTCTTTTAGTGATAGGTTATCCATTCAATTATAGAGATTTTCTATTTTTTGTCAAAATATGTTCAAAGTCGTCTGCTGCAGAAATGGCGTATGAAGGAAAGGGTTAACATTGTGTTAAATAAGTGAAAAACTTGTCTTTTATAATGGGTATTATTTTTTACCTTGTTCATTTGCTTCCAGAGTATTTAAGACATGATTATGTATATATTATTTCCTAGTAGAAACTTAACAATCTTACCGATGTTTCAGTGATGACCAATGCCCATGTTAAAATGTTGGACGACTACAGCAAGGAATCTAATCCTGGCTTCAGGAGACATCATGATACCAGTGAACAAATGGACATACTTAGAAAGGTAAAAGGTTAACCCTTTCCCTCATACAGACACTTTCTGACACCTCTGTATCAGACAACTTTGGAAAACATTATGGCAAAATGAATTATTTCTCCTTTCGCTAAAATGTTTTCAATTTTATTGAATATTTCTACATTCGTTTATATTATAATAGAATTTTCATATTTTTTGATCACCTGTGAGCGGCAGCCAAAGGCTCAAGATGAGCTTTTTTGATAACTCTCTGTCCGTCGTCCTCCGTCGTTAACTTTTAGCTTTAAACATCATCTCCTCCTTAACCAAAGGACCAATTTCAACCAAACTTCACAGGAAATCTTTAACTTAATTAAATGATTATTCTTTCATTTGGAGAGATTTATCCTTATATTGCCAGGATGATTTAAAAGTCTTCTGCTGCAAATTTGTTGTATGTGGGAAAGGATTAATTATGGATCAACCCTTGTATTTTACAATGATTTACAAATACTTCCCAAAGCAGTGTTCATCTTGATATAATGTCTTATCTTCTGACAGTATTGCAGGCAATATCACCCTTTTTAAACTTGCACGTTTTTGTATTCCAGACAATATCAACCCGATTAAAGCGGACATTACCCGATAGTTTATCAGAAGCGCTTAGTGATGGAGTATTACTTTGCCATTTAGCCAATCAAATACGACCGAGATCCGTCGCTAGTGTCCATGTACCGTCACCTGCTGTGGTATGTATTGACCTTTTCCCACATGCAGACGCATTCAGACACATCTGCATCAGACGACTTTAGAAAACATGTGAGAATTGCCCAATATGTTTTCAAAGCTGACTGCTGCAGATTTGGTGTAAGAGGAAAAGTTGTTTTTATGCCCCCGGAATCACCGATTCGGTGGACATCTAGTTTTTGGCCTGTCTGTCTGTCTGTCTGTCTGTCGAAAAAAACATTGTGACATGACCTTTCTGTCAGTACCAAAATTTTTGACCTTGCGACCTTGACCTTTGACCTAGATGTTGCCATTCGGGGGCATCAGTGTTTCACAAACGCATCTTGTTTAGCATAGTAATGGAAGCAAGGAGTGTTTAATTCTTCAATATTTAGATGTCTGAATGATAATGATAGCATATAATTGTTATCTGAAAATTTCCCTCATTCAACAATTTAACAGTGGTCCACTCTGTAAACAGCTAGGTAAACTATGGAAATTCTTGTTAAATGAAGGTGTTATTATTGAAAAAAACGTTGAAAACATTCTGGCAATAAGGAGAAATTTGCTCATTGTCTTCAGCAATGTATCTACAGGTGGGAAAGAGTTGAGATCATCCACACATTCATATAGTCTAATCAGTAAATCATATCTTTACTTTTATTTGTTAATTGACATGATTCAAATAGAGTATCTTTATCAGCTTTGCATATAAACAGGTTTCAATTGTTTATTCACTGTTTAAAAAATGTACAAGACACCCACCTTTGGGATTCAAGTTATGATGAATTTGTTAGTAAAAAATCATATAGGGAAATTAATTTTTCATTTTATATAGATAGATTAGGGTTTAATTTCATTTGAAAATCATATATATTTACCACAGCCAAAGTTGACTCTTGCCAAGTGTAGGCGAAATGTTGAAAACTTCATTAAACCCCAATCAATCAATCAATGAGACTGTCATGTATATATTTACTACAGCCAAAGTTAACTCCTGCCAAGTGTAGACGAAATGTTGAGAACTTCCTGGAAGCGTGTCGGAAAATCGGAGTTACTAAGGTAAGAAATGCATCAATTTGCTGTCACATACTGACGAAGAATGGGCACTTGGTTGTCCTATGGAAACACAATGAGTAGCTTGGTATTGGTATAAAGGGATACTTAGTATGCTGCCTTGCTACTGAGCTAGCTAACTGTATCAACGCAGCAAAGTGTTCACTCTCGAGCGACAGGTTCCGAGTTTGAGCTAGGGTCGGCTATGAGAAACACAGGCTATTCGGTTACTTGATTTGCAGGAATTGGGCACATGGTGAAATGATTTCAGACAGGCTTAGAAAACATTATGTGATATTGATCGCAGTCGTCTCTATTTACCAAAATGATTTCTTTAAGTCATCTGCAGCTAAAGGAAAAAATGATATCTGACTGGGAATGTTCATCTGTTAGATTACAGATTACTGGTAGAAACATTAATTCAGGTAAAAAGATGCTCCAGTGATGAGCAATTAGATCTAATTTTGCATGACTTATTATACATCTTCGATATTGGCCTATGGACACCAAACCAATTATGAAGTTCAGAATGTGGAAAATACCTGAAGTTGATATCTCACATCTTATGATTTGAACCCAGGATCTTAACCCACCCCACATGCATCAATTCTGCAGCAAACCGCTTCGAAGTCATCAAGGCAAAATTGTGGAAATTATCTATAAAGAAAAGTGTAATTTTCAAATTAAGCTGAGAAATATTTTTGCAAAGGTGAAATTGCTTATTATGAAAAATTTGGCATTTTGCTACAATTTTTTCAAAAGTTATCTTCTGCAGAGGTGTCAGAATGCTTAAGAACACATCTATATGTAGTTATGGGTTAAGATCAGATGAATGATGCTCTACCAACAGACTTCCACAAAAGATTGAATTTGGTTTTAAACTTGCTATTTCTAGAATAAGTGTGCATCTCTTTGTTTTTGGGTTGAAAGTCTTGGCAGGGGAACACATCTAGATGAATCACTTCCCCATCCTTGCTCTATTAACTGCTGTGTCTTTTGTGTGAACATTTGGTATGGTCAGAAACGGAGGTATTCAATGCACCGTGGATTAAAAACTTAAATTAAATGTTGGCCATTAATTTTAACTCATTCCCACGTACAGCAAATCTGCAGCTGCCAACTTTTAATTTGTCTTAACCCTTTCCCTCATACGGCAATTCAGCAGCAGACGACTTTGAACGTATTTTGTCAAATAATGGAAAATCTCTATAACTGAATGGATAACCTATGTCTAAAAGTTGAAAACATTGTGACAAAAGGAGAAATTGCACGTTTTGTGCAATTTCTTCTTTTGTCACTATGTTTTTAAAAAGCCGTCTGCTGCAGAGGCGTCAGAAAGCGTCTACATGAGGGAAAGGGTTAATTAAGCAATTATATGGAAATCCTCAGTAATTGGAATGTATGATTATTGAATAGAGTTGAAAATATTGGGGTAATATGAGAAGTTGCTTGAGAGCAATTTCTGCTTTTGTCACAATGTTTTCAATATTCATCTGCTGCAGATACCTCAAAATACATCTACATTTTGGAAAGGAGGGCAAATCTGTTGTCGATTATGCTTTAACCCTTTCCCTCATATAGACGCTTTCTGACGCCTTTGCAGCAGACAGCTTTTTGAAAACATAGTGTCAAAAGAAGAAATTGCTCAATACAAGCAATTTCTCCTTTTGCCACAATGTTTTCCACTTGAGGTCATAGGTTATCCATTCAATTATAGAGATTTTCTATTTTTTGACAAAATATGTTCAGAATATGTTCTGCTGCAGGGTTAAAATTAGCTATGTATATTACTTGTGAAAATCCCATTCAAGTGATATCTGAACTAGGGCAGAAAACTTGATAGCCGCCAAAGGGACATTGTTTTTTCATAATCATCTGGTGCAATGTTACATCTTTCAATTATCATGATTATGCGTTCAGTTTGGAGTACTTTTAGCTATGTATATTACTTACACTTGGAGGATTTATAGAAATATTGGGGAACAAGAAAATTACTAATGAAATATTTTCCATTGGATGTTATCCGTAACCCAGATCAAATAAAATGACAGCACATATATTACGTCACCATCTACATCACAATACACGTTCTTCACAAAGGTTCCATATGAACAGCTACTTTTATCATAGTATAATGTCAGTTAGGAGAAATGACATAAATTTTCCTTGTTTGTACATGTCATATTTAATTTACACACCATTGAACATTTTATACGAGAAATTCTCATCCCTCGTGAATTAACCCACTAATAATAAATTCATGCAGACGCACTTGTTTATTACTCATACATGAATATCACTCGGGTGTATAATTCCCATATCAGATGTTCAATGGTTAATATATTTCTATATAGTAGACAGCAGGTTAACCCTTTCCCTCATATAGACGCTTTCTGACGCCTCTGCAGCAGACGGCTTTTTGAAAACATAGTGACAAAAGAAGAAATTGCACAAAACGTGCAATTTCTCCTTTTGTCACAATGTTTTCCACTTTTTATCATAGGTTATCCATTCAATTATGGAGATTTTCTATGTTTTGACAAAATACGTTCAAAGTCGTCTGCTGCAGAATTGTCGTATGAGGGAAAGGGTTAATACTATGTTCATACAGATGACCGCAGTAGACAACTTCTGAAAAACATCTTTGAATGTTTTATATTGTTCATGATAAACAATTGATCCTTTTTCCAAAAATTGCTTCAACTTTTGTCACAGAATGAAACTTCTGTTTGTGTACATTTTCCAAACAATCATTTTGGAAGAGTCTAAGAAACATTATAATAGCGATGAAGACTGGGGTGCTGTATGTTTGATTGGTAACTTTCTGACTGAACTGTGCCTTCTTAATCCTTTCCCACATAGAACAAATCTGCAGCAGAAGACTTTGAAAATGTCTAGGCAAAAGCACAGAAAATCCCTTTAAATGAAAGAACATTAATTGAATAGAGTTGAAAACATGGGGACAAAAGGAGAAATTGCTTGATTTGATCAATTTCTTCTTTTTATACGACCGTTTCTTAAAAACGGTACGTATTATGGTATCGTCATGTCCGTCCGTCCGTTCGGGTTTTCCGCACTTTTTTCTTACATACTTTGAGCTATTGAGCTGAAATTTTGTATATGACTTTGTAATCATGTGTCACAGATCAAGTTCATATTTCCTGGGATTTCGTCAATTTTTGAATGAGTTATGCCCCTTTTTGGACTTAGAATATTTGTTTTCCGCACTTTTTTTCTACATGCTTTGTTGTATTGAGCTGAAATCATGTATATGGCTTTGTAATCAAGTCTCACAGATCAAGTTTACATTTCCTCGAATTTCGTCAATTTTTGAATGAGTTATGCCCCTTTTTGGACTTAGAATATTGGTTTTCCACACTTTTTTCCTACATACTTTGAGCTATTGACCTGAAATTTTGTATATGAGCCATAATATGGTGTCCGGGATTTTGTGTTACATCACAGAGTCATTATTTATTCTCCTTTATTTGAAGAACTATGTGTTTTATAGTTTAACAGCATGTCACAAACTGTTAGAAACTACTAAATCTATAAATTAATATGCTATTGATTTCTGAAAGAACTGATAAACTCCTTTAATAAATACTTTTCTTGAGCATTTTCGCCGTGTCCTTCCCGACAAAGGCATGGGAGGACTTTTTGAAAACCAAAACAAACTGTTTTTCTTTATATTTAAAGTTTGGAAACTAATATGTGTGAAATAATAATTTAACAAATTACTTGTAAATATAACTTTAAGATTTAATAGAGCGACGTAAATATGATTTTGATTTGAATATAAAATCCTAGACATTGGCGTAACGAATGTGTCCACCAAGTTACATCACGTCTAAATAGCATCAAAACTCGAAACCTGGACCGATAACCATATTTTCATTGCATTCAAATCACGTGATCACTTACATTCTTTGTTAATGTCGTAAACATGTTGTTCTGGGACAGATATCTTTTATTTGACAGGGAGTCAAAATATGTTTATCAAAATGGTGTCTTTTTTTGTTACGCCCTATTATTTTGTTATAATTAATAAATGCTTCGTCGATCACCTAGGAGGAAACTAAATTCTGGCTGTTCTATTTACGACATTAAACATCGCAACAATTTACGACAGTTAGAGACGTTTTACGACAAGAGTGTTTTAAAATGGCGGCTCGAAAATGACAGTCAGACTTCTGAAATTTTGTTACGCCGCCACCAAGCCAATTGCGATCATCAATGGTTGCTTATAATGTATCGCAATGCGTAGTAACTTCCTATTTCGTTATTTAAATTGTCCAGAGATGTTTGCGAACCTATTTAATTCACTACGAAGAACTTGTTATTATTTTTGACTGGGGAAAAAAATCGCGAATTTTGTCTCTTTTGCCTTGTAACGTTGAATGTCCTGGAAAGCATATTCTACCTCCATAAGCACTTTGCTTACGTAATAAATACATATTTGCATGATTAGTATATTTTAATTTAACTGGAGAATTATTTATACTGAAAATGTTTATGCTATTATATGATTTGTTTATTTTTTTCTAAGGTGTCCTGTTACACACTTATATGAAGTGCACAATTAGTGTCCAGTTACATCATTTTGTGTCCTGTTACACAACAGTTTGTGTCCTGTTACACCATTCTTTGTCTAGTTGTATACTATTAATTATTTCACTAAATAAACCATTTATTTATTGAAATAATTCCAAATAAAGATGGTGAAAATGTAAATTAGATCTAAACAAATTCAACTAGGCAAAATCTTCATAAAATTGGATTTATTTCATGGTGTCCTGTGTTACTAACAATACAATTGAATAAGTGTCCAGTTACATCATTTTGTGTCCTGTTACACACCAGTTTGTGTCCTGTTACACACCAGTTTGTGTCCTGTTACACCATTCTTTATCTAGTTGTATACTATTAATTATTTCACTAAATAAACCATTTATTTATTGAAATAATTCCAAATAAAGATGGTGAAAATGTAAATTAGATCTAAACAAATTTAACTAGGCATAATCTTCATAAAATTGATTTATTATATGGTGTCCTGTGTTACTAACAATACAATTTAAAACCCACATTTCTCTTTATTTAAAGATAAAATCTATTTTGTCATTTAGAATTTAACAGCTTTAGATATTGTTCTAAACATATATATAGCATTTAATTTGACAAAAGTCAAATATTACAAAAGAGGACACCACAGTGTTTGTGATGTAACTCAAAATCCGGACACCATATTATGGCTCACATGGCTTTGTAATCATGTGTCACAGATCAAGTTCACATTTCCTGGGATTTCGTCAATTTTTGAATGAGTTATGCCCCTTTTTGGACTTAGAATATTTGTTTTCCGCACTTTTTTTCTACATGCTTTGATGTATTCAGCTGAAATTATGTATATGGCTTTGTAATCAAGTGTCACAGATCAAGTTCACATTTCCTCGAATTTCGTCAATTTTTGAATGAGTTATGCCCCTTTTTGGACTTAGAATATTGGTTTTCCGCACTTTTTTCCTACATACTTTGAGCTATTGACCTGACATTTTGTATATGGCTTTGTAATCATGTGTCACAGATCAAGTTCACATTTCCTGGGATTTCGTCAATTTTTGAATGAGTTATGCCCCTTTTTGGACTTAGAATATTTGTTAGAATATTTGTTTTCCGCACTTTTTTTCTACATGCTTTGATCTATTGAGCTGAAATTATGTATATGGCTTTGTAATCATGAGTTACAGATCAAGTTCACATTTCCTCGGATTTCGTCAATTTTTGAATGAGTTATGCCCCTTTTTGGACTTAGAATATTGGTTTTCCGCACTTTTTTCTTACACACTTTGAGCTATTGACATGAAATTGTGTATTAGGCTTTGTAGTGATATGTCACAGATCAAGTTCATATTTCCTGGGATTTCGTCAATTTTTGAATGAGTTATGCCCCTTTTTGGACTTGGAATATTTGTTAGAATATTTGTTTTCCGCACTTTTTTTCTACATGCTTTGATCTATTGAGCTGAAATTATGTATATGGCTTTGTAATCATGAGTTACAGATCAAGTTCACATTTCCTCGGATTTCGTCAATTTTTGAATGAGTTATGCCCCTTTTTGGACTTAGAATATTGGTTTTCCGCACTTTTTTCTTACATACTTTGAGCTATTGACCTGAAATTGTGTATTAGGCTTTGTAGTGATATGTCACAGATCAAGTTCATATTTCCTGGGATTTCGTCAATTTTTGAATGAGTTATGCCCGTTTTTGGACTTAGAATATTTGTTAGAAAGAATATTTGTTAGAATATTTGTTTTCCGCACTTTTTTTCTACATGCTTTGATCTATTGAGCTGAAATTATGTATATGGCTTTGTAATCATGAGTTACAGATCAAGTTCAGATTTCCTCGGATTTCGTCAATTTTTGAATGAGTTATGCCCCTTTTTGGACTTAGAATATTGGTTTTCCGCACTTTTTTCTTACATACTTTGAGCTATTGACCTGAAATTGTGTATTAGGCTTTGTAGTGATATGTCACAGATCAAGTTCATATTTCCTGGGATTTCGTCAATTTTTGAATGAGTTATGCCCGTTTTTGGACTTAGAATATTTGTTAGAAAGAATATTTGTTAGAATATTTGTTTTCCGCACTTTTTTTCTACATGCTTTGATCTATTGAGCTGAAATTATGTATATGGCTTTGTAATCATGAGTTACAGATCAAGTTCAGATTTCCTCGGATTTCGTCAATTTTTGAATGAGTTATGCCCCTTTTTGGACTTAGAATATTGGTTTTCCGCACTTTTTTCTTACATACTTTGAGCTATTGACCTGAAATTGTGTATTAGGCTTTGTAGTGATATGTCACAGATCAAGTTCATATTTCCTGGGATTTCGTCAATTCTTGAATGAGTTATGCCCCTTTTTGGACTTAGAATATTTGTCAATTTCTGCATGAGTTATGCATTTTTCATAGTTTCCCATTATTCTTTAACAACTTATTCCTGAACGACTTAATTAACTTTTTACAAACAAACAATATATCAAAACAAAGAGGAAACTTACAAAGAAGTTCCTGACGGGCGTATTATGTACCGTTTGCGGTACTCTTGTTACAAATAGCACTGTCGAAATTCCTTAAATCCTTTTTAGTACAACAATTTATAGACTACAAATATCCCTGTTTAAATTGTGTGAAATTCCAAATTGAAAATGTAGTGCAAGTAAAAATCGACGAAAGCAAATCCCTTTCCCATTATTGATCGGTTTCTCCTTTGGTCACAATATTTTCAACTCTAATCAATGATTTCACTTTGATTTATTTTTAGATCACCTTAGCCGAAGGCTGAAGGTGAGCTATTCTGATCACTTTTTGTCCGTCGTCCGTCGTCCGTCGTCCGTCGTCCGTCTGGTGTTAACTTTTAGCTTTAAACATCAACTCCTCCTAAACTCCAAGGACAATTTTCGTGAAACATCACAGGACTGTTCCTCTGGTTGGCCTCTTTCAAAGTTGTTCAAAGATTTAAATTCCATTGAGAACTTTGGTTGCTGCGGCATCAGAAAGGGGACAAAATGTCCAAACTTTAAAAATCTTCTCCTCCGAATCTGCCTGTCAGATTCAAATATAATTTGGTAGAAATGTTCCTTGGGTGACCCTCTATAAAAATTGTTCAAGCCATACTGATTGGTCGAAAAACATGGCAGTCAGGCGGCATCAAAAAAGGGGCAAAATGACAATACTTTAATAAAGCATCCTTATAAAAGTGCTTGTCTGATTTAAAGATAGTTTTGTAGAAATGTTCTTTCATTGATCATCTACATACTTTGTCAAGCCATATTGATTTGTTGAAAGGCATAGCAACCAAGCAGCATCAGAAAAGGAGTAATTAAACTTTTTGCTTTAAACGACATATGGTTATTAGATTTATGGTCTAAGGGAGGTAACACTTGGCAGAGTATTATGCAAGGGCAATCTCCTTCGCAGAGTTGTCGTTCCTTACACTCACCATACATGTATCAGAACATGAGTAAAACGACCAAACTTTAAAATCCTTTTCCTCCATAATCTGCTTGTCAGACTCCAAGATAATTCAGTAGAAAGAATCCTTAAATGCCCCTCTAAAAAAACTGTTCAAGCCATATTGGTTTATATTAAAAACAGATCAAGAAAGGTGCAAAATGACAAAAACTTAATAATTCATTTCTAATTGAAGTTCTTGTTAGATTTCAAGATATAAATGACCTTTACTTATAAGCTGTTTCTTGAGAAGTGTTCACTCCTTGAAGTTCTAATTGCACTCCTTGATCTTTTTCCCAGATATTTCTACTAATTTACTATCAATCAGGTGATCGATTTAGGGTCATCTTGGCCCTCTTGTTTATAAAGATTATCCATGTTTTTAACCAGATGTTTTCAAAGTTGTCTGCTGCAGATTTATTGTATGTGGGAAAGGGTTAAGATAAGCTTCGGAAAGTTACCTGATTGTAATACTTTCCCAATACAGAAATCTTGACATGTCACCAGCAGGTGACTTTTAAAAGTGATGTTAAAAAGCAGAAATAGATCAAATTTCTATTTTTCCGACAATATTTTTAACTACTTAGTACAAGTTGTACAAGGACATCCAATTGATTGGCTCAACAAATGAGTGCTGCTCTAGGAAAACTCAACCTTGATTAAAAGACTCTGCATATCCATGCTCAAAGATCCAAATTGATACTGCTTTACAAAAGTTTCTTGAAACCCTCTACTACTAATTGGCAAACAGTGCAAACCCAGATCAGACTGTGTGGATATGCCGGCTAAATTTGAGCTTCACTGTTTGCAAATGATGTACGGTTGATTTTCACAGTGCTACTCATTGTTTTCCTTGGCAGATGACATCAGGAAAAACAGCTGAATAGTAACTGAGAATATTATTGTTTAACTCTTTCCCATATATAGATGTTGTCTTTCTGAAATCTCTGCAGAAGATAACTTTTGAAAACATTGTTGCAAAACAAGAAATTGCTCGTAATAAGTAATTTCTGTCTTTGTCACAATGTTTTCAACTCTATAGAATGATTAAACTTTCATTTATAGAGATTTACCATATTTTTAATTAGATGTTTTCAATGTCGTCTTCTGCAGAATTGTTGTATGTGGGAAAGGGTTAAGATTTTATAAAGGTTTTGAGAATATACGTAACCAGTGTTTATTGATTGCTGCAGAATTGTTGTATGTGGGAAAGGGTTAAGATTTTATATAGGTTTT
Organism: Serripes groenlandicus; assembly: GCA_031761405.1. Classification (NCBI taxonomy): domain Eukaryota; kingdom Metazoa; phylum Mollusca; class Bivalvia; order Cardiida; family Cardiidae; genus Serripes; species Serripes groenlandicus. Next base: position 58,362,233 of record JASEVX010000008.1, read on the forward strand.
GAGAATATTAGTAATCAGGGTTTATTGATTGCTGCAGAATTGATGTGGAAAATGCTAAGATTTCATATAAGTTTTGAGAATATACGTAACCAGGGTTAATTATGTCTCCCCCTGTATACAGGGGAGATATATTGTTTTTGTCCTGGGCGTCTGTCTGTCTGTCTGTCCTTCTGTCTGTCTGTCTGTCTGTCTGTCCGTCTGTCCGAAATCGTGTCCGCTCCATATCTCCAAGACGGCTTGAAGGATTTTCATGAAACTTTCTCACATGTTCACCTCATCAAGGCGACGTGCAGAACCCGCGTCTCGACAATATAGGGTCAAGGTCAAGGTCACGCTTGAAGGTCAAAGGTTTGAGGCTTTATTTCGTGTCCGCTCCATATCTCCCAGACGGCTTGAAGGATTTTCATGAAACTTGGGTCACATGTTCACCTCATCAAGGCGACGTGCAGAACCCGCGTCTCGACAATATAGGGTCAAGGTCAAGGTCACACTTGAAGGTCAAAGGTTTGAGGCTTTATTTCGTGTCCGCTCCATATCTCCAAGACGGCTTGAAGGATTTTCATGAAACTTGGGTCACATGTTCACCTCATCAAGGCGACGTGCAGAACCTGCGTCTCGACAATATAGGGTCAAGGTCAAGGTCACGCTTGAATGTCAAAGGTTTGAGGCTTTATTTCGTGTCCGCTCCATATCTCCCAGACGGCTTGAAGGATTTTCATGAAACGCTTGAAGGTCAAAGGTTTGAGGCTTTATTTCGTGTCCGCTCCATATCTGTCCCAAATTTATAGGTTGGAATGTTTTGAGAGATTTTGACAGATATTTGAGGGGAGACATCTGTTTTTTGCAAAAACAATTCTAGTTGATTGCTGCAGAATTGATGTGGAAAGGGCTAACATTTCATATATTTTTTGAGAATATACGTAACCAGGGTTTATTGATTGCTGCAGAATTGATGTGGAAAGGGCTAAGATTTCATATAAGTTTTGAGAATATACGTAATCAGGGTTCATTGATTGCTGCAGAATTGTTGTATGTGGGAAAGGGTTAGGATTTTATATAGGTTTTGAGAATATACGTAACCAGTGTTTATTGATTGCTGCAGAATTGTTGTATGTGGGAAAGGGTTAAGATTTTATATAGGTTTTGAGAATATTAGTAATCAGGGTTTATTGATTGCTGCAGAATTGATGTGGAAAGGGCTAAGATTTCATATATTTTTTGAGAATATACGTAACCAGGGTTTATTGATTGCTGCAGAATTGATGTGGAAAGGGCTAAGATTTCATATAAGTTTTGAGAATATACGTAATCAGGGTTCATTGATTGCTGCAGAATTGTTATATGTGGGAAAGGGTTAAGATTTTATATAGGTTTTGAGAATATACCTAACCAGGGTTTATTGATTGCTGCAGAATTGTTGTATGTGGGAAAGGGTTAGGATTTTAGATAGGGTTTGAGAATATACGTTACCAGAGTTTATTGATTGGTAAGTAAGACCAGGCAATTGAAGTCTCTTTGAGTTCACTATTAACACAAATAGTAAATAGACGCTTTCTGACGCCTCTGCAGCAGACGGCTTTTTGAAAACATAGTGACAAAAGAAGAAATTGCACAAAACGTGCAATTTCTCCTTTTGCCACAATGTTTTCCACTTTTTGTCATAGGTTATCAATTCAATTATAGAGATTTTCCATTATTTGACAAAATATGTTCAAAGTCGTCTGCTGCAGAATTGTCGTATGAGGGAAAGCTTGATTTTGAATCCGCCGTAGCTGAGTGGTTAGCATTAGGGATTTGGTACCTGGCATCCCAGGGTAGATCCCTATTCACTGCGGTATTGATGAAGAACCCTTGGGCAAGGCACATTTCCTTGCCTAGTACCGTACTTGTTTGTTTACCCAGGGATTATGAATCAGTGAACCGTTACCTTGATATAACTAAAATAATGGTGAAAATGTTGAACATGGCGTAAAACCTCATTAACCCTTTCGGCGCCAAATAAATAGCAGAAAGTTGTTCTCAGCGCCAAATAAGATCAGGCGTTTCTTAGAAATAATAAGTAACTGATCTCAATTTTGTTTTTGAAATAAGTTTTATTAACAGTCCATGAACATTTTATTTTTATTATACCTTTTTCTTTTATTTTCGTTAACCCTTTCGGCGCCGAAGTCGCATATATGCGACAGCTTGGCTCAGCAGTAACTATACGAGGGGCGTTACAAAAGTGGCATAAATGTGACTTCGGCGCTGAGCCAAGCTGTCGCATATTGGCGCCGAAAGGGTTAAACAAATACATCTTTATAATTTATTAACCATAAATAGAGAAATGGCTAAGGAATATCTCCATCTCTCTCCATCACCCACAATGTTTTCACAATTTATTTTTAAAATATTTACTACAAATCCTTCAGACATAACTTTATTCCTTCAGATCTTTTCAAAAGTTATGATTCTTTAAAACAGCAAGTAAACCCCCAACCCATATGCAGATGTCTTTTTACACATTTGAAGCAGTTGACTTTTGAAAAAAGATTGTGTCAAAATATCATCTGATTAAAATTCATATTAAGCAATTTTTCTTTTTGCAACAATATTTTTAACGATAAGCAAATATTTGTGCTTGTGTTTAAAGATTTTTTCTGTCATGTTATGTTGCCTTGATGTTTTAAAAGTCATCTGCTGCCGATTTTTTGTATGTTGGAAATGGTGAAGGAAAACAACACATTCACAAATACAAGCTTTCAGGCTGTTTATGTAAAAACATTAGTATCAAAATTCAGATTCCAATGGCCGAGCCCCGGTAGTTCAGTCGGTAGCGACGCGGGCTGTCAATCCCGGCTCGGCCAACTTTCTTTCCGACGATTGACAAAAGTCAATGCGACATGCGTCATTCGTCTTCCACTAATGGGCTAAGTCTATGTGGAAAAGCAGCCAGTTGCTTGGGAAGATTGTTGTGTGGAGTACTGGTGTGAGAAAACCAGGAAATGCATGAGTAGGTGAACTGGCTGCCGTGATATAACTGAGCAATTGTTAAAAACGGCGTTAAACCCCAATCAATCAATCAATCAATCCGATTCCAATGAGCATGCTACCATTGATGCTGCCTTTACTGATTACAAAAAACCTCCAGGTTGACAGCAAGCTGACCACTGTATACAATAATCCTCTCATTTCAGGATTCTCTCTGTGCATGCGAGGATATTGTAGACTGGGGTCGGCCTTCTAGAGTAGCTCTAACGGTGCAGGAACTAACCCGCCTTCATCCCCTCTATCCTAAAGACCTCTACATTACTTACATCTGCCTTGCTTTTTTTGTGACTGCTTGTGTTTATGTTATCTGGCATGATCTGTGGTGATGGGACAACATACAAGTGTGATAACAAAAAATTGTCTTTTATCTTGTAGGATATATATATAGAGGGTGCATGTATTAGTTTGTCGATGGTGTGAATATAAGAGATTAAAATCATATTAACATGAATGTGAAGAAAGAGGGAAAAATACATGGATTGTGGCTGTTTAACCTTTTTCACATATGAATGCTTTCTGTTGCATCTGAGGCAGACGACTTTTCAAAAAACTGTGGCAAAATCTGAAAACGCTCATGATGAGCAATTACACCTTTGCCACAATTTTTTCAACTGTATTTATTAATTAAAAGTCTCATTAATTGAGATTTTTTTTACATCTTGCCAAGATGTTTTTTATAAAGTCTTCTGTTACAGATTTGTTGTATGTAGGAAAGTATTTATAATGAATTAATTAACTCGATTAATAAACTCAATATCGCATGAAATACTAACAGTAACTGTTATTGGATGCAAAATTGTCAAAGTTGTATACTTGGGATGCTTTCCTTTCCCCCATATAGGCGCTTTCTGACGCCTCTGCAGCAGATGGCTTTTTGAAAACATAGTGACAAAAGGAGAAATTGCTCAAAACGAGCAATTTCTCCATTTTGCCACAATGTTTTCCACTTTTAGTCATAGGTTATCCATTTAATTATAGAGATTTTCTATTTTTTGACAAAATATGTTCAAAGTCGTCTGCTGCAGAATTGTCGTATGAGGGAAAGGGTTAAAGCAGACGGCGTTTTGAAAACATAGTGACAAAAGAAGAAATTGCACAGAACGTGCAATTTCTCCTTTTGTCACAATGTTTTCCACTTTTAGTCGTAGGTTATCCATCTGACAAAATATGTTCAAAGTCGTCTGCTGCAGAATTGTCGTATGAGGGAAAGGGTTAACCCAGAGCTCTTGATAACTTCAACCATCATAAGGGGCGTTTTGTATGTTCTTAAATCTTTATTTGACCCTCTAACCCTATGTTGTGGGTACTGAAAAGAATTGTCTCAGTGAGACGATTCTTTTTAGTACAAGCTCCATAAGGTTTGCTTTAATAATAAGAGAGAAATTGTGGGAAAAAGAGCTGAATACCCTCCTCCTTATCTGGACCTCTTCTTAAACCTTTCCTAGGAATCCGTTGTGGTCGAGTGGTTAGCGTCGGCATTTGAAACCGGGTGTCCCGGGTTCGATGCCCAGTCGCGGCACTACGGTCATGGTGGAGCTGTCGCCGTGATATAACTGAAATAATGTTGAAAGAGGCGTAAAACTTTAAAAAAAAAAACCATTTCCTACATGATGCATTCTGGTGCCTCTGCAGCATACAACTTTTGGGGAAATTGTGGTGAAGGGAGAAATTTCTTTAAATTTTTCCTTTTGTTGCAATATTTTTAATTCTATTTATTAATTTTAGTTTCATTTGAAAAGTGATTGATTTTTATTTCAAGCTTAACCCTATATCGATAACTGTATTATTACTCTTCTGTATCGTACTTTGTCTTGAGGTTGTTGATTTATGGCTTTTTGTACTACTGATGTTTAGCTCACCTGAACTATAAGGATCATTGTAATATCCATTGTCATCTTCAACTTGGTGCTTTCAATTACACCTCCTTAACCTCTGGCTGTATTTAGAAATAATTTCATACATGTATGTGCGTGGCCCTCTTTCAAAACTGTTCAATCCATTACAATCCACTCTACAAGATGGCCAACAAAGTTTAAAGTAGAAATATCTCTTAGCGGGATCTCGATAACTGTATGCCCCAATTGACAAAATGTCCATATGATCCTGTCAAAAAAGCTCTAACCTCTCAAATCATAGATATGATCATTAAATAATATCGGTTAAGGTATTCAGGTGGGTAATGCAATGTCATCGTGGACTTCTTTGTCCATGATGTACCCCAGAGGTCTAAAATTCAGTATTATGGTTGTTTGTATTAATGCCTAAATTATATGCATGGAGGAAAGCAAAACTAACAGCATGAAGCAATGAGCTGCGCGCTCAGGAAAACCAACCATTGACCATTTGCTACCAGTGTAGGTCAGTGTGGTATTGCTGTGAACTGATAACTCAGATCTAATAACGTCTTAATGTGTTTGTGATTCCAAATACTGTTTGATGGTTAACTTTCCAACTTCTTTTAAAAATTGAGTGTGATTCCAAATACTGTTTGATGGTTAACTTTCCAACTTCTTTTAAAAATTTAGACTAATTGAATGGCGGGTGCTCTGCCAAAAACGAACCCTAGGGCATTTGCTACCCGTGTAGATCCAGACCAGCCTTCTCATCTGCTAGGTCTGATCTTGCTCTGCACTGTTTGTCAATAAGTAATATTGTAAAGAAGTATCCATTTGTATCCATTTAGCATTGGTGGGCATGCAGGCAGGTCTTTTACCTTTCCAATATATATAGACGATTTCTGAGGCCTCGGCAGCAGATGACTATTAAAAACATTGTGGCAAAAGGACAAATTGCTCGTACTAGCAATTCTCCTTTTGCCACAATGTTTTCAACTCTATTCAATGATTAAACTTTCATTTATAAATAGTTTTTCAATTTTTGTCTAGATGTTTTCAAAGTCATCTGCGGCAGATTTGTTGTATGTGGGAAAGGGTTGACATTATGCTAAGGTTGGTTATCTTGGGTGATGCTCAATTATTTCAACGGTATGTGAACTGTGATAAAACTGTTTTAACTGTGACCTGATCTTGGTACTCCATGATCACAAATGTCACACAAAGTTGAGTGAAGCAGGATCCGAGTGAATTCTATATTGTGATGTATATTTTATACCATGATGTGATACATATATACTCAAAGGTTGTAATTATACCCCCCACCCCTGCAAACAAAGTGGAGGTGTATACAAGTTTCTCCATGTCTTTCTGTCTGTCTGAAGACAAAATAGTTTCAAAATGAATTACCCTTTCGCACATGGATACACATCTTCAGCACATACATTTTTACCATTATTACTCCTTTTGCAATAATTCATTTCAATAATGATGCATTTTGTTAAGATATTTTGATATTCCACCTTTGTTTGTTTTTTCAAAGGAATCCGCTGTGGGCGAGTGTTTAGCGTCGGGGATTTCGTAACCAGGTGTCCCGGGTTCGATCCCTAATCACGGCATGACAGTCATGGTGGAGTGCCCTTGGGCAAGGCACATTTTCTAGCCTATTACTGGTTTGTTTATCCAGGGATCATGAATAAGTGAACTGTCGCCATGATATAACTGAAATAATGTTGAAAGCGGCGTAAAACCCCAATAAATAAATAAATAAATTGGGCTAAGATGGTGATACTATACACTTGTATTGACAATGGCCTTTTGTTTGTGGAATAGAATAATAGGTAAAATGTCAAGGTCATGATGGAGTTATCCTTGCAACTGATTGTCGCTGAAGGTGTTATTTGTCCAATGGGATAGTCCTGTTAAATATAGGAAAGGTTGTGACGACAAAGGTTGTGTTTTACCCTTTCCCACATACAATGATTCTGCAGCAGTCCATTTTGAAAACATCTAGGTATAAATATGGTAATTTTTTATAAATGAAAGTGTTTTTATTGAATCAAGTTTGAAAACATTGTGGTAAAAGGAAAAAATTACTCATTATGTGCAATTTCTCCTTTTGCCGTTATGGTTTCAAAAGTCGTCTGCTGCAGATGCATCGAAATGTGTCTATAGGTGGGGAAGGGTTGAAAGCAAACTCATTTTTATGTTTCTTAAATCATTCCTACTATTCTGTTTGTGATATTGTCGAAAGCAATAACTTATGATTGATGTAAATTAACTTTTAGCTCACTTGGTTCAGTTTTGTTAGAGCTATTTTAAAATGCTCTATTGTGTCAGCTTTTTTGTGCAAGTATTATACCCGCTTTGAAGAAGAGGGGGTATATAGGAGTCGCTGTCGGTCGGTCGGACGCCATATTTTGAAGCCGTGTCGGTCAGAAGCCATATTTTGTCGCCGTGTCGGTCGGAAGCCATATTTTGTCGCTGTGTCGGTCGGAAGCCATATTTTGTCCGGCCTATTTCTTACAAACCACTAGGTGGAATTCAATAAAATTTTACACGAAGCTTCTATACCAAGAAAAGATGTGCATATCCTAAAGGTCTAAAGGTCGGTCGGAAGCCATATTTTGAAGCCGTGTCGGTCAGAAGCCATATTTTGTCGCCGTGTCGGTCGGAAGCCATATTTTGTCGCTGTGTCGGTCGGAAGCCATATATTGTCCGGCCTATTTCTTACAAACCACTAGGTGGAATTCAATAAAATTTTACACGAAGCTTCTATACCAAGAAAAGATGTGCATATCCTAAAGGTCTTACAATTGCATGTTATTTTACAGAGTTATGGCCCTTTTACTTATTAAGTTATGGTGTAGGTCAAGGTGCTGTTTTGGGGGTATTTATCATCTTCAGTGATAGTTTTAGTTTAAATTGGTTTGTATATATACTAGTATCACTATATATAAAAGCAATATTTATTGACCAGTTAGTATTTTTGTGCCTCTAAGAATGCATCAGTGCTTTCTTGAATCAGATTAACCCTTTCCCACATTCAGACGCATTTTTTGACACCTTTTTAACCCTGTCCCACATAGATCTATAACAAATCCGCAGCAGACGACTATGAAAACATCTCAATAATAATATGGAAAATCTCCCTTAATGAAGACATCCTCATTGAATCGAGTTGCAAACATTGTGTCAAAAGGAGAAATTGATCGTTTTGAAGTTTTCAAAAGTCGTCTGCTGCAGAGGCGTCAGAAAGCGTCTACATGAGGGAAAGGGTTAAACATGCTGGCAAAGGAGAAATTATCGATGATGAGCAATTTATTCTTTTGAGTACAATGTTTTCAAGTTGATTAAATAACTACCAATTCTTTCACAGAGATTTTTCCCATATGTTTGCCTTAATGTTTTGAAAGTTGTATGCTGCTGATTTTGTTGTGTGTGTTGGAAAAGGGGGTTCTATGTGTTCTACATATGAGCTATGTGTTCTACATATGAGATATGTGTTCTACATATGAGCTATGTGATGGTTGATTACATCTGTGTTATAAATTTAAATTCTTTATGTTGTACATGTGTATACGAAGGTTGACTGATAAGGTTTGTTGACCCTTTCCCTCATACGACAATTCTGCAGTAGACGACTTTGAACATATTTTCTCAAAACATAGAATATCTCTATAACTGAATGGATAACCTATGACTAAAAGTGGAAAACATTGTGGCAAAAGGAGAAATTGCTCGTTTTGAGCAATTTCTTCTTTTGTCACTATGTTTTCAAAAATCCGTCTGCTGCAGAGGCGTCAGAAAGCATCTATATGAGGGAAAGGGTTAAAATAGTAATAGACTGAGGAGCAAAATGTGATCCCTGTAATTTTTGGTTGTGATGTTACCTTACATTAGTGATCTGATCCTGACCCTTTCTCTCATACAACAAATATGCTGCAGACAATTTTGTAAACAGCTAGGCAGAGATATGAACACTATCTATATATGATTATGAAATAAAGTTTAAAACATTGTGGGAAAAAGGAGAAATTGCTCATTATTTTCATTAAAATAAAGTTTAAAATTTTGAGGAAAAAGGAGAAATTGCTCATTTTGAGCAGTTTCTCCTTTTGGCATAATAATTTTAAAAGTTGCCTGATGCAGATGTGTCAAATTTATCTGAAAGTGGGAAAGGGCTAACCAGGACAGACTTGTATCATATTTTCAACAAGTTTAAGTAATCTCCTCATGTACGTTTTTATAAAAACTATTAAATTTTGATACAAAATATTTTAATACATCATTATCATAATAATTCCATTCATTTCACAAAGGTTGTGATCAAGTCAACATTGTATAGTAATACTTAACAACTTAATTGAGAACATTTTATAATTAACCCTGTCCCTCATACGACAATGAAAATATTTTGTCAAAAGATAGAAAATCTCTATAATTGAATGGATAACACAAAAAGTGGAAAACATTGTGGCAAAAGGAGAAATTGCACGTTTTGTGCAATTTCTTCTTTTGTCACTTTGTTTTCAAAAAGCCGTCTGCTGCAGAGGCGACAGAAAGCGTTTATATGAGGGAAAGGGTTAAGTAGCAGATGACTTTACAAATTATTGTGGCAAAAAAAAGATGAAATTTCGATTTCATTTTTCCGTTTTCCACAATGTTTTCAATCCTTGTCAATAATAACATGTTCCATTTTTAAAGCTTTTCCAGTTTTTAGCTCACCTGAGCACGAAGTGCTCAAGGTGAGTTATTGTGATGGCCTTTTGTCCGGCGTGCGTCGTCCGTCAACTTTTTCTCCTCAGTAACCAGTGGGTCAATTGGGATGAAACTTCACAGAAAGCATCCTCACAATGACCTCACCAGAATTCCTTCAAATTTTTGGATCCATGCAGAATTCTGGTTTCCATGGCAATGAAATGAAAAAAAAACTTTAAAAATCTTCTTCTCCAAAACTGGTTGGCCGATTTTCAAATAATTTTGTAGAAATGTTCCTTGGATGACCCTCTATCGGATTTCTTCAAGCCATATTGATTGGTCGAAAAACATGGCCACCAGGGGGCGGGGCTACTTTGCCTTATATGGCTATAGTGAAAACTTAAAAAATCTTCTCCTCAAAGTGTCAGGCCGATTTTCAAAATTGTTTGTAGAAATGTTCCTAAGGTGACCCTCTATCAGATTCCTTAAAGCCATGTTGATTGGTCGAAAAACATGGCGGCCACAGGGCGGGGCTATTTTGCCTTATATGGCTACAGTGAAAAGTTAAAAAATGTTCTTCTCTGAAAGTGTCAGACCGATTTTCAAAAAATTGTGTAGAAATGTTCCTTAGGTGACCCTCTATCAGATTCCTTAAAGCCATGTTGATTGGTCGAAAAACATGGCGGCCACAGGGCGGGGCTATTTTGCCTTATATGGCTACAGTGAAAAGTTAAAAAATCTTCTTCTCTGAAAGTGTCAGACCGATTTTCAAAAAATTGTGTAGAAATGTTCCTTAGGTGACCCTCTATCAGATTCCTTAAAGCCATGTTGATTAGGCGAAAAACATGGCCACCACAGGGCGGGGCTATTTTGCCTCATATGGCTACAGTGAAAAGTTAAAAAATCTTCTTCTCTGAAAGTGTCAGACCGATTTTCAAAAAATTGTGTAGAAATGTTCCTTAGGTGACCCTCTATCAGATTCCTTAAAGCCATGTTGATTAGGCGAAAAACATGGCCACCACAGGGCGGGGCTATTTTGCCTCATATGGCTTGAGTGAAAACTTAAAAAATCTTCTCCTCCGAAAGTGTTTGGCCGAAACTCAAATAATTGTTGTAGAAATATTGCTATGGTGATCCTCTAACAGATGTTGATTGGTCATAAACTATGGCCGCCAAGGGGCGGGGCTTATATGGCTAAAGTGAAAAGAAAAAAAAATCAGGTGAGCGATCCAGTGCCATCATGGCCCTCTTGTTTTCCCTATTAGTTTTCAAAGTCGTCTGGTGCATTTTGTTGTACGTGAAAAGTTATATAAAACAAAAAGTGAAAGGTGAACAGTATGTGTATTTGTGTTGTGTATTAGTTATAGACAGTTTGAGCTTTTTGAAAAAAGATCTATATGTTCATATTGCTAAGAATACTCACAACAAAAGTGTTATATATTTAATATATAATCATAATTTTATGTTATACATTTAATTTTGTTTACGCAATTTATGCTTCCATAGTTTTGTTTGAGTCATCCATCAGATGGCTCTCATGTATTTTGTTGAATATTTTCACATTTTATCTCGCTGAAGATCATCATTAGAAGCAATAATGTTCCGTATACTGATCACTTTCTGTGTCACCGGGTGACACTTGGGGTTTACCTTCTCAGAAGCAATAATATTCCGTATACTAATCACTTTCTGTGTCACCGGGTGACACTTAGGGTTCACCTCTCAGTCGTTTGTCATGTTAATATCTTTCTGTCTGGCAGTGCCCCACACTTTTATTTAGTGGTTTATTAGCAAGCTTCCCTCAAACACTATTGTATTGCATAATTATCATTGCAATGATTTAATACTTTTCCACATATAGACGCTTTTTGACCCCTCTTCAGCAGGCGATTTCTGAAAACATTGTGACGAAAGAAGAATTGCTCAAAGTGAGCAATTTTTCCTTTTGCCACAATGTTTTTCAACTATATTTAATTAGTATACTTTCATTTGCAAAGATTTTCCTTACTTTTGCCAAGACAGTAACCACGATCTTGATTAATCCATTGCCGTTTGCAAGCACATTTTGATGATGAGCAATTTCTTCTTTTGCCACAATGTTTTCAACTCTTTTCATTACTTATACTTTCATTAGAGTTATGCCATAGTTTTGCATAGATGTCTTTCAAAGTCCTATGCTGTAAATTGATTATATGTAGAATAATAGGGTTAACACAGCCTGAAAAATGAAAACAATGCGTGAGAAGAAAAATGTTCGCGTTGTTCCATATTGTGTTCTGGTTATTGTGATTGCCTTTTGTCCGGCGTGCGTTGTGCGTCGTGCGTCAAATTCTTCTCCTCAGTAACCAGTTGGTCAATTTGGATGAAACTTCACAGAAAGCATCCTCTCAATGACCTCACCAGAATTCCTTCAAATTTTTGGGATCCATGCAAAATTCTGGTTTCCATGGCAACGAAACCGAAAAAACTTCAAAATTTTTCTTCTCCCAAACTGGTTGGCAGATTTTCAAATAATTTTGTAGAAATGTTCCTTGGATGACCCTCTATCAGATTCCTTCAAGCCATGTTGATTGGTCGAAAAACATGACCGCCAGGGGGAGCGGGGCTATTTTTCCTTATATGGCTATAGTGAAAACTTAAAAAAATCTTCTCCTCCGAAAGTGTCAGGCCGATTTTCAAATAATTTTGTAGAAATGTTCCTTGGGTGACCCTCTATCAGATTCCATCAAGCCATGTTGATTGGTCGAAAAACATGGCCGCCAGGGGGTCGGGGCTATTTTGGCTTATATGGCTATAGTGCAAACGTAAAAAATCTTCTTCTCCAAAAGTGTCAAGCCGATTTTCAAATAATTTTGTAGAAATGTTCCTTGGGTGATCCTCTATCAGATTCCTTCAAGCCATGTTGATTGGTCAAAAAACATGGCCGCCAGGGGGGGCGGGGCTATTTTGCCTTTTATGGCTATAGTGAAAACTTAAAAAATCTTCTCCTCCATAAGTGTTAGGCCGATTTTCAAATAATTTTGTAGAAATGTTCCTAGGGTGACCCTCTATCAGATTCCTTCAAGCCAAGTTGATTCGTCGGAAACTATGGCCGCCAGGGGGCGGGGCTTATATAGCTAAAGTGAAAAAATAAAAAATCAGGTTTGAGAAAATTGACCACATTTACAAGGAAATGGTTAATAAAGTTGGTATGTTGGTGGGTTAACCCTTTCCCTCATACAACAAATCTGCAGCAGACGACTTTGAACATATTTTGTCAAAAAATAGAAAATCTCTATGACTAAAAGTCTGCTGCAGAGGTGTCAGAAAGCATCTATATGAGGGAAAGGGTTAACTAGACTTCTGTAAGACTAGAACCTCTGCTATTATGTAAAACAGTTCAACCATTGTTTTGTCAAAAAACACTTGTCAAAAATATTTTACACTTTGTCACTAAGAAAAATATAAATGAGCCAATACTGGCAAAAATGTGTCTTGTTGCATCTAGGTACAGTTAACCCTTTCAAAAAGACACCAACCTGCAGCAGACAACTTTGAAAATCTATAGAAATGAGAGTATCATTATTGAATAGAGCTCTAGGAAAACATTGTGCCAAAAGGAGGTAGAACTCAATGTTTTCAAAAGTCATCTGTTGCAGATGCATCTATATACAGGAAAATGTCGTTTGATATTGTGAAAGAGACACCATGTGACAGAGACACCATTGGACAGAGACACCATGTGACAGAGACACCATGTGACAGATAGTGACACTATGTGACAGAGACACCATGTGACAGAGACACCATGTGACAGAGTTAGTTTTGTTGGACTTGGCTCATATTATTATGTGTTCAAGTAGCTTTTAATTTTTTTACGAGGTTTCGATTTTTTTATTGATTTGTTTCAAAGAGTTATTATTTCACCATTAAATTATTGTTAACTGTTGAAAACTTTGTAGACTTCTTTTTGATGCAGCCAATAAATAACCTATTAACCTGCAAATTTGAAACAGCTGGGCTGAAAAAGGAAAATAATAGGTTCATTATTTAATACGTTGTGGCAATGTTTTCAAAATACGTCGGCTTCAGATGAGTATAAATGCATCTGCAAGTCTGAATGGATTAACCCTTTCCCACATATAGGAAATCTGCAGCAGACGACTTTGAAAACTTTGAACCGAGTGGTAAAAACCTGAAAAATTTCCATTAAAGATAGCTTAATTGTTAAATAAAGTTGCAAACATTGTGGCCAAAGGAGAAATTGCTCATCATGAGTAATTTCACCTTTGGCCACAATGTTTTCAAAAGTCGTCTGCTGCTATTGCGTCAAAATAGGTCTGCAGGTGGGAAAGGGTTAAGGTTGAGTCTACTCATTGGCTTCCACATGGAAAACATGCTCAGAAAAAGTGTTTTCTTAATAAGTATTTTTACTGTAAAACATGTATAACTTTTATATTTAAAAAAGGGTGATTATTACTTTACCCTTTATAACCATTTACCACACATAGATGCTTTCTGACACCCATGCAACAGACAACTTTTGAAAACATTGTGGCAAAAGGGGAAATTGCTCAAAATTAGCAATTCCTCCATTTGAAACCGGCAATATCAAAAAATGGAATATCTCTATAAATGCAAGTATAATTTAATAGTGAATAGGGATGAAAACATTGTGGCAAAAGGTGAAATTACCAGTGTTTTCAAAAGTCGTCTGCTGCAGTGGCGTCAGAAAGCGTCTCTATGTTGGAAAGGGTTAAAAATTGAAAACAAAATTATTGAAAGTCCTAAGAAAAGAAAGTATGGTTTTAGTGCACCTGCCTTGCTTGGTAGGATTTCAACTCGACAACAAAGGTCCAGATACTGATAGGCTAGTGGATAAGACATCTACTTTAGCAGTGTGAGGTTGAGATTTGAACAGTGGGGTGCCTTTTGATATGGCCAATTGATGACCAACCAGCTACTTAAATAATGGTTCCAAATGCCTGCCTGGTGCTAATAGATTCAAGTCCTTAGAAATGAAAGTATTGTTTTAATGCCTTTGTGACATTACATTGTGATCTTTTCTATCTAGTGCGTCCATGTGCTTTGTAATTTGCAGGCGCTATGGCAACACATGCTTTCCCCTTCTTGTAAAGATGAAATGAAACTTGAAGTGTACTGTTGGAATGGACTATGAAAAGACTTTGAAGGAGTTCCTTTTCTTCAGCAACACCTTTGTCTGTGATATGTGTTGCTCTACCCTTTCCCACATACAACAATTCTGCAGCAGACAAATTTTAAAGCATCTAGACAAAAGTATGGACATTCTCTATCAATGAACTTAAAAAATATTGAATAGAGTTGAAGACACCATGGTAAAATATGAAATTGCTTATTACGGGCAATTTCTCTTTTTGCCACAATGTCATCTGCTGCAGAGGCGTCAAAAAGTGTCTGGATTAATGTGTCCTTTGCCTGTGTAATTGCACTTCATCCTACCTTCCCATCAAACATTTATTTATCATTTAAAGTTTTAATAGAAAAGGATAACCTGTTGTATTTCTATTCTGGCTTCACAAGTACAAGCTAGTACATCATGAGAAGTACTTGAATAATATTTGGAGGCATTTTTCTCTTTTCTTTTCTTCAGATGTTTTGACAGATGCTTTCTGAAGCCTCTGTAGCAGAAGACTTTTGAAAACGTTGTGGCAAAAGAAGAAATTGCTCATGATGAGCAATTTCTCCTTTTGCAACACTGTTTCCTACTCTTCATTAATTACACTTTCAATTATAGCGAATTTTCGCAATTTCTCCTTTTGCCACAATATTTTGAGAAGTTGCATGCTGAAGAGGTGTCCGAAAGGGTCTGTATTTGGGAAAGGGTTAAACAATATCTTTACTTTGTATCATTTCAGGATCAGATTTGTGGGGCCAGTGATATTCTAGAGGAAAAAGGACTCAATCGTGTTGCTATGACAGTGGCTGCACTTGTTGCCATAGCAACTAATCCGAAACATCAACCAGCTACTAATGTTTGACAGAAATCAAGAGAAAAACTGTGATTTTTTTTATAATGTGTTAACAATTATTTTATTTTATATATAATTTTTTTTTTTTTTTCAATTTTTAAATCCAGACACAAAAGTGACCCTGTTTATGCCAGAAGGTGCCAGAAGGTGATTGTCCAATTGGCTGATAAGCTGTATTTATTACTATACTTTAACCCTTTCCCTCATATAAACGCTTTTGGACGCCTCTGCAGCAGACAGCTTTTTGAAAACATAGTGACAAAAGAAGAAATTGCACAAAACGTGCAATTTCTCCTTTGGCCACAATGTTTTCCACTTTTAGTCATAGGTTATCCTTTCAATTATGGAGATTTTCTATGTTTTGACAAAATACGTTCAAAGTCGTCTGTGCAGAATTGGCGTTTGAGGGAAAGGGTTAATGGATAAGAACTGGAGAAGAAAGGATTGCTAAGACTAGACGGATGAAAGTACGAGTTTGAGACTTGAGTAAAAAACTATAGGCAGAGGTTCAGATAATGAGGAATAGATGGCTTTTTTTCCCAACAATGTCTCTCTTATTATCCAACCAAACACTATGATAAGTACTGAAAAGAATCGTCTCATTGAGATTCTTTCGATCAGATGATTCTTTTGAGTACCCACAACATAGGGTTAGAGTCTCAAATAAGGATTTGACAATATGCAAAACGCTCCCACATCTTGAGCTCTGAGTTGGGACATTTAACCCTTTTACATCATACGACAATTCTGCAGCAGACGACTTTGAACCTATTTTGTCAAAACATAGAAAATCTCTTTAATTGAATGGATAACCTATGACTAAAAGTGGAAAACATTGTTGCGAAAGGAGAAATTGCTCGTTCTGAGCAATTTCTTCTTTTGTCACTTATGTTTTCAAAAAATCATCTGCTGCAGAGGCGGCAGAAACCGTCTATATGAGGGAAAGGGTTAAAATTGCTTATTATGAGCAATTTCTTTTCTTGCTACAACTTTTTGTAATTTAACTAACGCCTTGACCACATGTAGACAACTTTTGAAAAGATTATGGCGAAAGGAGATGAGCAACTTCTCCTTTTTGCAGCAGTGTCGTAAAAAATCATCTGCTTTAGAGGCAACGTAAAGCGTCTGTATTTTGGAAAACGGTTAAGTATGAATGTTTGATGTTTTGATAAAAAAAAAAAACATGTGCTCTAGAAAAACCAAATACAGCATTTTTGGCCGGATTGCTCTAGCAATTCCGGTCTATAGATTGGCGATGTCCGTCTGTCTGTCTGTCAACATTTTGGTTAAAGTTTTAGGTCGAGGCAAAATCTCAGCACTAACTTTCTATGGTTACTTTGACCTTGACCTTGGTTTGTCGATTTTCAAGGTCAAATTGCCGACAATCCGGCCTTGCCGTCTTCAGCGGTTTCTTGTTATGACATTAAATAAAAATTAAAAATATAAAAGTGGATTAAAAACATTTGTCGAAGCATCTCCATTTTACCATATCCAAATGGAACATGTTCATCAAAAGTTTCTTGAAACCTTTTGTGACTTAATGTAGAGTACTGTCAAACTGTGCAGATTGCCCAAGTTGAGCTGGATCTGCACCGGCCACAAGATCCTTATATTTGGTTTTGGTGGAACGCCGCTCTGTCTGTATGCTGATTAGGAAACCCATTTGCTGTTATACGCCATGTGATATAAATGTTGTGTTAGCCTTAGTGTGTGAAGTACACGCTCAGTTTATCTCTGTGTTCACTTAAGTGTTTGTCCATGTTTAGAATTCCATACTTTACAATGTTTCATTATTTATGTGTTGAACTTTCATATGTTTAACCCTTTCCTACCTGCGGACGCATTTTAACGCAATAGCAGCAGACGCCTTTTGAAAACATTTCGACAAAAGAAGAAATTGCTCAGAACGAGCAATTTCTCCTTTTGGCACAATGTTTTCAAATTGTTTCAGTGAATATAACCTTGTTTATAGGGATTTTCTATATTTTTGTCCACATGTTCCCAAAGTCATCTGCTGCAGATTTCTTGTATGTGGGAAAGGGTTAACACTTATACATACACTTTCTGTGCGACAGATTATATTTGAAAACATTGTGGCAAAAGAATAATTGCTCATTTTGCCGCAATGTTTTCAACTAAATTCCATAATTAAACTTTCATCTATAGAGGATTTTCATAGTTTTGCCTAGTTGTTTTCAAAGTGGTCTGCAGCAGATTTGTTGTATGTGGGAAAGGGTTAAGTCAATAGTACTTACTCTTGCCTTCATTGCCCGTAATGAGCATTTTCTTCTTTTCCCACAATATTTTCAACTCTATTCCATAATTCAACTTCCAATTATAGAGATTGTTTTCACAATTTTGTCTAGTTGTATTCAAATTGGTCTGCTACAGATTTATTTTATGTGGGAAAGGGTGAATTCGGACAACTATAAAAGTATCAGTTCATGTAGAAAGTAGTTGATATTAGGTTGGGAGAACAGAATGAATGCTCAGAATGATTTTCCGTGTAATTTTAATCTAGAAAAAATTACTAGGTGTTTAACCCTTTCCCTCATATAGACGCTTTCTGACGCCTCTGCAGCAGACGGCTTTTTGAAAACATAGTGACTAAAGAAGAAATTGCAAAACGTGCAATTTCTCCTTTTGCAACAATGTTTTCCACTTTTTGTCATAGTAACCGTTATCCATTCAATTATAGAGATTTTCTATTTTTTGACAAAACATGTTCAAAGTCTGCTGCAGAATTGTCGTATGTGGGAAAGGGTTAATTTAGACAACTATAAAAGAATCAGTTCATGTAGAAAGTTGTTGATATTAGGTTGGGAGAACAGAAGTTGCTCAGAATGCTTTTCCGTGTAATTTAAATCTAGAACAAATTACTGGGTGTTTATTAAACAAAATAAGAGTACAAGTAAAATAACATTTGATTTAGCCTCATAGAGGCCTGCCACATACTTGCTTTACAATTTGGTTGGAAAAGTAGGCTCTTAGATGAGTAAGTGTAATTTGAATGTAGAAATGGCCACATCTCATAAGCAGATGACTTTGAAAAAATGTCTTTGTAAAAATACGGTAAATCTCTATAAATGTTAGCATAATTATACCCCTCCGAAGAAGAGGGGGTATATAGGAGTCACTGTCGGCCTGTCTGTCGGTCGGTCGGTCGGAAGCAATATTTTGTCCGGCCTATTTCTTTCAAACCACCGGGTGGAATTCAATAACATTTTACATGAAGCTTCTATACCAAGAGAAGATGTGCATATCCTAAAGGGGTTACAATTGCTATTTTACAGAGTTAAGTATGTCCCTTTTACTTAAGTTATGGTGTAGGTCAAGGTGCTGTTTAGGGGGTATTTATCATCTTCACTGATAGTTCTAGTTATTGATTGAAGTTGAAAGCATTATGGCAAAAGTAGAAATTAGTCATTATAAGCGATTTCTCCCTCTGCTTCAATGTTTTAACTTACTTATCTGCAGGTGGGAAAGGGTTGAACACATCTAATAGTCAGATCCCTATTCACTAGCCATATATTGAGTATTTTCATGAATGACATCTGAGGTGTATTTTAAGTTTATGAGTTTAGCTTAACCGTTTCCCTCATACAAAAGCTTTCTGAAGCCTCTTCAGCAGATGAATTTTGAAATTATTGTTGCAGAAGGAGAAATTGCTAAATTGAACCTTTTTGGCACAATGTTTTTCAACTCTATAAAAAAATCAAACTCAATTAGGGAGATTTTCCACATCTGTCTTTGCTAATATGTTTTCATTCGTCTGCTGCGTTGTTGGTGGGGAAAGTGTTTTAAGTGCTGAATGCTCCAAGAACTGCCATTTATTTGTAACTTACAGGGTATATACAATGCTCTGTAGTTTTTTTTCTGTGCCTTGTGTTTTATCGTGCTGACTGCTGTCTTTTGTGATTGGTCTGTTTATATTCAACACATACAACAAATCTGCAGCAGACGATTTTGAAATCATCTCGTTTTGTGCAATTTCTTCTTTTGTCACTATGTTTTCAAAAAGCCGTCGGCTGCAGAGGCGTCAGAAAGCATCTATATGGGGGAAAGGGTTAAGATAGATGATAAGGAGAATATTTCAAATCGTCATTGCAAGTTTTCTTCTCTGATAATTTAACCCTTTATCACATGTAGACACGTCTGCAGCAGAAGACTTTTGAAAACATTGTGGATAAAAGAGAGATTGCTTATAATGAGCAATTTCTCCTTTTGTCACAATGTTTTCAAGTGTATTGAATAATCTTACTATCATTTATTGAGTTTATCTGTAGTGTTTTATAGATATATATAAGTCCTCTGCTGCAGATGTGTTTTATATGTGGGAAAGGGTAAAGACATTGCTGCACAATTTACGGATATATGTAATTCCATGTAGAAGTGTCATATTTTGATCTATAACAAATTTAACCCTTTCCCTCATACGACAATTCTGCAGCAGACAACTTTGAACATATTTTGTAAGAAAATAGAAAATCTCTATACATGAATGGATAACCTATGACAAAAAGTGGAAAACATTGTGGCAAAAGGAGAAATTGCTCGTTTTGAGAAATTTCTTCTTTTGTCACTATGTTTTCCAAAATTCCAGCAGACGTCTGCTGCAGAGAGCGTCATAAAGCATCTATATGAGGGAAAGGGTTAATGAGAATAGCTGAATTCCTATCTTACTGTTGCTGACAAAATGGGATGTGAAATCTCAAATGACTGAAATAAAAAGTGGTTAATGTATATAGTGTACATTTAAAACAGTGTGAATATTTATTCTTTGTAAAAAGATTCTTTTATATATAGTTCTATATATTATGTTTATTTTTACCGTAGACTTTAGTTTAAACCCTTTCCCACTTACATACACATTTTCATGCATCTTCACGTTTTTTAAAACAGAATGAGCAGTTTCTTCTTTTTCCACAATGCTTTAAGCACAATTCACTCAGTTTTACTTAATTTTCTTTAAATGTTTTCAAAGTCGTCTGAATCAGATTTGTTGTATGATGAAAAGGGTTAAAAAAAAGTCTCATGTTAGTTCAGTTTCTGCTTGTACCATTTCTTCCAAGTTTATAATTTCCAAAATTCAGACTCAATAAAAGGAAGGACAGAATATCTAGAATGTGCTTTATAAAGCTGTTCTGTGATACGGACAACTGTAGATGTTCTTGAAGCAGATGTATTAATAAATCTTTTCCCACTTGTAGACACATTTTGATGCATCTTAAGCAAACAACTTTGGAAACATCGTGGCAAAAGGAGAAATTGTTTATCATAGGCAATTTCCTTATTTTACCACAATTGTTTTCAACTCTAATAAATAACTATCATTTCATTTATTCCGATTTCTCCGGTTTCTTGTCAAGCTGTTGTCTGTATTTGGGAAAGGGTTAATGTGTTGTCTGTATCAGGTAAACCCTTTCCCTCATATGACAATTCTACAGCAGACGACTTTGAACATATTTTGTCAAAAAATAGTAAATCTCTATAATTGAATGGATGACCTATGACTAAAAGTGGAAAACATTGTGGCAAAAGGAGAAATTGCTCATTTTGAGCAATTTCTTCTTTTGTCACTATGTTTTCAAAAAGCCGTGTCAGAAAGCGTCTATATGAGGGAAAGGGTTAAGGGTCTCTTCCACTGTAGAAGAAAGAAAAATGCCTATGCAAATCTAAAGACGAAGATCAGATGATGCAGAATGGAAGTTTGATTGTGGTTTTCTTTAGTAGCTTGACTGTTTTTCGAATGAACAAATATAAGGTATATTCTGATACCCGTGGCGTCGTTTTCGTCAGCGTTGTCACAATACTTTAATCTTGCCTCATACCTCAAAAAATGTTAAACATATTCAAATGAAACTTGGTACACATGCTCCTAGGAACAATACACATGTCTATACCAAGTCACATGATTCTGGCTTTAATATTTATTCAGTTATGCCCCTCGAGCATTGGCGTGCACTTGAGGCGCTTTTGTTTTCTTTTTCTCTGTGACAAATCTTATACTTGACAGTGTCTTTATTGTTTACTTTTTGTTTTACAAATTACATTTAACAAATTACATTTAACCCTTTCCCACATACAAGAAATCTGTAGCAGACGACTTAAAAAATGTTTACTTAAAGATATGGAAAATTATTTTTGTAGGTATAATTACTGAAAAAAGTTGAAAACATTGTGGTAAATGGAGAAATTGCTCATTTTGAGCAATTCCTCCTTTTGCCACAATGTTTTCAAAAGTAGTCTGCTGTAAATGCGCCAAAATGCATCGACAGGTGGGAAAGGGTTAAATTGTGCAATAGCACTATACAATTAATCCCTTTACTAAATCCAGTGATGAATTCATCCTTTGAATTCTCGTCTTGAGAAAATCAGATTGAGCAAGTGCAATATTATGTACCTTTGATGGCGTTACGAAAGTTCCTTCATAACCGCTTCCCACATACAGGCGTTTTCTGAGGCCTCTGCAGCAGACTACATTTTGAAAACGTTACAAACGTTGTGGCACATGGGAGAAATTACTGCTAATGAGAATAATTATACTTCCCTCGATAGAGATTTTCTATGCAGCTGTGGTTGGTTAACCCAATACATCGCCACCGACAACTTGTTAATGCAATGGAAAAAATATGGGAAGTATCTATCGGTGGAAAGTGTTATTCGTGAGAAAATACTCATCAACAGCAATTTTTCATTTTGACACGAAAGTAATCACTTATTTATATGCTGCAGAAATCTCGAAATGCATCTGCATGTTGGAAAGGGGATGTTAAATTGTCTCTTGTTTCTTATGAGTTAACCATTTACTCAATTTGATATTTTATATAAGAAAAATGTCTGCTTTGAAAAGTGATGCGTGCGGAGTTTTGTGATTGCAGTTGGGTGCAACACACTTATTTTAAGATTGCAAAGCAGTGCATGCCCATACATGTGATTGCAGCAACCTTAATACAGATGTAGAGTTTTATGACAGCATATGACAGACAGATCTGTCTGATCAAATATTCACTCTTCTCATAATAGTATTACTTACACAAGTTTGTTTGAAGGCCAACTTTTTCAGATTCTGATAATATGTAGATGTATGTACAGGCTGATCTGAAGAAATGCAAGCTTGTACGCTTTCCCGGGGACCAGCTCATATAATTCGCATTTGTACTAAAATGGGCACATGTCAAATTTTGAGAAAGCAAAATGGCCCATACTTTTTCTATCATTGCAAAAGGTTTCATAATAACAAAATGATTCATCTGCAGTTTTAACATTGCAAAGTCGTGCATGTTCTCAGTCTGTTGTGTGCTTGCTTAAAATATGCTTCTAATAGATGCACAAGAAATTAGCACTCTTTTCATTTTCCCCACGATATTTCAGAAAAGGGTGCAACAGAGGAAGAGAGTTTAAATGAGATCAGAAATAATCTATGGGGATTGCCCAGAAAGTGCTATGTTGTAATAACTTGTATACTTTTGAAAACAGCTTTAAACCCAAACAACAATGAGACTTATTAGACCATGTTGATGCATATTTATGTCTCGCTTTACTGTCTCTGTCTGTACATACATGTAATGCAGTTTCGTTGCCTATGAATGTGTAAGCTATGACCCTTTTCCCCAATACAGTTGACTTTTAACACCCCTGAAAGCACACAGTTGTATGTCAAGACGTTTTCTAATTGGAAGGGTCTTAACATTATCACATCGTTTGAGGGTCGAATTGAAACTGAAATATGTATTAGTTGCAATAAGGATGTTGAATGATGGATATATATTCTCTCGCTGTTTTCATTTGGAATGCAGAAATAAAAGATTTAAATACTTCAATATTTGTTAACTTTTCGTTGTAAGTTTTTCACCATTACTTGTGACCGCCTCGGTGATGTAGTAGTAGTGCCTCTGCCGTGGGATCGAAGGTTCGATCCCCAACCCAGTCATACACAAGACTTTAAAATTGAAGAAATGGCTTTCCTGCCCTCAGGATTGTTTGGTCAGCATAACGACGGACTAATAATAATAATAATAATAATAATAATACTTTATTTAATGAGGGTAACACAGTTAGTTACACTAATCTTCCCTGTGGCCCTCAACAATCATACATTGAACATGAAATTCAACAATGTAATTAAACATTAAAATATAAAACAAGCATTCACATAATGTTTATAAATGCAATGACAGAAACGTTTCCATTCGTCTGTAACCTAGCCCCAGAAATTCCCCCATAATTGATGAGAGCTATTATCTTATCTCCAAATCACCATGAAATCAATTAGGGGTCTGCATGGCTATTTTCACAGCATGCATGCCACCAATTAATATCTGAAAAGGTGTATCAGTCAACACACCATGAAGAATTTAAGGGCCATTTATGTTCACACCAGGGTGATAATTACAGACCCTGCTGAGATAAACAGACAGTCAATTTCAAGGAATTCCTGGGAAATGTGGGGCCAAGTCACAGACTGTATTGAATACTCACAATCATTCGTCAATCAAACAGTTTATTTCCAACTAACAATTAAGGTTCAGAAGATAATTTTTTAGATTATTTTTGAAGCTGTATAGACTTGGTGATGATCTAATATCGGTAGGCAGATTGTTCCATAAAAGTGACCCAGAATAATGAAAAGAACGTTTGTAAAGCTCTGTCTTTGATTTTTTAACATATAAATTTCCATTTACAACATTCCTTATACTGTATGGGTTATTATCTCCCACGTATACAAGTCTATTTGACAAATATTCAGGTGCCTGGGAATTTAAGCATTTATAGACAAGTAATAGTTTATGATACTGAATCCTTATATGTACTGGCATCCAGTTTAGTTCTTTAAATAAAGGCTCCGAGGCTGAAAGAGGATCTGCATTGAGAATAATTCTTGCTGCTCTTTTCTGTAATTTTAGTATTCTGTCAAGCCCATTTTTAGTGCAGTTACCCCAAACAGTGCAACAGTAATCAATCAATGGTAGTATATATCCACTGTAAAATAATTTTCTTGCTTCAAGATGAAGATAGTTTCTTATTTTTGACAAAAGGTATATGCGTGATGAGATGACAGTGCATATATGGTTTATTTGACTTGACCAATTTAACTGAGGTTCAATTTTAACACCTAAAAGTTTCTCACATTGAGAATTTTGCAAAATCCCTGCATTTATGGTAATAGTAAGGCAGTCCTTTTGAACTGATAGTTTTTGTCTTGTTCCTATTGTCATACACTTAGTTTTTTCTGTATTAATATACATCATATTTCTTGAACACCATTTATTTATAGAAGTTAAGTCGGCTTGTAATCTCTGCTGAATTTCTCCAACAGTTTTTCATGAAGTGTGGAATGTGGAGTCATCTGCATACATATCAGTTTCACTGTTTTTTACATGTAATGGGAGATCATTAATATATAGAATGAAAAGTAATGGACCCAGTATGGAACCTTGGGGGACTCCATGAGAAATAGGGGCAGATTTAGACTTGGCATTTCCTACTTTTACCTGCTGTGTTCTATTATTAAGATATGATTCAAACAACTTCAGGGAAGTTTGAGTACAACCATATATATTAAGCTTTTGGCATAAGAGTTTGTGATCAACAACATCAAAAGCTTTTTTTAAATCCAAGAATACAACTCCGTTTATGTTTCCATCATTCATTTCTTGTAACCATTTGTCGGTTATATTTATTAGTGCTGTTTGACAGGAGTGATTCGGCCTAAATCCAGATTGAGATGGATGTAATAGGTTAAAATCTGACAGATACTTATAAAGTTGTTGGGAGATATGTTTTTCAATTAACTTAGACAATGTTGGTAGTACTGATATAGGTCTGTAATTGGTTGCCTCAGATTTATCTCCCTTTTTGTGTATAGGAGTTACTTTTGCATTTTTGAAAAGTTGAGGAAACTTTCCACTATCTATGACTCTATTGAATATATAAGTTAATGACGAAACTATTGCAGGTGCACTTATTCGCAAAATTCTAGGGCCTATGTTATCTAGTCCCGAAGATTTGTTTAAATCAAGATTCATTAGTTCCTTAAAAAGGATATTCATATTGACTGGTTTTATCTTAAAATACTGATCGTGTGGACGTTTGCTTTGAACATATGTTTTTAATTCTTGAAAACTTGGAGATTGTTCACTGGACTGACTTCTAAGATTTTTTACACAAGAAGTGAAGAAATTATTAAATTCATTTGCAACATCATGAGGATTTGTGATTTTTATACCATCATTAGAATTAAGCACTGTTGAACTGAATGTTGTGTTTGAAGGTCTTAAGGAATGAATACATTTCCATAATGACTTTGGGTCTTTAGAGTTTTTTATTGCCTCAGAATAGAACTCACGTTTTGCATTTTCAGTTAATACTTTTGTTTTATTTCTCCATAATTTATAATATTCCCACATACCTAACCTATGACATTTGTCTCTTGCGTGCCTAGCCTGTGATATTTCTCCATAATTTATAATATTCCCACATACCTAACCTATGACATTTGTCTCTTGCGTGCCTAGCCTGTGATATTTCACTGTTATACCATTCAGGTTGATGGTCTTTTTTAATACGTTTAGTTATTACAGGGGCATGTTTATCTAACACGGTATAACATATATTGTACCACTGCTGTAGACAGACATCAGGGTCATTTTCAAACTCAACCTTGTAAAAAGGAGCATCTTTGAGATCTTGTAAAAAAGCTGCTTCATGTAAATTTTTACAGTTTCTGTAAGTAATAGCGCTATGTTTGTGTTTTATATTAACAGAAATCTTGCTATGTCTTGTGATGCAGACTGGATAATGATCACTAACTGAATATTGGACAACATGGGATTCATATACATTTTCAAGATTTGTAACATAAATGTGGTCAATCAGTGTCTTTGAATCTTTAGTTTTTCTTGTTGGTTCAGTTAGAAGTTGTTGGAGACTATATGTATCCATTATGTTTAACCATTTTTGTGGAGGTTTATTTGGAGATAAAAAATCCATGTTAAAGTCTCCAGTTAGTACCAAATCATTATTGTAATCTATGGCGAATTGAATTTCTTTTTCAAATTGGTCAATCCAAACGCTAGAAGACTTTGGATTACGATACACAAAACAAAGTAAAAATGACTTTTTATAAGGAGGCCTGATTTCAAACCAAACTGTTTCAATATTAGAAATTTCAAATTGCTCTTTTCTTTCAAAAGGTAAATTTTCATTTATATATACAGCCCACCCACCTCCCCTATTAGTGGTCCTGTCTTTTCTTATCATTGTGTAACCAGGCACCCGAATATCTGTATCAAGGATGATATCACTAAAGAAAGTTTCACAACAGCCAAGAATATCTGGGGGATTCTTTGATTGTAGAAGATTATACCTTATTTCATCCAATTTGTTTTCTAATCTATTGACATTATGGGAGCATATTTTTAAACCTTTAGAGGTGAAACCATAATTATTGAATGAAGTATCATAATCTTGATTACTAGAACCAAATAGCCTGTCATGATATAGAGCTAATACACATGAAAACAGTAATAAAATCACAATGTACATATGATAGATAATGTTAATTGTGGCCACCTGGTTTGGACACACTTGCTTAGATTGATTATCTACAGTATCCTGTGAAGAACTAATTAAGCAGTTATCAGATATATTTACATAATTAGTGTTTTTAATAATTGCCTGTCCACAGGGTGCACTATTTGTTTTATTTACTGAATTTAAAATATCTGAACCGCTGCATTGCTGTGGTATGGTATTATACATTTTTAAAGAGTTCAAACATTTTGCTTTTACAGAAATATTTGTTTGATCCGTAGTTACACCACTATCAAGTGAAAAATTTATAGAACAACAGTTTTGGCACTGATAGGTGGCACAGTTTATACAAACACTATCTAAAACACTGTAAATATTATTAGATATAACTGTTTGTCCATGATTAATGTCATGGTTCTGGGCTTTTTCTTCTTTGCCGCAATTCTATATATTTGTGCAACGATTCTGTTTATGTCCATATTCCTGGCACTGGTTACATTTTAGACTCTTGCCATGTGTACATGTTTCTGTCGTATGGTTGGGCTCACCACAGTAGAAACAAGTGTTTCGTTTTGCTTGAAGTATTGGCGCAAATTTGTTAATATTATGCAGCAAAATACTGGTTCCCAATTTATTTAGATGGATATGATCCCTGGCATATAATTGAGTGTTAATCCAGTATGGATGTCCAGCTTTATGAAAAGTTAAATATTGTGGCACATAGTGAAGGTTTAAGTGTTCACACATGTTAATCAGAACTTCATTTATTCTTTGTATTGGAGTGTCCCTCCTGGGTGGCAGGCCTGATACACTTATTGAACAATGAGGATGACACTGTGATTTTATCTGTATAAGTAGGCTCTCATAGTCTTCCTCTATTTGTTGATAACCTCGACCATCACTGGCATCATTTTCTCGTGTGTCACTTTTGGTCGAGGGTCGAGTGTCGAGTAAGAATGGTCGAGTGTCGAGTAAGAAAGGTCGAGTGTCGAGTAAGAAAGGTTGAGTGTCGAGTAAGAATGGTCGAGTGTCGAGTAAGAATGGTCGAGTGTCGAGTAAGAACGGTCGAGTGTCGAGTAAGAATGGTCGAGTGTCGAGTAAGAATGGTCGAGTGTCGAGTAAGAAAGGTTGAGTGTCCAGTTAGAAAATTCTGGAAAGTAAAACAAAATATATACATGTAACTATAAACTCTTAACAGTTATGTATGGAACAATATTTTACCCTTTTCCTCATACAACAAATCTGCAGCAGACTACTTCGAACATATTTTGTCAAAAAATAGAAACTCTCTATAATTAAATGGATAACCTATGACTAAAAGTGGAAAACATTGTGGCAAAAGGAAAAATTGCACATTTTGTGCAATTTCTTCTTTTGTCACTATGTTTTCAACAAGCTGTTTGCTGCAGAGGCGTCAAAAAGCGTATATTTCTGGGAAAGTATTAAGTTATATGACATAGAATTGGATGCTTGCATCTCTGAACTGCTCCTTCTGATCAAAATCTACAAAAGAGAACAAGCTTGTGTAAGTTATAAGAAGACAGTGTATATCTTAACCCTTTCCCTCATACGACAATTCTGCAGCAGACGACTTTGAACATATTTTGTCAAAACATAGAAAATCTCAATAATTGAATGGATTACTTATGACTAGAAGTTGAAAACATTGTGTCAAAAGGAGAAATTGCACAATTTGTGAAATTTCTTCTTTTATCACTATGTTTTCAAATACCAACTTAACTTGACCCCTTTCTTTGTTGTATCAACAAATTAAAGAAATTGGGAAAAATAAGACCAGTATTTATAAATTAAAAAAAAAAAATGAGACAAAAAAAAAAAATAGTCAGAAGACATACAAAGCTACAAGAGGAAAACTAACTCTCTTTTGTTTTCTTTTTGCTTAGTATAAATGGTCAAACATCTAATTGCCAATTTTAAAATCCAGAAGGATATCAAAATAAACAATGATCATGCAAATGTCTTTGCTATCTCTGTTAACTGTTAGCCTTTCACTTTAATAGGATGTCATTGACCATTACAGACTGATTAAATAGAATCATGCTGAGGTGTACTGCTATCAGAAAGGTTTGACTGTTTGGGTATCAGGTTACATAATTTACTAAAGAATTTCCCATCTTCAACCCAGTCAGTAACTGTTCTTGTTTAAATGTTCCTTGGTAAATACTAGCATCATATGCTGAAATAATTCTTTAATGACACAACATTGACCTCAATTTGTGTTAATAAGCAACTGAAAATTTGGATTAATCTAAGATTGTTCACATTTATCTCAAGATAATAATAATTAATCAGATGAATTCAAATATTTGTAAGTGTTCTTGAATGTACTACCAAACTTCTTTTTTTTCTTCCAATAAAATGATATATGTAGAACCTATATTTTTTTCCATTTCCTCATTCAGTTTATCTTACTCGACACTCGACCATTCTTACTCGACACTCGACCGTTCTTACTCGACACTCGACCGTTCTTACTCGACACTCGACCTTTCTTACTCGACACTCGACCGTTCTTACTCGACACTCGACCGTTCTTACTCGACACTCGACCGTTCTTACTCGACACTCGACCATTCTTACTCGACACTCGACCGTTCTTACTCGACACTCGACCATTCTTAATCCCTCGCTAAAGAATTATTTCAGCATATGATTAATGTTAATCCAGGAATATTTAACTATCAGAGGTTTGACTGTTTGGGTATCAAGTTACATAATTCTCTAAAGAATTTCCCATCTTCAACCAAGTCAGTAACTGTTCTTGTTTAATATTCCTTGTTTATATAACCCTATCCCTCATATAGACGTTTTTTGGCACCTCTGCAGCAGACAGCTTTTTTTAAAACATAGTGACAAAAGACGAAATTGCTCAAAGCAAGCAATTTCTCCTTTTGCTACAATGTTTTCCGCTTTTAGTCATAGGTTAACCATTCAATTATCGAAATTTCTATCTTAAGACAACAAATGTTCAAAGTTGTGTGCTGCAGAATTATCGTATGAGGGAAAGGGTTTACATTAATCATATGCTGAAATAATTCTTTAATGACACAACATTGACCTCAATTTGTGTTAATAAATAACTCAAAGTTGGGATTGATTTAAGAATATACACATTTGTCACTACATTATTAAACAATAATTAATCAGGTGAATTCAAATATTTGTTAGTGTATGTGTGTAGCTTAGTAACCAAACTTTTTTTTTCTTCCAATAAAATGATATATGTAGAACCTATAGCTTTTATTTTACTTTCCTCATTCAAACTATCTTACTCGACACTCGACCATTCTTACTCGACACTCGACCTTTCTTACTCGACACTCGACCGTTCTTACTCGACACTCGACCGTTCTTACTCGACACTCGACCGTTCTTACTCGACACTCGACCATTCTTACTCGACACTCGACCGTTCTTACTCGACACTCGACCGTTCTTACTCGACACTCGACCATTCTTACTCGACACGCGACCGTTCTTACTCGACACTCGACCATTCTTACTCGACACTCGACCTTTCTTACTCGACACTCGACCATTCTTACTCGATACTCGACACTCGACAATTAGAAACCCTCCATTTTCTCCCACTAGCAGAACAATCTTTGTGTATTTAGAAATATTTGTTCTTGCTATGTAGTCCGTAACATCATTTATTTTTGCCCCACTGAGAGTTTTGACATCGGTTTTGTGTAGA
Source organism: Serripes groenlandicus (assembly GCA_031761405.1). Taxonomy (NCBI): domain Eukaryota; kingdom Metazoa; phylum Mollusca; class Bivalvia; order Cardiida; family Cardiidae; genus Serripes; species Serripes groenlandicus. Next base: position 58,393,039 of record JASEVX010000008.1, read on the forward strand.
CCTCTAGTTTTGACAAATTTTAATTGAGACGATCCTATCAAAAGAGTTTTGGAGTGTGATAGTTTTTCGTTGCTTTTGTTCTGAAATCTCTTTGGTGTAAGTACAGGCCCTGATGTTGTCTGAATGTCATCACACTCTATGCCATTTTCTTTTCTTGGTGTTGTTTTGTTTATTTTAGCATTATTGTCACTTGAATTTTTCAGTTGAATGTCAGGTTCATTAGTTAAATCAACTATTCCATTGTCACCTTGTATCAGTCTACAGTCCAATTTTACAGCTTCAGACTGTTCATGTAACTCTTCTGTCTGACACCCTGAAGATGTATGTGTCACGAGATCATCTGTTTGACAGCCTATTGTTCTTTGGGTACAGATTTTGTCAGTTTGAGTTCCTTCATGGACAACTGCAGCAGATCTTGAATTCAAGGTTATCAGTTGAATTTTTAATCGATTGATTTCATCCTTAAGTAGCACAATTTCACTTGTCGATTCAATTATGCTTAAATCTAGTATACTAACAGTTTGGCTGGTGTTACTCATGTTACACTTCGATCTTGGTGACGACATCGAGTACACCGTTTTTATATCTGTCTCTTCAATTTCATTGCATGCAACAAGAAGCTTTGCAAGCCATTCCTCAGAGTCTTTACCTTGAATGTGTATTTTGCTTGTAGTTGGATACACTGTCACAGTAACATGCAATTCATTTCCCTGATAAATATTGCCATGTTGGATATTTTTATTAGTGAGACCTAAATGAAGAGAAATAATGTTTTCAATATGTGATAGTTTGTCCTGGCTTATTGTGACTGTTATACTTTGCGAATGTCTTACAATTTGTAAATATGAGTGTTCATTTTCTTTTTGGATGTCTAATTTTGAGCAGTTACTTTGTTCTGAAAATCCTTCAAAACTTGAAGAAGAGGTTCCATTTAAAAAGGAAGAAAACCAATTTGAGCTGTTTTGTATTAAACTTTCCATTTTTTTTTTTATGCTATTATTATTATTATTGATCCATTCTGTGCTTTCGTTATGGCCTGGCAGGAGTCAATTTGTTGACATCTTTGATGTTGGATCAGTCCTAGTACCAGATGTTGGTCAGTCATTAATACAAACTTAGTATGTCAGATTTTCCATGGCAGGTGGTCCTGGACACTGTGAAAATATTGCCAACAGAGTCCTTGTTTCAGTATGTCCCAGCAGGGGTTCACCAATGTTTACACTGAATTGTGTAGTTTTCCACAAAAAACATGTTTAAAAAGCACTTTTTTTTTACTTAAAATTATGAAATCCTTTTACAACACAGTATAAGCTCCAAAAGAATATAAAAATGTTTTATCTATAATCCAGTAGTATCAGTAAATTTTCTCAAAATTTGGAGAGCTCCATAATGCATGACCTCTTACATACACGTCTTCACTGGTGTCAGGTAAAAGGACCAGTTGTACTGGTAATTACCCAGGAAACACCGTGGTATAACTGAAATAAATGTTGAAAGCAGCGTTAAACACCATACAAACAAACTAATCCTCCATTGCTAGCATCAGTGTAAAGATTCTACGCGGTGTTTTGATGCTTTACGTGTGAAATCTTTGAAAGAATGTCTGCCGAGTAGTGGAACAAACTCGATGTCCTTGAAAGTGAAGTAAATTTGTCCCATGTGTTTAAGTAAGTAGACGGATGGATGGTTTGAGAATAACTAGGCAATTTACACTTATACATGGGTACCAAATTCCAACTTTGTCGCCAATTCGTTGTGCATGTATACAACATTAAATGAAGGAGCAACCATATAGCTTAGAAGAATATTTAATACTACAAAGATTAACATGGGTTATATAGAAATATGTTACACTAAGAAGCGTGGCTTTAAGTGGATATACTTTCATTCATGAGTTAATTAGTTCAGACAATATACACAGCACTCTCCAGCGTATAAATACATTTTATTTGTTAATCATGTAATTCGTATATTTTAACATAAAAGTTCTGTCGAGTTCTTTCTTTTCGGTAAGTGATGTCGAATCAAATCCGTTTTCCGGCTTCATATGCCAACAATTCACCGCATTTTAATTTTTAGACTAGAACTATTTGGCGGTTTGAAAGGACCGACATGGGTATTAGCTGGCATTCCATTCATTTTTATTCATTTTTAGCTCTACTGGCCAAAGGCCAGAAGGGCTTATGTCGTGGCGATTTGTCCGTCGTCCGTGCGTGCGTCCGTCCGTCCGTAAACAATTTCTTGTTAACACGATACAGTCTTCACTTTTGATTGTATCTCAACCAAACTTATACAGTAGTTAGATATCTATGAGAGCTTGGTTACTTTCGAAAACCAGCCAGATCCGCCAATGCATGACTGGATTATGGCCCTTGAAATGCTCAAAATTGCTATAAAAGAGCTTGTTAACACGATACAGTCTTCACGTTTGATTGTATCTCAACCAAACTTATACAGTAGTTAAGATATTCATGAGAGCTCGGTTCCTTTCGAAAACCAGCCAGATCCGCCCATGCATGACTGGATTATGGCCCTTGAAATGCTCAAAATTGCTATAAAAGAGCTTATTAACACGATACAGTCTTCACGTTTGATTGTATCTCAACCAAACTTATACAGTAGTTAAGATATCCTTGAGAGCTCGGTTCCTTTCGAAAACCAGCCAGATCCGCCCATGCATGACTGGATTATGGCCCTTGAAATGGTCAAAATTGCTATAAAAGAGCTTGTTAACACGATACAGTCATCACTTTTGATTGTATCTCAACCAAACTTATACAGTAGTAAGATATCCATGAGAGCTCGGTTCCTTTCGTAAACCAGCCAGATCCGCCTTTGCATGACTGGATTATGGCCCATGAAATTGTAAAAATTGCTATAATACAGCTTGTGAACACAAAAGAGCCTCCATTTACTATCCGATCTTCACCATACATACATGCTCTGGATTGAAAATGACCAAAGAACCATACCAGTAGAGCATAGGCCCTCATGGGCCTCTTGTTTAAAAAATATTCCACAGATCATCCACGTTCATTAACATTATATACGATCTGCAACTACCATGACATTTTCATGAACCCGAGATGGTGTTCAGAAACGCAGAGCTGACATAGAAAGACTTGTGTGAAGTAATTCAATGCCAATATTGTAAAACACTAGTCTAGATTCCAGACTCAAAATCATGAGTGTCTTCGGATTTCGCCTACTATAGCAATTGGCTCTAACGAGCCCCTTGCTAAAAACTGAATTTGTTCAAACCCACGTTCACGATTATCCCAAAATAATTCTTACATGGCAAATAATCTATGAATGACAGATGTCAATCTCGATTATCCTCAAAAAGATGTTAAAGACACAATACGTTCTAGCGAGACAAAAGAAGCACCCAATAATCATTTCCCCTTCTAACACTACTTGATCTATTCTTTATGACATGGCATCCACTTTTCACTTAATTACGTCATTTGGAAATGTTCATTATGCCCGCATACTTATTTGTTGTTCATTGGTTATGGCTAAGTGTCTTTAGCGTGATAGATGTTTGCAGTGTTTGTGTTCTATAGGCCTGTTCAATAAGAAGGTCATCTCAAAAGCAGATCCCTGACATAAAAGTATAATTAAGATCGAATTACAGAGATAAACACGTCAACAATTGATGTGTGATATATAGTTTGTTTTATTTGATCCTTTTCCAATATACAAACGCTTTGTGACGCTTATGCAGGAGACGACTTTTGACAACATTGTGTCCATATGTTGGAAAAGGTTGTGTGTCCATTGCACATAATAATAAAGATAAATAAAATAAAATAATAATTATAATAATGATAATCATATCTGTATTTAACGAAGGTTGCAGATATAACAAATAAATTGCATATGACTTATCTACCATGTCTATATCTACCATGTCTTATCTACCATGTCCATGTTGTATCACTAGATACAACAACACGTTATTTCATTCATTTCAACACAAAAACACAACAAAACAGTGATATAATGGGATATTTGACGACCAGACTCTACCGGACTCTACCAGACTCTACCAGACTCTGTTTAGTGACACCGACCATGTAACCTTTAAATAGAAATTACATTTTAATTTGAATAAAGTGAATGTTAGTATGATACAGTATACATAAGATGGTGAATGATATAAGAGAACATGAAATGATTGGTTGGCATAAGAAATACATAACACAAATAAGTTATATCACGGCGTTTCCTGTGAAGGTTACCAGTACTACTGGTCCATTTATCCTGATCCCAGCCAGTCTGTTGTAATGCTAAACCCCGAAAACCATGAGCGCCAAGGAGGGCAGCCTATTACAACCATCTTTGGTATAACCCGGCCCAGGATTGAACCTGCGGCGAACGTTATATCACTACACCACTGTCGTCCAGGATAATGGCTAGATTTTAAAAATATTGGTTAAGGATCGTTTGAAGATGGCGTACTTGTAGCTGACGTCGCACGTTGTTTTTGGCGTTCATAAACTGACAATGTCTTGTCTAGAAGGACGATTCCGCCAGACAGACAGTGTGATCCGGTAAACCTCGTAACGCCACTGGAAAATCCCTAAATTGTGACCTCATTCAGACGTATTCGCATCATGGTTGCCCGGAAGCAACTTACCAGGATTTCGATTTGTTTGGCCGTAATCGGCTGAATGCTGCAATATTTCTAGCTTGTCGCCCTTACGTTGATATCCCATTGAACGTAGGCCTACATCACCGTGTACCACATCTTTATTTGACTCGACAACATGTTGGAAGGTAGCATTGTTTTTTTATAGATGAGAACAACATTATTCTTCATGAAGCAGATAGCAGGATGCGAGTATGGAGACGGAAATGTGAAAGGCTTGGCTCTACTTACATCGTCCAACGTGATTGCTACGGTGGTGGAAATGTTTTGGTATGGATCGGTATTTCACATAGCGGGAAGACAAAACTTAAAACCATACGTGATAACCTAAATAGGTATGTTATTTTTATAATTGATTTTTGTTCCCGCCTTCGTTCATACTGACGTTCTCAAGAAAGATATCGCGCTCTCATAATGCCTGTTACACAGAGAACGTTCTGGAGGTAAACAACATTGACTACACTGATTGGCCAGCGAAATCACATGAATTTCCACCGATTGCGTATGTATGGGATTATCTAGGACGGTAAGGATAAACGGACCAGTAGTACTGGTACCTAACCCAGGAAACACCGTGATAAAACTGAAAAAATGTTGATAACGACGTAAAACACCAAAACGATAAATAAACAATGAATAATACGAGACGCCGATGTTTAGCTGTAATTTACGAACGGGATGGACACATGAAATATTGACATAGAAAGATTGTTTTGTTTACTTCTTTGTTTAACATGAAGTGAACATATCGTTATTTGTCAAAACTGTTTAATATAAACACTTGATAATAAATGAACTATACGGTAGGTAATTAGGTTTTACTTTAATGCTTTTTTTTTCCAAATTTGAGTCGAAATATATAAGCATTGACTAAACTTTTTCTTCTGAGTATATTGTATTGAACGTCAATGCATGTTTTACGGTCATAAGATGACTAATTTGCTAAGCTCCATTTCATATCTAAGCAAATCAATTTTATGGTCTAAGGGAAACAACTTTAGAAAATGAAATATATCTGAAGCACGAGTTATTTCCCCTAAATCATAAACTCATTAAAATGCAAAAAGGACCGTCTTAATCTGCAACATCTTTTGAAAATTGATATCAATTTTATGGAAACAACTTTAGAAAATGAAATAAATCTGAAGCACGAGTTGATTCCCCTAGACCATAAAATCATAAAATCATAAAAAACAAGCGGATTAGCTTACCTATCATGCAATGGTCTAAGGGAGACAACGTTTGAACAATGATATCAATGTTATGGTCTAAGGGAAACAACTTTAGAAATTGAAATATATCTTAAGCAACAGTTATTTCCCCTAGACCATACAATTATGAAATCGGATCTTAGCTCAGCTGCCCTGCAATGGTCTAAGGGAGACAACTTTTGACAATGGTATTTGTTTTATGGTCTAAGGGAAACAACTTTAGAAAATGAATTATATATATATATAAGAGACAAGAGTTATTTCCCCTAGACCATAAGCTATAAGAGCCTTACATAAAATAAAAAGAACAAAAAACAAGCGTCTTAGCTAAGCAATCCTACATTAGTTTAAAGGAGACAAGTTTTGAAAATTGTATTTAATTTAATGGTCTAATGGAAACAACTTTAAAAAATGAAATTCATGAGAAGCACTTAGTCTAGTTATTTCCCCTAGACCGTCGGATCATATAAGCGCTTTACATAAATACAAAGATTCAAAACAACCTATCATGCAATTGTCTAAGGGAGACAACTTTTGAAAAATGTAATGATTTTTATGGTCTAGGGGAAACAACTCTAGAAAATGTAATATATCAGAATCACGAGTTATTTCCCTTAGACCATATCATCATTAAAATACAAGAACGGCCGTCTTAGAAAGGTTATTCCGCAGTAGTCTAAGGGAAACATCTTTCGCAAAATGATATCAATTTTCTGGTCTAAAGGAAATATCTATAGAAAATGAAATATATATCGAGCACGAGTTATTTCCTCTAGAAGACAACTTTTGAAAATGTTATATCAATTTAATTGTCTAAGGGAAACAACTTTAAAAAATGAAATATGAAGCACGAGTTATTTCCCCTAGAACATAAAGTCCTTAAAATACAAAATGGACCGTATTAATCTGCAATGGTCCAAGGAAGACAACTTTTGAAAAATGATATAAATGTTATGGTCTAAGGGAAACAACTATATAATATGAAATATATGAAGCACGAGTTATTTCCTCTAGACCATGCAATTTCTGAAATCGGATCATTTTAGCTCAGCTGCCCTGTAATGGTCTAAGCGCAACACATTTTGACAAATGTTATATGTTTTATGGTCTAAGGGAAACAACTGTAGAAAATGAAATATTTATAAGAAACACGAGTTATTTCCCCTAGACATAAAATACAAAGAGCAAAAAAACAAGCGTCATCCTGCAATGGTTTAAAGGAGACAACTTTGGAAAATTGTAATTAACTTAATCGGCTAATGGAAACAACTTTAGAAAATGAAATTTATCAGAAGCACGAGTTATTTCCCCTAGACCATTACATTTCTAAAGTTGGATCATATAAGCGTTTTACATAAAATACAAAGACCCAAAACAAGCGTCTTAGCTAACGTATCCTGCAATGGTCTAAGGCAGGCAACTTTTGAAAAATGTAATTAATTTCATGGTCTAGGGGACACAACTCTAGATCAAAGCACTGAAAGTGCTCACAGCAAGGGGCTTACTGCAGATTACATTTGGACATGGATTTACCGACCCCAAAAGACTAACTTGAACACTTTACAATAGCTCTTTGTTATGTCCATATATGGAATGTTATCACAGTATAGTGGTCTATCGATATACTAAAAATACATATGTGCATCTGCTATCTGGATAGTTTCTGCTAACGACTACTGGTTTACAATGGATTGTAGCCGGTTTTTTTTTTTATGAAATTAACATACATACATGTCATATCAAAATCTCAATTGCCTAACAATGATAAATATATTGAAAGTCCAATCCTACTTTCAAAGCAGAGTTGAAACCCTATGTTATCTACATTTTCTTCAGCGTGATATAACTGAAATATTGTTAAAAGCGACGTAATACATCATACAAACGAATTAATCAATTTTTAAAAGTGTTTCACAACGCAAAGGTGAACAATTTTTAATGCTTTAAAATCATTTAATATCCAAACAGTACAACTGATATGAGCTATTATAAGACAAAAATTGAAAAGATAATTATAATATATTTTTATTTATAAAAAAAAATCTTTCGATGCCGGGAATCGAATCCTGGTCTCCCTTGCGTTACACAAGTCGGATTGAGTTAATTTATGAAATGATAACAAAATCGAGAAACAAGACTTATTTATAATTGAAGCGTTTTATCTTCATAAAAAACAGCTATCATTCAAATAGTTTTATTCTCTTTTGAGTAAATGTTATCACTGGAACTTGACTATCTTATTCCGTCTTCTGCGGTTGTTTTGGTTAATTTCGGTTGAATCTGAAAATCTGATGTATTAAGGTAGGAATCATTCATTCTTAAAAAAATATTTCACAGATCATCCGCTTTCATTGACATTATATACGATCTGCAACTACCAAGACATCTTTCTGAACCCGAGATGATGTTCAGAAACGGAGAGCTGATATAGAAAGACAGATGTGAAGTTATTCAATGCCGATATTGTAAAACACTAGCCTAGATTCCAGTCTCAAAATGATGAGTGTCTTCGGATTTCTCCTACTAAAGCAAATTGGTCTTAACGGGCCCCGTCCTGAAAACAATACTCAGACCACCAGTGGCCTCTAGCTGAGCCCTTTTAAATTTACAGCAAATCTGCAGCAGTCGACATTGAAAACATTTAGGTTAAAGACAGACGCTCTCTATAAATGGCGCTATAATTACTGAAAAAGAAATTAACAAATTTCTCCTTTTGTCACAATGTTTTCAAAAGCTACCTGCTGCAGAGGCGTCAACATGTGGGAAAGTTATTAACTAATGTCATCAAACCGTCGTAATATCTTGGTATAATCCCTACCAGGAATTTGTTTCCATTGACCACATGGAAATTATATTTTTTACCTGTCATACTCAGTTCTAAGGTACGTTTTAGCGCGACTCGGTCCATATTATTGACGGACAGACGACATTTTCTTCACACAGCTGTTACCGTGCAGACGCGTGAAATAGAATAGTCCACAATTAATATATTGATCAGAGGTCCCATATGGGGGAGTTTGTGTACAGATGCATGTGGCACTTAATCAGTCGTCGTAATTGATAAAGTGGTTTAGTGACATTTCAGTAAATAATCGATCATAAAACGGCGACATGTTCTTGTTCCTTTAGTCTCGTACTATTGCTATCGCTTCTCTAATTCAATTCAATATTTTTATTAATAAGTAGATAATATTTATTATTGATTGATTGATTGATTGGGGTTTAACGCCGTTTTTAACAATTTCTCAGTCATATCACGGCGGCCAGTTCACCTACTCATGTGTTTCCTGGTTTTCGCACACCACACAACAATCTTCCCAAGCAACTGGCTGCTTTTTCACATAGACTTAGCCTATTGGTGGAAGACGAATGACGCATGTCGCAATGACTTTTGTCACAAACGTCGGAAAGAAAGTTGGCCGAGCCGGGATTCGAACTCACAACCCTTGGATTGACAGCCCGCGTCGTTACCGACTGAGCTACCGGGACTCGACTAATAATTATTATAATAATAAAGTACACACGCCCCAAAGAATCAAGCAATCAACTCGAAAAATTCAGTCTTGGTGAAGGATTGGTTTTTGCTTGTTTGGTGTCACAGTTTGCGCCGCTTTTAACAGTGTTTCAGTTATATCACGGCGTTTCGCCGGTAAGTTACCAGTACTACTGTTCGATTTAATTAATTGAGTCAGTCGTAATGCATATACTGATTAGACGTTGCGTATGCCCATGTCGATCTGAAGCTACACAAATCGCTCATGTCTGAAGATCTATTGAGGCTACTTCACAATTGCTCATGTCTGAAGATCTATTGAGGCTACTTCACAAATCGCTCATGTCTGAAGATCTATTGAGGCTACTTCACAAATCGCTCATGTTCGAAGATCTATTGAGGTTACTTCACAAATCGCTCATGTTCGAAGATCTATTGAGGCTACTTCACAAATCGCTCATGTTCGAAGATCTATTGAGGCTACTTCACAAATCGCTTATGTCTGAAGATCTATTGAGGCTACTTCACAAATCGCTCATGTTCGAAAATATATTGAGGTTACTTCACAAATCGCTTATGTCCGAATTTATACAGTATTGAGGCTACTTCACAAAAGCCGAACCATTGTACATTCCCGAGATGCGTAGATTCACATCAGTCTGAGCACGCATCTGCGCAGTCCGATCATAATCTGCACTGGTCACAAGTTATTCTCCGAAAAGGTTCAAGACGTTTGTAACACACATTTGATATTTAGTGAGCTTTTGTTACGCTTGTCACTAACTTTACTATTTGGCAAAATAGCTCATACTTTTTTTCTGCGAAAAACTGGCTGTTAATTTTTATTATCCCTTTCCCACATACAACAATCGTGAAGCATACGACGTCGAATACAACTTAACATCAATATGAAAAATCTCTGAAAGTATAATTATTGAATAAATGTTAAAACACTGTGTCAAGGGGGAGTAATTTCTTCTGATGCCACATTTTTTTCAAAAGTCGCCTGCTGCAAAGGCCTCAGAAAAGCGTCCGTATGTACGTGTAAAATAGAGTTTGTGAAACTAGTTGACCGCGTTTTTGTGGATACATCATTCGGTCCGCTGTACTAGAAATTCGTTACAGTTGGAACATTCGCAAAAACTCGTCATCCATTGCCTAGTCTCTCTATATCTATTTTCCACATACAACAAATATACAGCAAACGACTTAACCCTTTCCCTAATACGACAATTCTGCAGCAGACGACTTTAAACAAATGTTGTCAAAAAATAGAAAATCTCTATAACTGAATGGATAACCTATGACCTAAAGTGGAAAACATTGTGGCAAAAGGAGAAATTGCTCGTTTTGAGTAATTTCTTATTTTTTCACTGTGTTTTCAAAACGCCGTCTGCTGCAGAGGCGTCAGAGAGCGATTATATGAGGGAAAGGGTTAAAAAACATCGAGAAAAAAAATCTCTATAAATGAGGGTCACGTTATACACATAATGTTGAAAACATTTTGTGTTGCAAAAGGAGAAATTGCTCGTTTTGCCACAATGTTTTCAAAGTAAGATTGCTGCAGAGGCATCAGAAAGCGTCTGTATGTTGAAAAGGGCTATATTCAAACCAACGGCCATTCACACAATTGCAGTTATCTCTCGACGTTTCGAGTGGAGTGGACCCGGCACGATGTTCTCAGTCTCATCTGTCAATTGAATTTCGTAATAAATAATTTTAGAATACTCATTAATAGTCCGAAACTGGATTCGCAATTCTCCACAGTTCCTTTTCCTATACAATTGCTCTTCTAGAACCATTTCTATGTTTATGTGACAGTTTAGAGATGTATGTTTACTGGAAATGATCTATTATTCAACTCTTTTTTTAGCTCGCCTGTTTTTTCGGATAAAAATAGTCGGAGTATTGTGATACCCTTGGCGGCGTATGTGTCGTCTGCGTCGCCACACAATTCTAACCTTACCTCAAAACTCAAAAACCGTTTAACATTTTCAATTGAAACGTTAAACACATGTACCTAGGAACGATACATATGTCTATACCAAGTCACATAACCCTGGCTTTAATAATTATTCAGTTATGCTCCTTTTTCGACTTAGAAAAAATCAGACGATTTGTCGGCGTTCGCTTACGACGATCTTGTTTTTTTAAAAAGTCGCCAACTGCTGAATCGACATACAAGTTCGTCTGTATCCGGGCAAAGGGTTAAATATAATATATATATAAACAAAAATTATGTTACATTCATAGAATGCAGTAACTTATAGTAAATACGTGGCGAACAAAGAATATCCTGATCAGACAGCGCAAAAAACCCGCTCTTCTCAATGTGTATATATGATGAATATTGACACTAAAGAAATCACGTTGATACCTCCCCCTTCAACAAGAAGCTGTTGGCTTTCAGCGTCCTCAACATAGGGCAGCGCGAGCCAATAATTAAATAAATTTCCCTAAATGCGCCTTGCCACGTAATTGATATATACAGTAAAGGAGGATATGATAACAAAATGTTCAATGGTTAAATTCCGGGTCAGTGTATCTGTCACTTGTTAACATATGTAATTACACGTCTCTGGAATTCACCCATTAACACGTGGGGCATTTTGACCAATCTTTACACGGAATCCTATTTGTTCGATACAGTATTTTTGACAATATAACATCATACCAAAAGTTCCGATTGCATATTCGAGTACAATTTTACTGCTGTTTCTATGTTGTTTGATGTTTTAGATATATTTTAAACGAATAATTAGACTCATACACGAGTAAAGGAATAATTAGTACCGGATTAAAAAAGTCATATGCTGTTACCAATATAACAAGATAAAAATCGTTAAGGAACGTTGACAATTAATTAATGGTATTCATTCACTAAATCAGTTCTAAGGTGCGCGTTTGACTAGGTAGTGAAAACCTGGTCCGTGTTAACAAAAGAGAAGTATGCAGCGAAAGCGACAGCGTGATTATTACAGTACAGGGACAGTGGAACTCGGAAGTGCGTTAATGGGCGTTACACCCATGAGGAAATTAACTATGAAACGGGCGATTAAGTGGATGGTTTTTGTGATTATCTTATACGTGGTATATTCTATTTACAGGAAAACACAGATGGTAAGAAACGATTTGTACCTCTCATCTCGGCCACGTTTACAGGATTGATTGATTGATTGATTGATTGATTGATTGATTGATTGATTGGGGTTTAAACGCCGTTTTTAACAATTTATCAGTCATATCACGGCGGCCAGTTCACCTACACACGTATTTCCTGGTTTTCTCACACCAGTACTCCACAAAACAATCTTCTATAAAAGTAGTTAACACAAGTATTAACTTAGTTCGTGGGCTAACAATAGGTTTTGATAATCAGTCATATATTGATTGATTGATTGATTGATTGGGGTTTTAACGCCGTTTTTAACAATTTCTCAGTTATATCACGGCGGCCAGTTCACCTACTCATGCATTTCCTGGTTTTCTCACACCAGTACTCCACACAACAATCTTCACAAGCAACTAGCTGCTTTTCCACATAGACTTAGCCCATTTGTGGAAGACGCATGACGCATGTCGCAATGACTTTTGTTAAACGTCGGAAAGAAAGTTGGCCGAGCCGGGATTCGAACTCACAACCCCCGAATTGACAGCCCGCGTCGTTACCGACTGAGCTACCGGGGCTCGACCCACGTTACAGGAAAACCGACCTTCGTGATTTTGCGACCAGAAAAGATCCGGATCAGCCTGCGCCTCAGCGCAGTAAGATCCAGGATCTTTTATCTGACCACATTCTTGTTTAAACTCGTTTAGGTTACATCGATTCAGTGCGAAACAAGCTTTAAGCTTATATTACTCACACGGGGAAGGCCGTATCTAAGTCGTGATAACGTGTATATATGTAAATCTGAATTATATTCTGTAGATATACTTTGTGGGCAATTAAGGTTTCCCCTGTATAGAAAAACATGTGCAAACATAAATATACATAATTTGTTTTATAAAATACACTAGATTTTGTAATGTGATGTGTATAATGTTTTGAAAACCAATCCATGAAAATTTCAAATATTTGCAAAACCGGACGGTGAAATGTTTTCATATTACAAATTTAGATGTTACTTGTGACCCAGAAACAATAAGGAGTATTAGTATTAAGGTTCTTAATAGTGGCCTTACCTTAATTATGTTTAACGTTTTCATCACGCTCGATATCTGGAAACAGAACTCGCGCCTTTATTATTGTGGAATCGGCTCATCTCGGGATTCGAGCCCAGTACCTTTAGTACGTAAGGCCGACACGCTCTACCACTTCACCACTGTCTTCCACCTAGTCGTAGACATATCATGGGAGTCTCTCGAGAACGGTTAGATCAAAACATGACTATACAAGTCTATTATTTGATTTTAAATACTATTTATGTCAAAGTTCGGTTTTCGACCATAAATTGACTATACAAAACTATAATTTCATTTTAAATTCTATTGATTTCAAAGTCTGCAAATGTCGGTTTTCGTGTGGCGTGACTATTATTGCTATCCGATTACTTAACCCTTTATAACATACAACAAATCTACAGCAGTCGATTTTGGAAACATCTGCATAAGAATATGGAAAATCCGCACAAACCAAAATGTAAGTATTAAACACAATTGAAAACGTTGTTGCAAATGGAGAAACTGCTCATTTTGAGCAATTTCTCCTTTTGCCACAATGTTTTCAAAAGTCGTCTGCTGTAGATGCGTTACAATGCGTCTACATGTGGGATTATAACATACAAACGCATCAGGCGCCAATGGCTTATGATAACATTGTAGCAAAAGGAGAAATTGCTGAGGTATTTTTTCTACAAGTGCAACAATTACGATAATGTTGGTATTCGCATACTGTCGCTCTATTGCACTAGTATGACATTATGTTTTTTCCTCATCCATTCTTGATCGTAATTTGATTAAATTCAATTCCGACAAACCATCTGTAACTTTCGTCGATATTTACATAATTATATATGTATGTTACTTAAAAAACAACCCGCAACAAACCCTACCTATCAATATGTTCAGTGAATACGACACAGAAACATTTTTTTTAGATACATAGCAATTTCACCTTATGGCCCCACCTCAATGAAATTAGACCTCATACTTATTTTGATGCAGCAGGGAAAGTTTAGGACTCTCTGGTAAGAAAGACCGGTGGTAACTTCCAAACTTCATACTTCACATTTCACGCTTCAGACTTCATACTTCACACTTCATAGATAATATGTTTTTAAGTGTGAAGTTTGAAGTTTGAAGTCTGAAGTCTTTGAAATTCAGACTTCATACTTCACACTTCATAGATAATATGTTTGAAGTGTGAAGTGTGAAGTATGAAGTCTGATTTTCACACTTCACACTTCACAATTCAAACTTTACAATTTAAACTTCACGCTTCAAACTTCACACTTCATACTTCACACTTCACCCTTCAAACTTCATACTTCACACTGCATACTTCACACTTCAAACTTCAAACTTCACATTTCATTTCAATTTGCGAATGACTTAAGAAGAATTTGAAGTGTGAAGTTTGAAGTGTGAAGTGTGAAGTTTTAAATGTGAAGTTTGGAAGTCACCACCGGTCTTTCGTACCTGGCGTATCAATTATATTAGTTCACGCCCATGATACGTCAACTATAAAAGTAGTTAACACAAGTATTAACTTAGTTCGTGGGCTAATAATAGGTTTTGATAATCAGTCATATACAGATCGATGTGTTATACAAATGAGAAATATATCTTGGTAAATGTTCAGTTAAAGAATAGAGCAGAAAACATTGTGGAAAAGGAAGGAGTTGCTCATTATGAACAATTTCTCCATTTGCCACAATATTTTTCGAAATGCTTTAAAAAATTCGTTTGCATGTTAATCCTTTCCCTCATATAGACGCTTTCTGACACCTCTGCAGCAGACGGCTATTTGAAAACTTGGCGACAAAAGAAGAAATTGCTCAAAACGAGCAATTTCTACTTTTTGTCACCATGTTTTCAACACTCTTCAATTACTGTACTTTCATTTAAATGGAGTTTCCAATTTTTGTTCGGGTATGTTTTCAAAGTCGTCTGCTGCAGTTTTGTTGTATGTGGGAAAGGGTTAACCCTTTCAGCGCCAAAGGCAATATTGAGGTTTTTGCAAACAATACTGATTCAGGTGAATCAGCTCGTAACGAGCTGTCTCACCTGAAATCAGCATTGTTTGCCTTTCAGTTATCAAAATTGTCTAAACTTTGATTACATGAGTAATGGAGACGCCCGATTTTGAATATGGAAGAGTCTACTTTAAACAATTCGGCGCTGAAAGAGTTAAATAAGGAGTAACTCGAGTGTTGGTTTACATTTAAGGTATCCACACAAGTAGACGATTACGATGCGATATATGGTAATGACATAAATATCCCCGAACACAGAAAAGAAGAAAGGGATGCTTCAGAAGAAGTTGTTGACAAGCGCCTAAAACAACAGATAAACAAAGTGTTTGAGGATCTGAAACGAAAACAAGACATTAAAGAAAGACAAGAAGAAGAAAAAGATGTGTTTCAAGACTATAGAGACGATATTGAAGAAGACGATAAAGCTGGTGATGACGACGAACACAATGTTAATGTTCAACTAAAAGAAAAGGTTGAACAAGATGAGGACTTTGAACAAAATGCTAACGATGCTGACGAAGATAATGAAATATTTGGAGCGGATGATAAAATTGATAATAATGTAGATGAAGATGATTTCGAACCGGTAGATACAAAGAAAGAGAAAGAAGATATTGAATTGGAAAAGCAGATTGAAGAATTATTAGCAGATGCTTTTAAAGAGGCTGAGGATGAAGTTAAAGTCGAAGTGCCTAAAAAAGACGAAAAGATTATTGACGAGAATGCTGTTAATTCAATTCCAAATGGTATTGGAGCTGGTAACGACACAAGGTTAAGAGTAGAGAAACAGAAAGCGGAAATGAACTTCAAGCACCAGCGGGAGTTTGATGTAGCTGTAAAACAAATGGGTGAGTTCACGTCATCGACTGATTTACGTTATCATCAACTGATTAACGTTATCAACTGATTTACGTCATCAACTGAATCACGTCATTAACTGATTTACGTCATCAATTGATTTATGTCATCAACTGATTTACGTCATCAACTGATTTACGTCATTAACTGATTTATGTCATCAACTGATTTACGTCATCAATTGATTTATGTCATCAACTTATTTATTATATGCGGGCAGACCCAGGGGAATTAGAAAAGTTTTCCTTTTTGGGGTCTAATTCCCCACCCTAGAGCCAATAATTTTGTCTAAATCCCCATAGTGGGAGATGCTTTGTCTACTCTGGGTACCGGGATGTAAAATCCGGCCAATGTCTATTTCCCGGGACCCGGAATCATTCGGCATGTCAAATTCCCGCCTGTCGGGAATCGTCTTCTGTCTAAAGTCCCGTGTATACATAAAATCGCATTCCGAGTACAGACACCTGGACTAAAATAGATGAAGATTGTTGGATATATGATCTTCCATGATCTTAACACATTGATCATTTCTTGAGTCCTCTGCTGCAGATGTGTTAACAGAGTAATAAAGCTATCATTATTTCATAATAATACTTTTATTTATAGAGATTTATTTTGTGTTTTCGAAGTCGTCGATTTGTTGTATCGTACAGGTCCCTATTCTCGAACCTTTAGTTCAAGGACTGTTTAAATATTTCCAAAAACGCATTGTACGTACTAAATGTTATGGGAACCGGTGCTTTGTTAACTGTCACATAAATTGTTGAGTTTATTTGTCATTATTGTTGGTTTTTGACATGAATTTATAAGTATTCCCATGAGCCCTGATAACTGTTAAGAGGTTCGAGAACCGGTGTTTCCATGCTATGTAGGTATACCCCCGACTTGGATCCGGAATCTGAATGAATCCACCAGAGAGGTGGTTCAGAATGGACGTCCAAGTGAGCCGCATCTAGCGATTTAGGGTATTAATGCATCTGCGTATAATGAACACATCCAGACAGTCCTAGGGGGCAACGTTTGATAAACTATGGAGCTCTAGCCCCTTTAATGTTACGCCAGTGTTACCACTACTGTATATGATCGCGTTATGCGAGTCAATCATACCCCAAATCGCTAGGCGCGAACGTTCTTTGTCGGCTACTTTTCGCATACGTTGTTTAACGTCATGTGTCTAACGTTATCAGCGAGAGTTGTTTGAGGTCGTTCATAATCGATAAGGGTTAAGGGTCGTATTTCATTACCTTAAATATTTGATTAACTGGCATGTTCATTAACTGACATGTTCATTAACTGGCATGTTCATTAACTGGCAAGTTTATATCTTGCTCAGATTATTCATGCGGACACACTAAAGTTTGTTTTCGGTACTCAAACTAATTTTAAACGAGAACATATGATTAACCCTTTTCCACATATAGACGCATGTTGACGCATCTGCAGCAGACGGCTTTGTGGCAAAAGGTGAAATTACTCATGATGAGTAATTTATTCTTTACACACAATTTTTTCAACTATATTGATTACAATTTCATTTTCTCATTGTTGCCTAGATATTTTCAAAGTCGTCTCCTACAGATGTGTTGTACGTGGGAAAGAGCCGGGTTTAAAATCAACAATATGAAATGCAATAGTTGTTTAGGATAAATATCTATTTACTCACTCTTCTTCATTGTGAATGCCAGAGGCACTCGATTGTATATGTGACTACCATCCGTAATCTCCCGACTATCCGACGTTATGAATACTCTTTTTGTTTAAACTGCAAATTCTCTATTAGATCTATCTGTTTTATTAAAGTTAAACATTCAGTATGTTTAGTATTTTATTAACATTGAATTTTAAACTAATATTAAAGAGAATTTTGTTTGAAATTATATTACTGCGGATAGTCAGATAACACGGTGAATAGTCGTAAACGGCACCGAGTGCATATGGTCAATGCCTATGGTCAATGCCTATGGTCAATGCCTATGGTCAATGCCTATGGTCAGTGTCTATGGTCAGTGCCTATGGTCAGTGCCTATGGTCAGTGCCTATGGTCAAATGCCTATGGCCAGTGCCTATGGTCAATGTATATGGTCAATGCCTATGGTCAATGCATATGGACAGTGCCTATGGTCAATGTATATGGTCAATGCCTATGGCCAATGTATATGGTCAATGCCTATGGCCAATGACCATGCCTATGGCCAATGACCAATGTATATGGTCAATGCCTATGGCCAATGATCAATGTATATGGTCAATGCCAATGGCCAATGACCAATGTATTTGGTAAATGCCTATGGCCAATGACCAATGTATATGGTCAATGCCTATGGCCAATGATCAATGTATATGGTCAATGCCTAATGATCAATGTATGATGAGCATTGCCTATGGTCAATGATTATGGTCAATGGCTACGGTCAATGCCTAATGATCAATGCATGATGAGCATTGCCTATGGTCAATGCTTATGGTCAATGGCTACGGTCAATGCCTAATGATCAATGTATGATGAGCATTGCCTATGGTCAATGTTTATGGTCAATGGCTACGGTCAATGCCTAATGAGCAATTACTAATGGTCAATGACTTACGCCAATGCCTATACGTCAATGCCTATGGTCAATGCCAATGCACGTCTCGTGTTTTGCAGGTAAGAAACTGCATCCGTCGGAAATCAAACACCTCAATGAAAAGGTCATGAGGAAGGCGCAGCAGAATGACGACGACCACGAGTTACCACCCTTTGTAACGGCCGTAAGGCAGACGACAATTGATCAGGTGACACAGCTTGTCGCCTCCATTCAGCAGCATCTACCGGGGCGGAAAGTCTATGTGTATGACCTTGACCTTACCAAGGACCAGAAGAAAGAGGTACACACCTTCCACTTTCATATCGTGTACACACCTTCCACTTTCATATCATGTACACACCTTCCACTTTCATATCGTGTACACACCTTCCACTTTCATATCATGTACACACCTTCCACTTTTATATCGTGTACACACCTTCCTCTTTCATATCATGTACATACATACCTTCCACTTTCATATCATGTACACACCTTCCACTTCCATATCATGTACACACCTTCCAATTGTATATTGTGTACATACACACCTTCCACTTTCATAGCATGTATACACCTTCCACTTTCATAGCATGTATACACGTTCCACTTTCATATCATGTATACACCTTCCACTTTCATATCATGTATACACCTTCCACTTTCATATCATGTATACACCTTCCACTTTCATATCATGTATACACCTTCCACTTTCATATCATGTACACACCTTCCACTTTCATATCATGTATACCGCTTCCACTTTCATATCGTGTACACACCTTCCACTTTCATATCATGTACACACCTTCCACTTTTATATCAGGTGCACACCTTCCACTTTCATATCATGTACACACCTTCCACTTTCATAGCATGTACACACCTTCCACTTTCATATCACGTAGACACCTTCCACTATCATATCATGTACACACCTTCCACTTTCATATCACGTACACACCTTCCACTTTTATATCATGTACATACCTTCAACTTTAATATCATGTACATACCTTCAACTTTATTATCATGTACATACCTTCAACTTTATATCAGGTACACACCTTCCACTGTTATATCATGTACACTCCTCCACTTTTATATCATATACACACCTTCCACTTTTATATCATGTACACACCTTCCACTTTTATATCATGTACACACCTTCCACTTTTATATCATGTACATACCTTCCACTATCATATCACGTACATACCTTCCACTTTCATATCACGTACATACCTTCCACGTTCGTATCACGTACATACCTTCCACTTTCATATCACGTACATACCTTCCACTTTTATATCACGTACATACCTTCCACTTTCATATCACGTACATACCTTCCACGTTCATATCATGTAATCACCTTCCACTTTCATAGCATGTAGACACCTTCCACTTTCATATCACAGTTTCACAAGTTAAATGCTGTTTTTGAGGATCCGTTTCTCCACAAAAGTATGGGAAATCCTTCCCCCCACCTTCCACTTTCGTATCGCAGGTGTTCGCCTCCTATTTTCATAAGAACATTGCCATTATTATTATTATGAACAC
Source organism: Serripes groenlandicus (assembly GCA_031761405.1). NCBI lineage: Eukaryota > Metazoa > Mollusca > Bivalvia > Cardiida > Cardiidae > Serripes > Serripes groenlandicus. The sequence continues at coordinate 58,413,582 of JASEVX010000008.1, forward strand.
GATTTTATAATAATATATCTTGGTATAAAAACAATAACCCTTTCCGACACAGAGACGCTTTCTGATGCCCCTACAATAAACGATGTTTGAAAACATTGTGTCAAAAGGATAAATTATTTCAACTCTATTCAATAATAACACTCATTTTTTTCATCATATTTTCTGAATATAAAGATGCACCTTGAAAACATATAGGCACAACGATAACTTCTCTTAATTTGAAAGTATAATTACTGAATAAGACAGACAGAACATTTTATCGTTGACGTATACAAAGTACATTGTCTAAAAAACATACATATACATACAATATACATGACAGGAAAATACAAACAAAGATGATTAATTTGGAATTTATAGGATGATTGAATTAAACATGAATTCAACATGAGAGTGATATAAACATGAATTTAACATGAGAATAATATAAACGTTGTGAGGATGAGCAATGTATAAATATGAGAGTGTTAATAAGGTTAAAAAAC
>JASEVX010000008.1:58414266-58503641 GCA_031761405.1 Serripes groenlandicus
CATACCTTCCACGTTTCGTATCACGTAACTTACCTTACACTTTCATACTCACGTACATACCTACCACTTTTATATCACGTACAATACCTTCCACGTTCATTCACGTACAACTTCCACTCATATCATGTAATCACCTTCACTTTCATAGCATGTAGACACCTTCACTTTCATATCACAGTTTCACAAGTTAAATGCTGTTTTTGAGGATCCGTTTCTCCACAAAAGTATGGGAAATCCTTCCCCCCACCTTCCACTTTCGTTATCGCAGGTGTTCGCCTCCTATTTTCATAAGAACATTGCCATTATTATTATTATGAACACGATTTTATAATTATATATCTTGGTATAAAAACATAACCCTTTCCGACACAGAGACGCTTTCTGATGCCCCTACAATAAACGATGTTTGAAAACATTGTGTCAAAAGGATAATTATTTCAACTCTATTCAATAATAACACTCATTTTTTTCATCATATTTTCTGAATATAAAGATGCACCTTGAAAACATATAGGCACAACGATAACTTCTCTTAATTTGAAAGTATAATTACTGAATAAGACAGACAGAACATTTTATCGTTGACGTATACCAAAGTACATTGCTCAAAACAAGACATATACATACAATATACATGACAGGAAAATACAAACAAAGATGATTATTTGGAATTTATAGGATGATTGAATTAAACATGAATTCAACATGAGAGTGATATAAACATGAATTTAACATGAAATAATATAAACGTTGTGAGGATGAGCAATGTATAAATAGAGAGTGTTAATAGGTTAAAACACATTTTGGCAAAACCAGGAATTGCTCATGATGAGAAATTTCTCCTTTTGCCACAATGTTTTCAACGTTGTCAGCAGCAGATGTGTCAACACTCGGCTGCATGGGGAAACGTTAACTCCATCCCCCATCAATTCAATGATAATTCAATCTATTGTATCTATTGTTAATTGCAATCTATTTTTGATAGTGAATAGTTAAATGCTGTTTTGAGGATCCGTTTCTCCACAAAAATATGGGGAATTCATTAAACAAATACCATAAGTAAACTCAATTCATCATCAACCAATTCTATTTTCAGTTCATGTCGTATTGTGGATGTCGTGTTAGACTGTTCATGGGGTCTGTTTCCCGAAATATGTCAGGAACCTCGACAATCAACACTGGAAAGCTTTGATCATGCAGGTAATCTTTTCTATCTATACATTGTCATTTTGTATTTAATACTATTTATTATATAGCCAAACAAGAAACCGCTGAAGACGGTAGGGCCGGATTGTCGGCAATTTGACTTTGAAAATCGACAAACTAAGGTCAAGGTCAAAGTAACCATATAAATCAATAGAACTTGTTACTGGTTACCTTCAGGCAAAGTTTCATGTTTGTAACCCTTTCAGTGCTGAGATTTTGCCTCAACCTGAAACTTTAACCAAAATGTTGACAGACAGACGGACAGACGGAGATCACCAACCTATAGACCGGAATTGCTAGAGCAATCAGTTAAAAATAGCTAATCTCGTCTTGATTAAGAGTTATGCCAAACGAAAAGCTGCCTTACTCCACGCTTAGGCGTTTGTGACTCGGACATTCATTCATTCGGTGGTTGATGAAATATTCATTAAGTCGGTGATTGATGAAATTATCATTCATTCCGGTGATGATGAAATATTCATTCATTCCGGTGGTTGATGAAATATTCATTCATTCCGGTGATTGATGAAACATTCATTCATTCCGGTGGTTGAAGAAAAATGTATTCATTCGCTGTGACGTTAAACGTTGTGACCAATTGCCTGTAAGAATCCAGGCAACACAGTGAGCGAACCGGTCGCTGTGATAACGGACATAAAGTTGAAAACGGCGTTAAACAATAAATCAGTCAACTTGTTAAATATTCATATCTTCATTTATAGAGTTTTCGTGTTAATCTAGATATGTTCACAGCTTGCTGTATGGTGGGAAATTGGTTAACGCTGATCTAGCGATGTCGCAATTATGCCGGTGTTAACTAAAATTACTTCCCTTTCTCGTACCACCGAGGGAACAATATGTTTGCCATTTGTCCGTCTGTCTGTTCGCCAGTTCATCAAAACAACTTAAATAAGTTAAAGATCCATAACACTCCGTATGGATGTCCGAGAGCATTTAGAAGAGTAGCAAGTCTTCTAATGTTTCTGATTGCTTGGAAGGTCAATGTCACACTTCAAAGCCAAATGTCAACAATCTTACTTAACCCTTTCCCTCATACGACTATTATACAGCCTACGAACATATTTCGTCAAAAAATTAGAAATCTCTATATGCCTATGACTAAAAGTGGAAAACATTGTGGCAAAAGAAGAAATTGCTCGTTTTGAGCAATTTCTTTTTAATTTGTCACTATGGTTTCAAAAAGCCGTCTGCTGCAGAGGCGTCAGAAAACGTCAATATGAGGGAAAGGTTTAAAGAAATCATGACGGCAGGAGGTCTCACTAAAACCAGACCTAAACTTCGCTACAGTAGTAGTCGCTCTTATAGATCTGACGACTGCCTGTTACAGGTCGTCTCAGATTGACCTTTGCGTCATCAAATCAAAGTGTGTCGACTTCAAAATATTTATATTTACATACATTTACAGACCGCACTGTCGGAGTTCGGACACATCACTTGGATAAACCCGCTTTTCAGACTCGGTACCCACGAGGTGGCGCCACTAGTGCACGAATCTCACGAGCGTGGAATTCTCGTTGTTGGACAAAAGGCAAGCTATTCCACATTCTCGGCTACCCATCCTGACATGTTAAAGTTCATTCCAACAGATAAAAAGAAGCTGACAAATACTCCTCACATTGAAATTCGCGCCGTTATGATGCACAATACACCGGAAGTACACGAGAATATTATGAAAGTGTTCACCGCATGCGCACTAGAGGAAACGTGTATGGCACCAGAGGGCGCTAAATGGAAATGTCGGTTTGACTTCACCGGAAGGAGTTATGCGGACTGCCATCGTTATGACGAATCTGCTCTGAATATTTTGTTAAAGAACTGGTTTAATTATGATATGAATTTATTCGCACGTGGAAATAACTACTTCAGAGCGTATGATCCGACATATAGACCCAAACTTAAAAAGTGCCGTGATCCAAAAGATATTAGAGACACGGAATTGTGACACTGCTGTGATCCATCTTGTGCCACCGTATTTTAAAAAAACCGTGTGATCTGTCTGAACAGATCTGTTGTAGTTCGCATATTTTGAGGGAGACTCCCTTTTTCCCTTTTCACAAAAATCTTTCTCTTAAAATTTCCAGTCACAGACTTCAATGTTTTGATATTTGGAATAATCACACGAATCAAGCAAATTATAAACTGCTTGCCGACCAGGTAATTTAAATGTTTTCTCTTGAAACAAAATGTCTGTAGAAAAATGATGAAATAATTGTGTACAAAATTGATAATAGACAATTTCCACCACCAATACATCCGTTGTTTTGAAAATTAGGGTTCATTAAGATTATTCATTTATTTTCGATTCCAAGATGTTAATCAGGAAGTTTATTTATTTAATATTGATTTTAGAAATATAACTATTTTCATGACGTGTCTGGTTCACTTGTAAGTATTACTTAATTGCACGTTTTCTAGAATGTTGCAAATAAATTAAGATGTTTGGTCCACGAAACAAATTTCAACTAGAACTATCACTGAAGATGATAAATACCCCCAAAACAGCACCTTGACCTACACCATAACTTAATAAGTAAAAGGGCCATAACTCTGTAAAAAAACCATGCAATTGTAAGACCTTTAGGATATGAACATCTCATCTTGGTATGGAAGCTTCATGTAAAATTTTATTTAATTCCACCCAGTAGTTTGTAAGAAATAGGCCGGACAAAATATGGCTTCCGGCAGACCGACCGACAGACAGACAGACAGCCATACACAGTGACTCCTATATACCCCCTCTTCTTCGAAGGGGGTATAAATATAGTTCTGTAATATAGTATGCAATGGAAAAGATACTGTGATTTGTAGTGACCAGAGTCATATGCCAGTATAACCTATGTGAATGGACACATATGTTTGTGACCTTGGAATTTGTCAAAAGTAAATCGTTATATTACAACCATGATGGCCATGGATCGCTCAACTGAGTAATGTAATGTGATTTTTCTTGCCAGCCACAATAAATCATTTTACGGTCAGGTAAGCTAAAACAAGAGGCCCAAGAGGACCAGTACAGCTCCATTACCACAGAGCGAAACACCCACACGCTATGTTGCCCGTCTTTTGTCAAGTTAATATGACTTAGAATGTCACCAAAGAAATGTTTATGTACCAGTAAGTATTTAACCAGAAGTTTTTCCCTATACATGTATATCTCTATGTTAAACAAGTGACCCCTTGGGCCTGGCCAATTTTGACTATAGGGTCATAATTTGAACAACCTTGGTAGAGGACCACTAGACAATACTACACATCAAATATCTAAGCTCTAGACCTTTTGGTTTAAGGCAAGAAGATTTTCAAGGATTTATCTATATATCACTATGTAAAACAGGTGACCCCAAGGGCGGGGCAAATTTTGATCCCATGTGAATAATTTGAACAATCTTGATAGAGGACCACTTAACAATACACACCGAATATCTATGCTCTAGGACTTTCCGTTTTAGAAAGGAGGATTTTTAAAACTGTTTTAAATGTTTTCCTTTCGATTGCCATTGCAACCAGAGTTTTGCATGGACCACGCAAGGAACATTCCTGTGAAGTTTGGCTGCAATGTACTCGGTTATTTAAAGAAATTGTTGAAGACGGACCACGGACCTTCAGTACTTCGTGCACAGGTGAGCTAAAGAAGTCACATGTACTTAGGATGTTAACTGGTAAGTGGTAAACTATTTACGCACATAACAACAGCATTTGTGTCTTACCAATTGGTACCCGATCCTCAAATAAATGCAAATTGTTAATTCGCCGAATACACCAACTCCATCTTTAATCTATAGCTTACATATCGAAAACCATTACCTCGTAACAAATTTCCCAACGAAATGATTGAATGAGTGTGAATATGTACACGGCTATTTAACCCTTTCCCTCATATAGACGCTTTCTGACGCCTCTGCAGCAGACGGCTTTTTGAAAACATAGTGACAAAAGAAGAAATTGCTCAAAACGAGCAATTTCTCCTTTGGCCACAATGTTTTCCACTTTTAGTCATAGGTTATCCATTCAATTACAGAGATTTTCTATTTTTGACAAAATGTGTTCAAAGTCGTCTGCTGCAGAATTGTCGTATGAGGGAAAGGGTTAATTATTGGGAAAAGGTTATGGAGAAAATAATTGAGACCATGTGTAGGAGCTTATTTCGTTTCCAAATCTATAATTCCAGGTATTTTAGCTTTATTTGAATGTTAAATAGCCCATTGGTGGAAGACAAATGACGCTTGTCACAATAACTTTTGTCAAACGTCGGAAAGAATTTTGGCCGAGCTGGGGTTCGAACTCCCACCTCTGGATTGACAGCCCACATCGCTCCAGACTGACCTACCGGGGCTGGGCCTGGAAATTGTGGAGATATGAAACAAGATCAGACATGTGACACATCAAACTAGTCATATCATACCATCAAATAAGTAACATTTGACAACAAAATACATGTAAAAGTGTAGGCCTACTAGTTGACTTGCAATGTCATTTTAAATGTCAAACTTGAGAATCAAGAAGAACCATCATTTTCAAATGCATTGCAAATATTTCTTATCAATTAATTTCGCAAATAAATTCCTTACCAAGAGGAAATTATCCAAGAACATGCATTCATGTAACAAACAGACAAATATGGCAACCAAGTCGAGCTCATGGCAAGAGATTTTAAAGACAAAGATCTTTGGAAAAAATAACTAATATACAGTTAACCCTTTCCCTCATATAGACGCTTTCTGACGCCTCTGCAGCAGACGGCTTTTTGAAAACATAGTGACAAAAGAAGAAATTGCACAAAACGTGCAATTTCTCCTTTTGTCACAATGTTTTCCACTTTTAGTCATAGGTTATCCATTCAATTATAGAGATTTTCTATTGTTTGAAAAAATATGTTCAAAGTCGTCTGCTGCAGAATTGTCGTATGAGGTAAAGGGTTAAACATGATAAAACAACAACAATGATTTCTGTTATAGAATCAGAAGACTGTTAATAATAGAAAGCATGTAATAATAAAATTAATAACATTTAGAACAGAATAATCTCATTTTGACCATTAAACTTTCCCTCACACGACAATTCCGCAGTAGACAACTTTGAACATATTTTGTCAAAAAAAAAAGAAAATCTCTATAATTGAATGGATAACCTATGTCTTAAAGTGGAAAACATTGTGGCAAGGAGAAATCGCTCTTTTTGATCATTTTTTTTCTCTTGTCACTATGTTTTCATAAAAACCATCTGCTGCAGAGGCGTCAGATAGCTTCTATATGAGGGAAAGGCTTAAATACAGATTGTCCACCACACAGACAATTTATAAGGTCACTGCAGCAGAAGACTTTTGAAAAGATTGTGGCAAAAGGAAATCAAATTTCTATATTTTTACCTTGATGTTATTGAAGTCATCTGCTGCAGACTTGTTGTATTTCTGAAGTGGTTAAGGTTTCAAAGACAACAATAGTAAATAAATAAAGATATCCTACTTTACTAAACCTTGTCACCAAGTACCTGAACTACTTATGTTTTCTTCACCAAGAAATGAGCCAAACTTTCACAAATTATGAAGAAAAGCACAAATAAATGCAAATCAGTTGTATAAAAATCTTGATAAAAATAAATGAATTTAAAACAATTTGAATCATGAAATGTTTCTTAACCCTTTCCTTCATACAACAATTCTGCAGCAGACGACTTTGAATATATTTTATCAAAATATAGAAAATCTCTTTAATTGAATGGACAACCTATGACCAAAAGTGGAAAACATTGTGGCAAAATGAGAAATTGCTCGTTCTGAGCAATTTCTTCTTTTGTCACTATGTTTTCAAAAAGCCGTCTGCTGCAGAGGCGTCGGAAAGCGTCTATATGAGGGAAAGGGTTAAAAGAACGAAAAACACCCTTTTTTTTTTATTATAATTGGGTCATTTTATATAAACAAGAGGGCCATGATGGCCCTGGAATCGCTCACCTGATTTATTTTTTCACTTTAGCTATATAAGCCCCGCCATCTGGCGGGCATAGTTTCCAACCAATCAACTTGGCTTTAAGGAATCTGATAGAGGGTCACCCTAGGAACATTTCTACAAAATTATTTGGTAATCGGCCTGACACTTTTGAAGGATAAGATTTTTTAAGTTTTCACTATAGCAATAAAAGGCAAAAAAGCCCCGCCCCCTGGCGGCCATGATTTTTGACCAATCAACATGGCTTGAAGGAATCTGATAGAGGGTCACCCAAGGAACATTTCTACAAATTTATTTGAAAATCGGCCTGACACTTTTGGAGAAGAAGATTTTTTAAGTTTGCACTATAGCCATATAAGGAAAAATAGCTCCGCCCCCCCTGGCGGCCATGTTTTTGAACCAATCAACATGGCTTGAAGGAATCTGATAGAGGGTCACCCGAGGAACATTTCTACAAAATTATTTGAAAATCGGCCTGACAGTTTCGGAGGAGAAGATTTTTTAAGTTTGCACTATAGCCATATAAGGAAAAATAGCCCCGCCCCCCCTGGCGGCCATGTTTTTTGACCAATCAACATGGCTTGAAGGAATCTGATAGAGGGTCATCCAAGGAACATTTCTACAAAATTATTTGAAAATCGGCCCGACACTTTTGGAGGAGAAGATTTTTTAAGTTTGCACTATAGCTATATAAGGCAAAAAAGCCCCGCCCCCCCCCTGGCGGCCATGATTTTCGACCAATCAACATGGCTTGAAGGAATCTGATAGAGGGTCACCCAAGGAACATTTCTACAAATTTATTTGAAAATCGGCCTGACACTTTTGGAGAAGAAGATTTTTTAAGTTTGCACTATAGCCATATAAGGAAAAATAGCTCCGCCCCCCCTGGCGGCCATGTTTTTGAACCAATCAACATGGCTTGAAGGAATCTGATAGAGGGTCACCCGAGGAACATTTCTACAAAATTATTTGAAAATCGGCCTGACAGTTTCGGAGGAGAAGATTTTTTAAGTTTGCACTATAGCCATATAAGGAAAAATAGCCCCGCCCCCCCTGGCGGCCATGTTTTTCGACCAATCAACATGGCTTGAAGGAATCTGATAGAGGGTCACCCGAGGAACATTTCTACAAAATTATTTGAAAATCGGCCTGACACTTTCGGAGGAGAAGATTTTTTAAGAATTTTGAAGTTTTTTCATTTCGTTGCCATGGAAACCAGAATTATGCATGGATCCCGAAAATTTTAAGGAATTCTGGTGAGGACATTGAGAGGATGCTTTCTGTGAAGTTTCATCCCAGTTGACCCACCGGTTACAGAGGAGAAAATGTTGACGGACGACGGACGATGGACGACGGACGACGGACGACGGACGCCGGACATAGGGCGATCACAATAACTCACCCTGAGCACTTCGTGCACAGGTGAGCTAAAAATTGTTGTTTGTGACTTCAAAATCAACAAAGAACTAGGTCTGCACAAAACATAAAATACATATTTTTTCACAATTATTTCACAAGCAGTCTACTGCAGACACACTAAACAAGAGGGCCATGATGGCCCTGGATCGCTCACCTGATTTTTTTTTTAAAATTTAACTATATAAGCCCCGCCCCCTGGCGGCCATAGTTTCCGACCAATCAACTTGGCTCGAAGGAATCTGATAGAGGGTCACCCTAGAAACATTTCTACAAAATTATTTGAAAATCGGCCTGACACTTTCGGAGAAGAAGATTTTTTAAGTTTTCACTATAGCCATATAAGGCAAAATAGCCCCGCCCCCCCCCCCCCCCCCCCCTGGCGGCTATGTTTTTCGACCAATCAACAGGGCTTGAAGGAATCTGATAGAGGGTCACACTAGGAACATTTCTACAAAATTATTTAACAAGAGGGCCATGATGGCCCTGGAATCGCTCACCTAATATTTTTTTTTCACTTTAGCTATATAAGCCCCGCCCCCTGGCAGCCATAGTTTCTGACCAATCAACTTGGATTGAAGGAATCTGATAGAGGGTCACCCTAGGAACATTCCTACAAAATTATTTGAAAATCGGCCTGACACTTTTGGAGAAGAAGATTTTTTTAAGTTTTCACAATAGCCATATAAGGCAAAATAGACCCGCCCCCCCTGGCGTTCATGTTTTTTTACCAATCAACATGGCTTGAAGAAATCTGATAGAGGGTCATCCAAGGAACATTTTTACAAAATTATATGAAAATCAGCCAGACACTTTCGGAGGAGAAAATGTTTTAAGTTTTCACTTTGGCCATATAAGGCAAAATGGCCCCGCCCCCTGGCGGCCAAGTTTTTCGACCAATCAACATGGCTTGAAGGAATCTGATAGAGGGTCACCCAAGGAACATTTCGACAAAATTATTTAAAAATCGGCCCGACACTTATGGAGGAGAAGATTTTTTAAGTTTTCACTATAGCCATAAAAGGCAAAATAGCCCCGCCCCCTGGCGGCCATGTTTTTTGACCAATCAACATGGCTTGAAGGAATCTGATAGAGGGTCACCCAAGGAACATTTCTACAAAATTATTTGAAAATCGGCCTGACACTTTTGGAGGAGAAGATTTTTTAAGTTTGCACTATAGCCATATAAGGCAAAAGAGCCCCGCCCTGGCGGCCATGTTTTTCGACCAATCAACATGGCTTGAAGGAATCTGATAGAGGGTCACCCAAGGAACATTTTTACAAAATTATTTGAAAATCGGTCTGACACTTTCGGAGGAGAAGATTTTTTAAGTTTTCACTATAGCCATATAAGGCAAAATAGCCCCGCCCCCCTGGCGGCCATGTTTTTCGACCAATCAACATGGCTTGAAGGAATCTGATAGAGAGTCATCCAAGGAACATTTCTACAAAATTATTTGAAAATCTGCCAACCAGTTTGGGAGAAGAAGAATTTTGAAGTTTTTTTGGTTTCGTTGCCATGGAAACCAGAATTTTGCATGGATCCCAAAAATTTGAAGGAATTCTGGTGAGGTCATTGAGAGGATGCTTTCTGTGAAGTTTCATCAAAATTGACCCACTGGTTACTGAGGAGAAGAAGTTGACGCACGACGCACGACGGACGCCGGACAAAAGGCGATCACAATAACTCACCTTGAGCAAAGCTCAGGTGAGCTAAAAAAGTAAAGGTTAACCTTTTCCCACTTCCCAATTTCTCCTTTTGCCACAATGTTTTCAACTTGATTAAATAACTCGACTATATTCGAGATATTTCACATATTTTCGTCTAGATGTATTTAAAGTTATATGCTGCAAAATTGTTTTGTTGTATGTGGGAAGGAGTTAAAGCCATTTCGAGCAGATAAAGACAATAATTTAAGCAGTGTTCTCGCAAAAAAAACACCTTATATTTATGGTAAAAATAAATAAAGATCTGCATGCGCATCCATCCAGGTAATCTGATCTAATTAGACCAAGTTTATCAGAAAGTTTCTTAAATGCCTCTGTGCCTATTTGGAGAAGAGTATAGCACCAGATCAAACTGCGCTGATGTGCAATGATAGATGATCTATGGCTGTTTTTTCAACCCTTTCCCACATACCACAAGTTTGCAGCAGACATCTTTAAAAACATTTATACAACAACGTGGAAACTCTATAAATGAAAGTTTAATAATTGTCAAGAGTTGAAAACATTGTTACAAAAGGATAAATTGCTCATTATGAGCAATTTCTCCTTTTGTCACAATGTTTTCAAAAGTTGTCTATTGCAGAGGCGTCAGAAAGCGTCTATATGGGAAAGGGTGAAGAGCAGACTCATAAACTCATATTTTGCGAATTCTCAAATGTGTATAGTCTCTGCCTCCGACTCATAGCTCACAGGGTTATCTGTAAAAAGTAGGTATGATTTGTGTCTTCTGCCAAACAATCCCTTTTTCGATGCCCAGCACAAGGTGGCACTTGTACCAATCACGGCTAAAAAGGCAAGACTCGCTGGTATAACAATGATAATGGCAGTTCTCGTACTCTCGGCATCCCCCGTCACGATGGTTCCCAGGCCTGAAAGTAAATTTATCTTTGCGGTTCATGTTTCGGTAAGTTTTAACCCTTTCCAACAAACAGATGCTTTCTGAGACCTCTGCAGCAGACAAATTTGAAAACATAGTCTTGTGGCTAAGGAAAACATTCTCCAATGTTTTCAATAATATGACTCTCATTTATGGAATATTTCTTGTTTTTGCCAATATGCTTTCAAAGTCATCAGCTGCAGATTTGCAGTATGTGGGAGAGGGTTAACCAATTTAAGATTTTAGACTCTGCCAAATTTAAAATCAAATGTAGAAGAAATCTAGGTAAAATATAAGCATAACTGTAAAACAGATTAGAGAAAGCATAGTGTTTTCACGATAATTTCAAGTCGGCTGCTACATAATTATTCTCATAATGTGCAATTTTTGCTTCTTGGTCAAATTACGCATAAAATATCCTCTGTCATCCAAATTCCAAATAGTCCCTAAAAAAAAGTTTGTTTGCCTAGAAATGAGTGTATATATACCTTCACCAGAATGTATTGAATATATGACATTGAGTTTAAATTCATTGTAAATGTGTATAGGATGTACTGGAAATGATTGATTTGGTCAATTTTAGTATTTTGACCTTGTTTGAAAGTGAAAGTAGAAAATGTTAAACGTGGGTTTTGTCCTGGCCCGATTTGGTCTAAAATGACGGTAACCATTTTGGCCTGGTGAGTTCTTTCTTGCATAATGCATGACCCCCACATTTTCTTTGGATTGTTTTAAAGCTAGGAGGTAACTCTTTTCAATGATATATTATGTGTTCTACATGAGAAACGCTTAGAAAGTGTGAAACTTGAGGACAGAAAATGGTTGATTTACATGGAAACAAAGAAGTATTTTTTTGGTGTATTGTAACCTAAAGCACTTTTGAGTGGAATATATCAAAAGTCAATTTTGTGTCAGCTGCACATATTGAAGCATTCTAGGGTACTTTACAGGGTGGAATTCAGTCAAATTGCTTGAAAAATGATGAAACTGGGTGCCTGGAGTGTAATTTAGGCTCATGGAGGTATCCAGCCATTAGGTAATAGCCTTTTTGAAATTTTTCCACAAAAAATGATGTTTTTCAAGCTATTTCAATTTTGTTTTGATTGGTTAATTGCCTAAAACAGGCAAAACCTTAAAGTTTAGTCATTTCTTTAAACATGGGGCACAGTAAAACCTAAAAATGTTATGTGTTTATGCTTTTTTGGTCTTGGAGACCTGTATGATGCGCGAGGGCAGAAAACTTCTTGCGTAACGCATGACCTCACATAACTCTTTTCAATGATACGGGTAAACAAATCAACGGCAATGTTTCCCGTCAATAGGTAATGTGTATGAATTTTGCAAAACTTTGCTATACCTTCTTTCCAAAAAGTTGTGTCCAGAGTGGATTTTTCGATGCAGTCACGATTCTGCTACGTTTTGATTGGATGAAAAGAAAATATCGAAACAAAAAAAACTTATAGAGGAAATAATTAAATATAATAATACGTACTCGATAAAGGAACGGACACAAGTCATGTTATGTGTGATAATTTCCATTTAATAACACTTATCGTCTATTTCTAAAACGAGTTCAAATAACAACTCATAAGTTTTTTTTGATTTTCTGGAAGTTAAAAATCCAAATTCCTGTATTTCCAAGTCATTTTATGTGTGATAATTTCCGTTTAATAACACTCATCGTCTATTTCTAAAACGAGTTCAAATAACAACTCATAATTTTTTTTTTACTTTTTGGAAATTAAAAATCCAAATTCCTGTAATATGACGTCATTATATTAGTAACGCAAATGATGAATAAATAACCAAAAGGAAAACGACAGAAATAATAGGAAACGTTAGTTTGACTTGTCACAAATGTAGTTCCGTAAATTATGGAATCGTTTTATTTGAAGTACTTTATGAAGTGCAAATTGATTATTTGTTGTATCTGTCATCATAATTTCATGGATTTAAAGTCTTGGCTATATTTTAAAGTTAAATATAAGCTTAACCTGATGATGATTTTTATTTTCTTTGCTTTAATAGGTTGGTAGGACTCGTAATTGACGTAAATAACTGCTTGTGCTGCAAGCAAGGGGCTAACTGCAGTTTGCGGGGAATTATTTACTGATCACAAAAGTTAATAAATGTTTACCCGAAATAGGTAGCACCTATACTCATATTATATGGTGATCTACATGAGAAACGCTTAGAAAGTGTGACAATTGAGGACTGAAACTGGTCGATTTACATGGAAACAAAGAAGGATATTGTTGGTGTACTGTAACCTAAATTAGTTTTTTCGCTCATAGGTAACATGTGTGAGATCTTTTTTTTTTTTTTTTCATAACCCATGAAGGTTTTTGAAGTGACCCTCGCCAATCCATGGTGGCTGCCATTTAAAAAAAAATCTAAATCGACATTTAAGGTCATAAAAGTGCTGTGTTATTTTTCGTGTAATCTAACTTTTGTACAAACAAGTTAAAAAAAAAATGGAACTTTTAAATAAACGACCGCAATTCGACGTCGGAACATAAATTTTGACTGTACCTTAGCCAAAGAACGACGTGACATAATTTCCGTAACACTTCATTTGTCGTTTCCCGCAAAAAAGTGGTATCAATATTAAATACCCCAAATTCCTATGCATGAGCTATAGATTCACTCATACAAAGTATAACTATTTATAAAACATTGTTGAAAAAGGATAACTTTCACATATAGAGCAATTGTACCTTTGGCGACAATCTTTTCCTAGGTCGTCTGCTGCAAAGGAGTCAGAAACTGTCTCTATTAGCGAAAGGGTTAAGCAGAAATGTGACTTCTTACATAACTTGTTCCAGTCTTATTGACTGGTTTAAAAATGTAGTTGCAAGATGGCATCAGAAAAGGGCGCTGTTACACATTTGCTTCTTTACCATACAGGTAATTGATTAAGGACCTTAAGCAACTTGGCCCTCATGTTCAAACCTCGTTCATTATATATGTTATTCATTGATATTCTGAAAGTCTTTAATTTATTATTTTCTGTTTGTAATAATAGACGTCAGCAAAACGAATTCCGAACATTTTGTGATCATGCGAAAAACATGAGATTAACATTATTATCGTCTAGGCAATTACTTTTTTTTACAATCATCTTACTGTTTTTTCGTAAATAGGTAGCACCTATAGATATATTATATATATAGGATCTGACATGTGTAGTCATTTCATATAAAGTTTTATTGAACGAGTTCAAGAAATCTGTTATTAAATTAGCCTTTAGCGAGCTTTATAACAAAAAATTTGGACGAGTTTAATAAAACTTTATGAAATGTTAATAAACTGTTAACTAATCACAAAAAATAACATTCGCGGATGAATACAAAAATAATGATTCGGTCATGTCATATTACACACGTTACATATTAAGAAATACGGAATGGGTATATTAGATTGGTTAGAAGCATTGTCATGTGATAAAATACAATACATATAATAATACAAAACACAATGTGTGTGCAAGATGACCATTTCATTTATTATAATGGAAAAGACTTGCACAATCACTCACATGCTGAATTAACAATCCAGTATATTCAGATAAACAGAGAAATTGAAATTTGGTTGCTATCCTCTTATATTAGTTTAATATTATGATAAGTATGTAATAATGCAATAGCAGTCATATTCAAACATATACATATGATACATATGAACTAAGTGTTGAACCCGAGTAATCATGTTTATATGTGAGTGTGTTTGTGTGTGTGCGAGTAAGTGATTGTGTGAATGGGTCATGTGCAAGAAATTTATTTTCTAAAAACGTATGTTGTATGACGAAAAACTGCGTATAGTTCAAGTCAATAAAAAATATCTATACAGAGCTCTACTAGATAAGGTGAGTATCTCAAATTCTAAAACCCTTACTTGACACTTAAACCCTATGTTGTGAGAATCAGCTCAGGTGGATCACACCTCGTTACACTCTACACCGCTAACATAACTGACTGAATCACCTCAGTACAATCTACACCGGTAACATAACTGAACCCACTTCTTCATGTGCATTGTGCTTGTGTATAATGTCAAACTGTCTATTGATCTATGTACCGTATCTATAATCTTCGCCCTACCTTTGTTCATGTGGAACCATGTGAAAGAAGAGTTCTGAGGTCGTGTTACATTCCCTGCGTAGTAAGAACTGCCACCACTGGTAATCAACATTCCATCAAACTCTAAATGGGATAAAGCTGAGAACCGGAAATCAGCGGAGTAGGTGTTGGATTGTCTGAATATAATATGGTGGCCATCTGTTGATGTTCCTGATGATAAATAATATAGAAGAATGTTTACAAGCTTAACCTTTTCCCACATACAACAAATCTGCAGCAGACGACTTTGAGAACATCTGAATTTAAGATATTGCGAATCTCTATACAAGTAATTGAATGTTTAATAATTGCAAAGAGGTGAAAACATTGTGATAATTGTGAGCAATTTCTCCTTTTTGCCACAATATTTTCAAAAAGTCGTCTGCTGCAGGGGCATCAGAAAGTGTCTGTATGTGAGAGAGGGTTAAGCTCTTCTGAGCACAATGCGAAATATATGAAATTGTGATCGTCCTTGGTCTATTTTAACCCTTTCCCTCATATAGACGCTTTCTGACGCCTCTGAAGCAGAAAGATTTTTGAAAATATAGTGACAAAAGAAGAAATCGCTCAAAACGAGCAATTTCTCCTTTTGCCACTATGTTTTCCACTTTTAGTCATATGTTATCCATTCAATATAGAGATTTTCTATTTTTTGACAAAATATGTTCAAAGTCGTTTGCTGCAGAATTGTCGTATGAGGGAAACGTTTAAGGCTCAAACAATTTCTTTAACACTTTCCCAATCAATTTGAAGGAGTTGCAGCAGACGACTTTGGAAAAAACATTGAGACAAAAGAAGAAATTGCTTAAAATGAGACCAAATCTATTCAATACTTACATTTTAATTATAGAGATAGCATTTAGAATATTGGATGTAAAATGTTATGCCTAGTTAAATTGAGACGCAATAGCTTGTCGGCAATGACGAGGGCTATTTATCAAGGGGTCAAAAGTTTGAACCCTAGCTCAAACTTTGATTCTTTCTATGATTGATTATAAACTATGAGACCGGCAACATTCTTCTTCCATCAATTAGCTCACATTAGTCTATTTGGGAAGGTAGCCAGTTCACTGTGAAAACTGGATTGTTTAGTACTGGTATGAGAAAGACAGGTAAAACATGGTTAGGTGCAATGGCTGCCTTGATTTAACTAAAGTTCAATCAATCATTTGGTGAAGAGTAAAAAGCATTACACAAAAATAATTGCTACTTTAGGGCAATTTCTCCTTTTGCTACAATGTTTTTCAAAATCTGCAAACGCATCAAAATGTATCTGCATGTTAAAGTGAATTAGACTGCCGAATCAGATAAATAGTTGCAGGAATTTTGTTATCATACTATAACTCATCACAAGATTTTCCTAAAATGAATCTTCACAAAATTATTTCAGAACACAAATTTTTCTTTTGGTTTAACGTTTTCAGGTTTAAAAAGTCTAGAATAAAAATGATTTAACCATTTCCCACATGCAACAAATCTGCAACAGATACTTTTGAAATATATAGGCAAAAATACTGAAAACCTGGCAGAAGGAAAAATTGTCCATTAAAAGTTGTCTACTGCAGATGTGTCAAAATGCATCTACACAAGGGAAAGGGATAAAAGGGTAACTACTAAAGATTGCCTGCAATTTTCAGAGGTTTATTTTTTACTACAATTTTAGATTCTCTTGATTTTAAGCCATCTCGCAATGATAGCCTATGTTTATTCATAGGTGAACCATTTCCAGAGACTGGTAGATTTCAGAAATGTATTTGTATATATTAATTTGTATATTTTAATACCTTGTTCGTGGTTTGACAACATAAATTGGTGTTAAGATTTACAGTAACAATGATCAGAACATTTCATCTGCAACTATTTCAATTTTTGAGCCCGACTTTCTCACACTAGTTCTTCACACATATATCCCATGGACCTTGTTCCTTCCCACAAGTTTAGGCCAGTGGTGAGAGACTATTGAAGCTTGTCACAATTATTTTTGTCAATCATGGGTTGGTACTCAGAAATTGATAGCCTTTCTGATCTCCTTACTTACTTACAGAGGTATAGATCAATAATAAGGTATCACTACTCTAAATATTAATTGAACCCTAAATTTACTAAAATTTAGCATCCTACTTTCATGGGGCATTAAATTCTTATCATAGTAAAAAAAATCAAAACAAAAAAATTGAGAAAAAATGACCTCCCGAATTGAAATCAATCTACACAGTAATTTAACCCTTTCGCTCATATAGACGCTTTCTGACGCCTCTGCAGCAGACGGCTTTTTGAAAACATAGTGACAAAAGAAGAAATTGCTTTCAACGAGCAATTTCTCCTTCGGCCACAATGTTTTTCACTTTTAGTAAGTCATAGGTTATCCATTCAATTAAAGAGATTTTCTATATTTTGACAAAATACGTTCGAAGTCGACTGCTGCAGAATTGTTGTATGAGGGAAAGGGTTAATAAGAGGCAGGGCAATTATCAAATACTGTACCATTCATTTCAATTATTGCACCATCCTGATCATAAAACTTTGCAACAAGTGTGTACAGATCGATTGGGTGTACATACATAAGTACAAAGTCAAAATTGTATCGACCACCCTCGTACTCATACAATCCATCAAAATGGTGAAATCCATCCATGTTTCATCTAACGGTGGCACAATCACAGTTGAAGTAAGAGAATCTGTCTGAACACTTGTTAAAATATTGATGTTTGTAGCATCTGGAGAGAGAGAGAGAGAGAGAGAGAGAGAGAGATAGAGAGAGAGAGAGAGAGAGAGAGAGAGAGAGAGAGAGAGAGAGAGAGAGAGAAGAGAGAAGAGAGAAGGAGAGAGAGAGAGAGAGAGAGAGAGAGAGAGAGAGAGAGAGAGGAGAGGAGGGAGGGAGGGAGGGAGGGAATAACATAACCTAACTGAACCTGTTCCTCCGTAAACAAATTCTTCCATCATTCATACAGGTTGTTGTAAACCAGTACTTGAAACATGTCAATAGATCTAATTAGCAAAGCCAAACTACTTATGTGAGACAATTAACTATATTTCCATCAAATCTTGTTTAAGATCATAAAATAAACAATTTGTTTGAAACTGAAAGATATCTTTTATACTTCTATAACTGATCATATCGAAATGGTTGTGGTTTCATATAAACTTGGCAAGTAGTTTGCTTTGAACCATGGCAGAGCAAATTAAAAATGGAGGAACTGGTTTAAAATCAAGATTCTGGTTATTTTGGATTCCATTATAACAATCATTACCAACAACTCTGCCTCCTGGAAATCCAGAAACAGCTAGAAAGGTTGTTTTTATGAAAAAACATATGTCTCCCCATTGCAGTTTGTCAATGACTATTAAAATATTGAACAAGGGGAGATAACTTTGCAACGAAGTAGCCCAGAGTTATAATTCTTGCAAGGTGCACAACTTCACATTGCCATCTATCTATATTCCAAGTTTCAATAAATTCCTTTAAGTACTTTCTTAGTTCTGCTCTGGAGAAAGTTTACACTATTAAAATATTGAACAAGGGGAGATAAATCATAATTATTGCAAGGTGCACAACTTCACATTGCCATCTATCTAAATTCCAAGTTTCAATAAATTCCTTCAAGTAGTTTCTGAGTTCTACTCTGGACAAAGTTTACACTATTAAAATATTGAACAAGGGGGAGATAACTCATAATTATTGCAAGGTGCACAACTTCACATTGCCATCTATCTATGTTTCAAGTTTCAATAAATTCCTTCAAGTAGTTTCTGAGTTCTGCTCTGGACAAAGTTTACACTATTAAAATATTGAACAAGGGGGAGATAACTCATAATTATTGCAAGGTGCACAACTTCACATTGCCATCTATCTATATTCCAAGTTTCAATAAATTCCTTCAAGTAGTTTCTGAGTTCTGCTCTGGACAAAGTTTTCACAATTAAAATATTGAACAAGGGGGAGATAACTCCGTTATGGTCGGAACATGGGTTCTGCACATCGCCTTCGTGAGGTGAACATCTGACACAAGTTTCATGAAAATCCTTCAAGCCGTTTTGGAGATATGGAGCGGACACGAAAAACAGGCTCAAACCTTTGACCTTCAAGCCTGACCTTGACCTTGAACCGGTATGGTCGGAACATGGGTTCTGCACATCGCCTTCGTGAGGTGAACATCTGACACAAGTTTCATGAAAATTCTTCAAGCCGTTTTGGAGATATGGAGCGGACACGAAATTAAGGCTCAAACCTTTGACCTTCAAGTCTGACCTTGACATTGAACCTGTATGGTCGGGACATGGGTTCTGCATATCGCCTTCATGAGGTGAACATCTGACACAAGTTTCATGAAAATCTTTCAAGCCGTCTTGGAGATATGGAGCGGACACGATTTCGGACAGACGGACAGACAGACAGAAGGACAGACAGACGCCCAGGACAAAAACAATATATCTCCCCTGTATACAGGGGGAGACATAATAAACTGATTCCCAAGTCTGTTAACATTCCATGGTTAAAACTTACAAATTCTCCAATTTACAGCAAATCTGCAGCAGACAACTTTGAAAACATCCAAGTAAAAATATGGAAAATTTCATAATAGTGAAAGTATAATTATTCAATAGAGTTGAAAGCATTGTGGAAAAAGTAGTAATTGCTCACCTTGAGCAATTTCTCATTTTGCCATATTGTTTTCTAAAGTCGTCTGCTGCAAATGCAGCAAAATGTGTCTATATGATGGAAAGGGTACGACAGGTAACTTTTGCTAATTTGATAAGTCTTCTGCACCAGAGACATTTATTTGTTAGTTTTATTCATTTTATCAATAATCCCTGTATAAACACTTACATGCATTCCTCTTGATGTCTGCTTCCTGGTGACTTAACCAGTACTTTCACAAAGAGTATGGACAATTTCATATTGACCTCAAATCATAACATAATGCTAACCTTATAGACGCAGCCCTGATAAGGGTTTGATTGATTGATTGGGGTTTAACGCCGTTTTTAACCCCTGATAAGGGGGTTAACAATTTATCCCGTCATCGATGCATCAGTTGCCAGCCCCACAACCCTGAGCACCAAGTAGGGAAGCCATTTCTACCACCATTAAAGTCTTTGGTTTGACCTCCTAGGGATGGAGCCCTCAGGTCTCCCATTCAATAGGTGAGTAAACTGGTATTTGGGGAGACAAGTTTACTCCATCGTAATTATCTTCAGTTTTAAACCACATGTTTTGGGTACTCAGTGAGTACCCATACATGTGGTATGAAAGTCAAAAAATATCCAATCATATGAATGGCAATCTAATAGATTACCTGTTTGGGTATGCCAGCCTGTAGATCTACAGTATCTTCCATCCGGACAGCTAATACACTCTGATAGTGCTTGGGCTCCACTCATAGACAGGTAGGTGCCTACTGGGTACTGATTGGGTGTTCCTGTGCCCTGTTGGCATTAGTTATCAGCAGGAGAGGTGGTTGGATTCTGAGTGGTATCCCCCACCACTGCAGTAATTTCCTGCATCACAATTTCAATTTGGTGTAGTCAGACCTGAAATAATTATGGAACTAGATATTTAGCTTTGTCACAAGGGCAACTTTGTGTAGTCAGACCTAAAATTATTATTATGGAACTAGATATCTAGCTTAGTTCATATTCATATTTTTATTTCTTGGATAAGTTTAAACAACTTACAGTTGCTTTTAATCCTTTCTCAAATGCAAATGAATTGTGATACATCTGCATCAGACAACTTCTGAAAATATTGTGGCAATAGGAGAAATCAACTATATTCAATGTTCACTTTATTTTCTGGTATTTTCAAAGCAGTCGACAATGAACATTTTACCATTAAGAGTGTTTTGGCAGAAGCACACACCTTAAAATTAAAGAGCGGAACAGGACTCTCTTACACTTTAACACAAAAGTGCATTTGGGTAATACTTCTAGCACATATTGAGCAATTTCTTTCAACTCTATTTAATAACTATACTTTTTTTCATGGTGATTTTGCATATTTTTGCAGAGACACTTTAGCGCATTCCTACATGCAACAAAACTGCACCAGAGGACATCTAGTTTAAATTAATGATTTTTTTTATGATTAAACTATATTTATTATTATATTAGTGTTGAAAACATTGTGACAAAAGGAACAAGAGGCCCAATATCGCTGCAATTAGGCAAAAATTAAATCTCCAAACAGCCACACCCCCTGGTGGCCATGTTTTTTTTACCAATCACAGTGGCTTGAAGAAATCTCCTAGATTTGTTTTGTTTTATTGGGGTTTTACGCTGCTTTCAACATTATTTCAGTTAAATCACAGCAACAGTTCACTTATTCATGATCCCTGGGTAAACAAACCAGTACTAGGCTAGAACATGTGCCTTGCCCAAGGGCATTGACCGTAGTGCCACAAATTGGGATCGAACATGGGACACCCAGTATCAAATTCCTGACCCTAACCGAATCTCCTAGAGTGTCACCAAGGAAAATCTGACAAATAGTTTTGGAGAAAAATATTTTTAAAGTGTTCACTAAAGCCAATTTAAGGCTAACAGCCCTGCCCCCTGGCAGCCATATTTTAAGACAAAATAGCTGCGCCTCCTGCAGCAATGTTTTTCAACAAATCAACATGGCTTGAAGGAATCTGATAGGGAGTCACCGTAAGAACCTTTCTACAAAATTATTTGAAAATCGGCCTGACACTTTCGGAGGAGAAGATTGTTCAAGTTTTCACTATAGTCATATAAGGCAAAATAGCCGCATCCCCTGCGGCAATGTTTTTCAACCAATCAACATGGCTTTAAGGAATCTGATAGAGAGTCGCCCAAAGAACATTTCTACAAAATTATTTGAAAATCGGCCCGACACTTTCGTCGGAGAAGGCCAAGCCCCGGTAGATCAGTCGGTAGCCACACAGGCTGTCAATCCAGGGGTTGTCAGTTTGAATCCCGGCTCGGCCAACTTTCTTTCCGACGATTGACAAAAGTCAATGCGACATGTGGCATTCGTCCTCAACCAATGGGCTAAGTCTATGTGGAAAAGTAGCCAGTTGCTTGGAAAGATTGTTGTGTGGAGTACTGGTGTGAGAAAACGAGAAAATGCATGAGTAGATCAACTGGCCACCGTGATATAACTGAGAAATTGTTAAACAAGAGGGCCATGATGGCCCTATATCGCTCACCTGATTTAGAACTTCAATAGTATTCAAAGTTTTATACTCTATACATATAAGGAAAACAAGCAACCCTCCCTGGTGGCCATGTTTTTCAACGGATCGGGTTTATTTGAACATCCTTGGTAGAAAGTCACACAAGGAACATTTGTGCCAAATAATTTTTAAATCAGGCAGTTGCTTTTGGACAAGAAGATTTTTAAAGATATTACATTGCACATAATATTAGGAAAACAAGCCCCGCCCCTGGCTGCCATGTTTTTCAATGGATCAGATTAATTTGAACAATCTTGGTAGAATGTCCCCAATGGAACATTTGTGCAAAATTATCTTTAAATCGGACCAATACTTTTGTACAAGAAGATTTTTAAAGATTTTACAATGCACATATAAGGACAAGCACCGCCCCCTGGCGGCCATGTTTTTCAACGGATCGGAAATATTTGAACAATGTTTGTAAAGGGTGCCCCAAGGAACATTCGTGCAAAATAATTTTGAAATCGGGCCAGTACTTTTGGACAAGAAGATTTTTAAAGTTTTAACAATGCACATATAAGGAAAACAAGCTCCGCCCCCTGGGGGCCATGTTTTTCAACGGATTGGAAATATTTGAACAATTTTGGTAAAGGGTGCCCCAAGAAACATTTGTGCAAAATAATTTTTAAATCAGGCAAATACTTTTGGACAAGAATTTTTTTAAAGTTTTAACAATGCACATATAAGGAAAACAAGCTCCGCCCCCCTGGCGGCCATGTTTTTCAACGGATCAGAAATATTTGAACAATCATAGTAAAGGGTGCCCCAAGAAACATTTGTGCAAAATAATTTTCAAATCGGGCCAATACTTTTGGACAAGAAGATTTTTAAAGTTTTAACAATGCATATATAAGGAAAACAAGCTCCGCCCCCTGGCGTCCATATTTTTCAACGGATCGGATATATTTGAACAATCTTGGTAAAGGGTGCCCCAAGGAACATTTGTGCTAAATAATTTTCAAATCAGGCCAGTACTTTTGGACAAGAAGATTTTTAAAGTTTTAACAATGCACATATAAGGAAAATAAGCTCCGCCCCCTGGTGGCCATGTTTTTCAACGGGTCGGAAATAGTTTAACAATCTTGGTAGAGGGTACCCCAAGGAACATTTGTGCAAAATAATTTTCAAATCGGGCCAGTACTTTTGGACAAGAAGATTTTTTAAGATTTGACAATTTTCCCCTTTTCTGATGCCAAAGCAACCAAAGTTCTACGTGGAATTAAATTCTTTGAACAACTTTGAAAGAAGATCACCTAAGGACCATTCCTGTGAAGTTATTTTGAAATCTGTCAATTGGTTTAGTAGGAGAAGTCATTTGTAGGAAATTGTTAACAGACACCGACGACGATGACGACGACGACGGACGCCGGACGGTGAGTGATCACAAAAGCTCACCTTGCACTTCGTGCTTAAGTGAGCTAAAAACGGCGTTAAACCCCAATCAATCGGAGGAGAAGATTGTTCAAGTTTTCACTATAGCCACATTAGGCAAAATAGCACTGCCCCCTGGCGGCCATGTTTTTCGACCAATCAACATGGTCTGAAGGAATCTGATGGAGGGTCACCCAAGGAACATTTCTACAAAATTATTTGAAAATCGGCCAGACACTTTTGTCGGAGAAGATTTTTTAAGTTTTCACAATAACCACATTAGGCAAAATAGCCCTGCCCTCTGGTGGCCATGTTTTTCGACCAATCAACATAGCTTGAAGGAAGCCGAGAGGGTCACCCAAGGAACATTTCTACAAAATTGTTATTTCTTTTGGTAGGCATGGATCCAAAAAATCTGAAGGAATTAGGAGAGGACATTGAGAGGATGCTTTCTATGAAGTTTCATCCCAATTGGCCAAGTAGTTAGGGAGGAGAAGTCGTTTGAAGCAAAAAGTTGATGCACTCACGCACGCATGCACGGCGGACAAATCACCATGACATAAGCTTGACTTGCTTTCAGCCAGTGAACTAAAAATTGCTAGTGCTGTCACAATTTTGTCACAATGTCTTAAAAATTTCTCTGCTGCAGATGTGTCAAAAAAGGTTAATAGTTGTCTCTTTGTATAAGGGAAAGAGCTTTCTTAAATATTGATTCATATCTGACGGTTAAAGCTGCAGTAGTACCCAGATGTACATGACTGACAGGAACTTTGCATCTGTAATCCCACACTATTCGAGAATGTTCCTAGAGGACAGGGTGTTTCCATACTTGATCCTTCTACACAGAAAGAGCCCGCCGGACACTCATATCCTGCTGTTGCGTCTGTTTGGGTCGAGGAGTTTGCACCAGTCAAACATACATAACCAGCGCTACAAGTACCAGTCGGGGTTGACAGACCTGTAAATCATATAAGGGTTGTCATGTTTTGTGAAAATAATAGATGGCACAGTTTGTATTCAATGAAAAAGCCTGTTTTTCCTTTAATGTCTACCAGCATATAGGATAAATAGAATGAAAAAGGACGTATTTCCTTTCATGTCTACCGACATATAGTATAAATAAAATGAACTATCACTGAATGTGATTAATACCCCTGAACGCCGGCCTGATAGAAAAGGTAGTGAAATATTAAGAAACTCCAAATTCCATGTTGTAGTTTTAAAGTTATTCTCCTGACAAGAAAAAAGTAATGTCAATATGTTGTATCAATCGTATGAAGTTTTATTAAATTCCATCATGTGGTTTTAAAGATTTTCTCCGGACAAGAAGAAAGTCAGAAAGGGTAATGAAAGTTATCTACGGACAAGAAAAAGTAACAAAGGGCAATAACTCTGTAATAAGCTAAAACAGAATTTTAGTTCTTGTACACTGCACTTCTTCTCATTGTGCTCTACCATTGTATGAAGTTTTATTAGATTCCATTTATTAGTTATTAAGTTATTCTCCTGACTAGAAAAAAACAAAGGGCAATAACTCTCTGTAGTTAGGTAAAGTAGAGTCATCGTTCCTGTACACTGTACTTTCTCGCACTGTGTTGTATCAGTCTTTGATTTTTTTTTAAGTTCCATCCAGTAGTTTTAAAGTTATGCTCCGGACAAGGAAAATTGCAACAGACTAACCGACCACAGGGGTATAAATAGCACGTATTTCCTTCCATGTCTACCAGATAAATAGAAAATAAATTCTTGATTTCTATTGCTATTGAACAAATGAATTATTTGTTTTCCCAGTGTTCGTTATGTTTGTTTACTCAGATCAAGATATATAATTATGTGTCTATGAAGTTAAAAGAAAATATTTTGAAAGTCAACACTTTCCCTGAAGCAGGTTTATCTTGCCAACATTACTGTAGATGTAATTTCTCCTGGTCCCACACTGTTTTCAAAAGTTGTCCACCACAAAAGCGTAACAATTTTTAATCTATATGAATTAAAAGGTTAACCTGTACCTGTGGATCCGCAGTAAGAGTTGTCGGAGAAGGGTGTACATTAATGACTCTATGAGGAGACCTGTCTGGTCATAAAATGTTCAGACTGGACACGGATAGACATTGGCTGTGGTAGTGTTTTCTAGAAAGTAATGGCCGTTAGGACAGCTTGTAGGGGTTATAACTCCTGTGGACGCATTTAATGTGGATGCAGCCTCTACAGGGTCACAGTATCTGGGGAGAAAGATGGATTGATTGGTTTTAACCTCTCTTTTAACAGTATAACAGTTATCCATCTCCCACATGTAGACGCTTTCTGACACCTCTGCAGTTGACGCCTTTTGAAAACATTGTGGCAAAATGAGAAATTATTACTCATAATGAGTAATTTCTCCTTTTGCCACATTGTTTTCAACTCTATTGAATAATAATACATTCTTTTTAAAGAGTTTCCATATTTTTGACCAAATGTTTTTAAAGTCGTCTGTTGCAGGGTTATATCACATTGACCTGTTCACCTTCTCATGTGTTTCTTGTCACCAGTATTCTACACAACATTCTTCCAGGGTATCTCAGGAAAGTAAGATGGCTTCATCGAGTTTTTATGGGGAAGGCCGATGGAAAGAATATGAGCTTAAATCCAACAATCTAACCATTGGACTAGTTTAACAAGTACAGACAAACATTGCTCTTACATGTGACAATAGTCGGAAGAATTTTTGAAACAATATTTTCAACTTTGTCTATGTGGGAAAGTTTTGAAAATAACGTTTGATAACAGAAATTGCCTGCTGGAACGACGTCAACATTGTCTGTATCTGTGAAAGTTAAGTAATATGTTAATTCAGTAACATCATGGTGAAAGGAGGAACACTAATTATGAGTGTTTCCTCCCTTTCTTACAATATTATTTTAAAGACAATGCAACTCAATTATTTACACTTTACTTAATACAGACAGTATTTGATGTCTTTGCAGCAGGAGACATTTTAAACATTGAGTGATCAGGAGAAGTTGCTCATAATGAACATTTTCCCACACTGTTTTCGACCGTTTCTGAATTGTATTTCCAATTATCATGATTTTATCATCAGATTCTTTCAAAGTAGAGGACTTTAAAACCCTTTCCAAAATATAGACGCTAACTGACGTCTCTGCAGTATACCACTTTTGAAATCATTATGGCAAAAGGAAACATTTCTCATAATAAGCAATTTCTCCATTTTGCCACAAAGATTTCAACTCCGCTTAATGATCATACTTCCAATTATTGAGATTTCCATGTCTTTGCCCAAATGTTTTCTGCTGCTGCAGATTTATTGTATGTGGGAAAGGTTTTAAGATAAACTATCAAGTAAACTACTGTTAATCCATATTCTCCTTACTTTCAAGCAGGACAAGCCAAGCAGTCTGTTTGTCCTGTGTTGCCTCGATAGACCCCAGCTGGACACTGTGACAAAGTTCCAGTACCTCCAGGACAGAAATGACAGACTGGACACGAGTAGTTGGCTGGAGCAGAGGAGCTTTGACCCACAGGACAATAATATCCCGCAGAACAAGGTCCGGTGATTCCGCCAAAACTTGAAAAATAGTACGGAGCTGTACAGGTCATAGTTTGTGGGGTCAATGTTTCCCGTGTTGATGAGAAAGAGCCCGCGGGGCAAGGTGTCGATGCATTAGATCTGGCTACACAATAATGGTTGGCAGTACACAGCATGTCGTTGGGTGTGGTGGCACCACCTTGACAGTAATAACCTGTAATAATAATAGGCATTGTAACAGCCCTAAAAGATCCGACCTGACCAGTACTCGAACCATAGACCTTTTGATCCGAAGTCGAGCGCTCTACCACGTCGCTATAAAAGCTAGCTTAGTATATATAGCAAGGCAGTATAAGTGTCCCCATATACAAATCCATTGACTCCAATTTGAAATTCGTCCTCAAATTTCATGAATCTAAGAATGTTGTGAAACGTTCTCAAGGCTTTTCCTTATACATATACCTCTCATTTAACTCATACACATAATAAGAAGCAGATATCTTTGAAGCTCTATACATCAAAGTATAACTATTGAATATAGTTGAAAACAATGTTGTAAAAGGAGAAATAACTTGTTTTTATAAGAGGAATTTTCATGCAAAGTTAAGAATTAAAAACATTTTGGGAAAAGGAGTAAAAGCGTATTTTAAGCAATTCCTCTTTTTCCGAAAATGTTTAGAAAAGTAGTCTGCTGCTAAGGCAACAAATGGGGACAGAGTTTAATGTGTTTCCTATAGTCACTATTCTACTTAATTTTTGAACTTCTGTTTTACTGAATCAATTTTAATGACCCTTTCCATCATATGACAAATCTGCAGCAGACGACATTAAAAGTATTCTGGGCAAAATTATAGAATATCTTGAGAAAAATAGTTTAATTATTGAACAGAGTTGAACAGAGTTGAAAACATTGTGGCCACTGCTGCAGATTCAATGAATATAGATGTTCGCCATATTTTGAACCAGATCTTTACAAAGTTGTTTGCTGCAAATTTGTTGTAAGTGGGAAAGGGTTAACCTCATACATATACCATTTAAAATGAGAAATTTCTTATGCTCCTACAATGGTTCAACTCTTTATCAAAATAATACTTCAAGTACTTGTCTTTTTTTGTTCAGATGTTTTTGAAAGCAGACAACTATAAAACAATATAATTATGAGGTAAACAGCAGACAGACTTACCTGAGCTACATTGTCCCTCTGAGTAGCCAATCCCCACTGACTGCAGTAGTAACAGCCATCACAGTCGATCAGATATTCCGATATTTTGTACCCACAGGACAGTAGGTACCTGGCCAGCATTCTCCGCCCGTGTAATTTGTGGCGAGACATGAACAGTTTGACACGTCCGTGGCATTGGAATAGGGCACCGGCATGGCTTAAGTTGACTGGCCTGTACAAAACAAGCCTCCTGTAGGGATTGTCAGACCATCAGCTGGGAAAATATGTCATAAATGAATCATGTTACATAAATATCAACCTTTAGACGTCTTGAAATTAAAATGTTCACACACATGCAGAAACATTTTAAAACATATGCAGCAGAAAACTTTTGAAACAAGAGGGCCATGAGGCCCTGGAATCGCTCACCTGAGAAGGGGCTATTTAAGACTTAACTCTTTCAGCACCAATGGCAATATCATGAAGACAAACTTTCTCACAAAAAGTCAAAAATGCGATCTAGTAGTGTTAACTAGATTGTTCTACAATTTGGCCTAGTGACCTAGTTGTTGACCTGACCTGACCCATATTCGGACTTGGCCTAGATATCACTAAGACAAACCTTCTGACAAGTTTCAATATGCTCAAGCCAAAAATGTGGCTTCCAGTGTTCACTAGATTTTCCTTAAATTTGGCCTAGTGACCTTGTTTTTGACAGGACATTACCTATATTCGATCATCGATACCAATGTAAAGGACATGTGACAAATAAATGAAGTTTTTATTGTGTTCACTAGGTCAATTATAACAATTTTGCCATTTTTTTCGAAAGGAACCGGGCTCTCATATATATCTAGCTACTGTATAAGTTTGGTAAAACATCGGATAATAAATGACTTTATTGTGTTCACAAGATCAATTATAGCAATTTTGCCAATTTTAAAGGGCCATAATCCCGTCATGCATGGATGGATCTGGCTGGTTTTCGAAAGGAACCGAGCTCTCATGTAAATCTAGGTACTGAATAGGTTTGGTAAACATCAGAAAATAAATGAAGACTGTATCGTGTTCACAAGAAATTGTGGACAGACGACGGACAAAGGGCGATCACAAAAGCTCACCTTGTCACTATGTGACAGGTGAGCTAACAAGAGGGCCAAGATGGCCCCAAGTCGATCACCTGAATGATGGTAAATTAGAAGCAAATATTTAATTGCAAATATCTGTGAAAATTTGATCAGGAGTTCAAATAAAACTGCAAGGAGTGAACACTCAGTTAAAGAAATAGTTTATCGGTAAAAGCCATTTGTATCTTGAAATCTATCAAGAACTTTAATAAGAATGAAATTATAAAGTTTTGTCATTCTGCACCTTTCCTGATGCCGCTTTGCTGCCCTGTTTGTCAACGAAATCAATATGGCTTGAAAGATTTTGTAGAGAGTTGCCCAAAGAACATTTCTGCCAAATTATCTTGAAATCTGACAAATGGATTATGGAGATGAAGGTTTTTAAAGTTAGAGTATTTTTCTCAATTTCTGATGCCGCAGCAACAAAAGTTCTACACAGAATGTAAGTCTTTGAACAATTTTGAAAGAGGACAATCAAAGGAACATTCCTGTGAAGTAACGTTGAAATTGGTCGAGTGGAATGGCAGGAGTTGTCATTTGTAGCTAAAAGTTCAATTTACCCCTTTTGTGATGTCGCAAGGTTGCTATGATTTTGTAACCAATCAATACGGCTTGAACAAATTAAGTAGAGGATCACTGAAGTAAGATTCCTTTTTAATTTTCTTAATATCAGACAAGAACTTAAAAAAATGGAATTTCCAAATTTCTTCATTTTGCCCCTTTTCTGATGCCTCCTGACTGCCATGTTTTTCAGCCAAACAGTATGCCTTAAACAATCTTTGTAGAAGGTCACCCAAGGAACATTTCTACCAAACCATATTGGAATCTGACCACCAAAGGAACATTCATGTGAAGTTTGGATGAAATTGATCCTCTGGTTTAGGAGGAGATGATGTTTAAAGCTAAAAGTTAACGATGGACGACGACGGACAAAAAGTGATCAGAATAGCTCACCTTGAGCCTTTGGCTCTAGGTGATCTAAAAAGTAATAGTTAACAAGTCCGAGATTTAACCTTTTCCCTCATATAAACACTTTCGGACGCCTCTGCAGCAGACGGCTTTTTGAAAACATAGTGACAAAAGAAGAAATTGCACAGAATGTGCAATTTCTCCTTTTGCCACAATGTTTTCCACTTTTAGTCATAGGTTATCCATTCAATTATGGAGATGTTTTGACAAAATACGTTCAAAGTCGTCTGCTGCAGAATTGTCGTATGAGGGAAAAGGGTTAAAGAAACTTTAACTTAACCACAAGATTTAAAAACAAAAAAAAACAACCCATTTATCAGTTACAACAAATCTTAATTCAGGTATTAATATCAAGTCTATTTTAAAGAAAGTTTAATTATTGAATAAATTTAAAAACATTTTAGCAAAAGGAGAAATTGCTAATCTAGAGCATATTCTCATTTTGCCAAAATGTTTTCAAGTCATCTGCTGTTGAGGCACCAGAAAGTTTCTGTATGCGGTAAAGGGTTCAGTGAACAACTAGAATATCATTTACAAATGTGTTAAATATTAAATAATTAAGAAAAAAAAAATCAAAACATAACATTCCTGAGAAATTTAAAATGCATATCTATAAATCAACACAAAATGATTGAATATATGGGCAGTGGTTTCTAAGGAAGAAATACTAAAATACCCTATCTAATAGTCCCCATGTTTGTTTACCAATCTAAAAAGGTCTGAAGGAATGTGCTTAACCTTCCTTTGAAATTATTTCAAATTTGGGTCAAGCTGGGGAGAGGATTTTAATTTTTTCCATTATTATGCATAAACATTGTACATGTAATCCTTTCGGAAAATGTCCAAGGGCATGAATCTGAATTCACAGAGACAATTTCAGAGTTTGAAGGAAGTCATGATTGTGTCGCATGAATCTGAAATCATAGAGACAATCTGAGAGTTTGAAGGAAGTCATGACTGTATCGCATGAACCTGAAATCATAGAGACCATTTGAGAGTTTGAAGGAAGTCATGACTGTGTCGGTTGAATCTGAAATCACAGACAATTTGAGAGTTTGAAGGAAGTCATGACTGTGTCGCATGAATCTGAAATCATAGAGACAATTTGAGAGTTTGAAGGAAATCATGACTGTGTCGCATGAATCTGAAATCATAGAGACAATTTGTGATTTTTAAGGAAGTCATGACTGTGTTGCATGCAAGTTAAATACAATATGACAGGCGGACGGACATAAGACATAGAAGTGATCCCCTGTGTCCCCTTTCTAAGGCAGGTGCCACAAACAATACATCATGAATATTCATTATACTTCATCGGACACATTAACTGTTGATTAACAGTAGACAGTGTTTGAAAACATTGTGGCAAGAGGTGAAATTGCTCATAAGATTCAATTTTTCTTTTTTTGACAATTTTTTCATATCTTATCAAAAATGTTTTAGTTTATAGTGCTTCTAAATATTTTTGCATAGATGTTTCCATTGCTGCAGAATTTATATACATGTATGTTTGAAAAGGTTAAATACTGATCAAGATTTACTGCATAGGAGTTTCAAATCATGTTTCAATGTGTAGTTAGTTTTATTTCAGTTTTAAATGGTTTTCGAAAGTATTTCAGTTATACAAAAGCAACAGAACACTTATTCTTGATCCCTTGGTGACAAACCAGAACTAGACTAGGTATAGTGACTTGCATGTCTATAGGTAAATCCTTCCATGACGGCTCTGAACAAACTTTGGATGTCCCACATCCCTCTATCACCCATGCAGTTCCAAATGTTAACAATTAAGCCACCATTGTGAGTCAAGGTTTTCCTTGTCCATGTCTCAAAGGGCTCTCAAAGTCCATCACAAATGTGGCGTCACATCTTGGAATCTTCATCATTCTACCTGTGTCTCTCTGTTTTAAATTACTATAGCCTGCTGAGCTTCCTGATAAATCTGATGAAGTTCTTCTAATATCATCTCTGGTATAACTTTGTATTAAATTACTACCAGATCGTCTTTCTGTTTTATCATGTCTATATGTTAACATTTTGTGACCCGTATCAGTTCTATAAAAATGTGGTGAATTGTCACCAGACTCTTCACCAGACTCTTTACCTGTATTTCTTAATTTCTGCCCGTGCCCAAGTTCCTGATGGGACTGAAGCAAGACTGTATTATGTCCATCTCCGGGTTTAGGTATTTTAACTCTGTCCTGTAATAGAGCTGGATAGTCTGCTTCAGCTGCATGATTTAGTATCTCTTCTCTGTAAGTTGAATCTATGTAATCTGCTTCCAAACTATCAAGGCCTTCAGAGCTTTCACCTGAATATTCTTCTGATTCTTGAAAATTCAGACTTTTTCTCGCTTTTTTCTTTAACTTCTTTCTCCGATCTGCAATCCTTTGAGCAAATTCACCTTTGGTTTTCACATCACTAGCTGGGGTTCCTAGAAAACTAAACTGGTCATGCTTCTGCTTTAGCTGAACATGTTTCGAATCAATGTGTAAATTGCTTTTAACCTGCTCCACTTGGGTGTTGGTTGAACTACCACTTTTTCTTCTGTAAGATGATCCTTCTTTAAAGTAGATTTGTGCTTTCTTGTCAAGTATCTCCTTTGAAACTCCTGTATCATTTTTTTCCACTGATAAGTATCTTTTGTGTCCATCTGATAACCTATTGTGAAAGTTTTTATGAGCCTTATTATAACGCTGCGTATGTGTAACAGTTTTTTGTTTAATACCCTGTGATTGTTGTTTGAACTTTCTGTAAATGACTTCAGGGCTATCTACTATGAACTCATTATTGTCAATAATAGCGTTTGGAAACTTTGGTATTGGTGTTGGCATTTCTCCAAAAGCTTTCTTAACAGGTTTGGACTTAACATGTTTCCCTGGATCTTGGTGTCTCTGCTGGTTCTTGTCATGGAATTGCATGCACCGCTGTTTTGTTTTATCGTTCATAAGATTGTCAATACCTTGCTCATCAGTCTCTTCTAATTCAATATTTGATTTTTTGTTTTCAAAAACTTTGCTAGTACATTTTCTCTCTCCAGTTAAATTTGTTTTGCTTTCTCTTTGGATATTTTTCTCGCTTTTATAGGTAGAATGCTTTTGATAATTATTTGAATTCTGCAAATTCCAGTTTTCACTCATGAATTCAAAATGTTTCTTTTTCACAGTCCCCCTTGGTGAACTCTGTGTGTAATCCACATCGGTAAGAGCTGGTTTTGAAAATGTTGTATCTTCATCCACGTCTCTAACACAATAACCACTGTTTCTAACATCATGAGCATCATCGGATGATTTAGGCTGACATCCATTTCCAAACTCCCCCTGAACAAGTTTTCCTCCGTTCCTGGGACTAGAAATTGATCTAGGTCCAGATATTTGCCTAACCTCTCTAAACAGATCTAATTGCTTCCTACCCGGAGAGTTTATCATCTGTTTTTGGCGTTTACGTGTGGAAGGATTATATATCGGTGAAAGAATGTCAATCACTTCATCATCAGAAATGTCTGCATGCACTCGTTTTCTGCCCTCCATTGAACTACTTAATGAACCTTTAGTCACAGACGTTCTGCCCTCTGATAATATCAAGTCAGACCTAACCTTTGCAGTTGATTTCTTACTCTTAATATCTGAAACCTCATCAAAACTAGTTGCTGTAACATCATAGTAAGCTACTTTATCACTTTCAGGTGATTTTTTCCAGTTGTTTTTGTATGACTTTGTTTCGGATGAACTAATAATATGTGTACTACCAAGTTTGTTATCAACATTTGCTCCGTTTTTGACACTTGGACTGTTAACTGTTGTGGATGCAGTAAATCGTTGAGATGTAAAAGCCTCACACGATTTCTGTTTGTTGAAAACTTTATACTCATTGTTTCTTTGGGATATTTTGTTTGTTGTCTTTCTTTTCAGGTCTGGGCTGTTCTTTTCTTGGTTTCCCATGGGCATACTACTTGATATGTTTTTTTTTATTGTAAATGTTCTCTCACTGGATTCAGCCTTTTTTCCACTCAGCCTACATGTTTCACTAGCTTTAGCCTTTGATGGGCTTCCATCATATTGACATAATCTTTCTAAAAAATTTCTCTCTTTGCTGTCAATGACATTGGTATTGTTTGCCCTTTTAACCAATTCTGTTTCTTCACATTTTACTGGCTCTCTAAAAGAATAAGAGCTACTTAACAATTTACTTGAGGCCATGCTCTCTCCTCTATAAGTACCGTAAGTAGGCACAGGCCTTATTGATACTGTACTGTCACTGCTTTTTCTATCAGTTTGAACAGCACTGCTTAAACGTTTTGAGTTCTCCTGCCTTTTCTCCATATCGTCCTCCACTAAATTTTGTTCTTGATTGATAGCTTTTAATAATGATGACATTTTCTCTTTAACATTATCAGAAAATTTATCCTTCCTTTCTGTAATAACATTTTTAACAACAGACATATCACTATAACCCGTTTCTTTGTGTTTCCTATTAGTCAATGTGGTACCAATGGTACTTATGTTAGAGGGAAATAACTGTGTAGGTTCATCAAACATGGACAAGTTCTCTCCCTTCAATTTGTACCTAGGGGAAGGCTTAAGGATGGTGGATTCTTCAAGTTCTGAGTGTTGTTCTGATGTACCTATTCTTAACAGATCTATTGAGGATGGTTGCCCTTTCTTTATATCAGGGGCTATCTCGGGTGAGTATTGGTAGGCTTGTTTTGATATAGGCACTGACAATTGGATTCCACTCACTGAAAAACAAATCATGGTATGATTTAACCATATCCCACATATGGTAAATCGGCTGCAGACAACTTTGAAATCGTCAGATAGACGTTTCAATTTTTGCACAGAGTTGGAAATTATGGCAAAAGGAAAGATTGCTCATAAGATCTATTTAATTTTTCTCTGAAAGTCTTGGATACACTTTATGGAGTTATAGGCTGTCTAAGTCTTTGGTGGAGGTATAAAAATGCCAAAGAATATCTATTAACCCCTTACCACGTTCGGAGGTATTTCATTCTTTTCCAATAATATTTTCAACTTTAAATTAATATTAATCCTTCTCCACGTACTTCCATATTTTTGCTTTAGTCAGTTGTCTCCTACATTTGTTGTATGAAGGTAAGGGTTAAACTCCAAACCATTCAATCTCAAAAATATCATTAATAAGGATTTTTGATGCTGTTTTATTGAGATTTTACACTGTTTTAAAAGTATTTCACACGTGACAGAACACCTATTCATGAACCCTGGGTGACACACCATTACTAGGCCAGAAACTGCTGTGCTCAAGGACAGTTAACTGATTCCAACGCCTCTGCAGCAGACGACTCTTGAAAACATTGTGACAAAAGATATCTTTTCTCAAAACAAGCAATTTCTCCTTTTGCCCAGTGTTTTCAACTCTTTTCAGTAATCACACATTCATTTTAACCCTTTCCCACATACGACAAATCTGCAGCAGACGACTTTGAACATATTTTGTCAAAACATAGAAAATCTCCATAACTGAATGGATTACCTATGACAAAAAGTGGAAAACATTGTGGCAAAAGGAGAAATTGCACGTTCTGTGCAATTTCTCCTTTTGTCACTATGTTTTCAAAAAGCCGTCTGCTGCAGATGCGTTAGAATGCGTCTACAGGTGGGAAAGGGTTAAGACATTTTCGACAGTGTTGCCACTTTGTTTTCAAAGTTTTCAAAGTCGTCTGCTGCAGATTTGTTGTATGTGGGAAAGGGTTAAGGCATGTTATCCATTCCATTTAAATCCTGATTTGTATTTTTCACCTTCACCATGTTTTGAATTTGGAAAAATCTTAAGTTATCACATTCAGGTATTGTCAGGATTATTTGACAGAAAAAAGCATCCCTTGTTACAGATCAATGCACATGTTTTAAGTTGTTAAGCTTTTTTTTTAGTACTAGGCTAGAAAATTTGCTTGCCCAAGGGCACTCTACAATGACCGCTGCAACTGAGGATGGACCTGGGATGACCTATTCAAAATTCCTGACGCTTACCACTTGGCCATTGCAGATTCCTGGAAAGGGTAGGCAAAGAAATGTTTGAGATATTTACCACCAGCTGGAAGAAGAAACCCAACAGGAAAATGACTGGCAAAAAAAGGATGCTGCGCCGCCTGTGATGCTGTCAATCGTTCATCTGAAAAATCATTGATTACACTTTAACTCTCTTTCTGACATGCAGACACATTATGACGCCTTTGGATTTATTGTTTTGGTGTTTTTCGCCACTTTCAACAAGTTGTCAGTTATATCAGGGTATTTCCTGGGTAAGTAGCCAGTTCTACTGGTCAGTTTATCCTGACACCAGCTAGTCAGTCATATTGCAAAACCCACAATCCTGTCTTTGGTAAATGACTTTGGAAAACATTGTGGCAAGTCTAATCAATAATACTGCTTTCATTTATAGAGAGTATCCATATGTTTTGCCTTGATATATCAAAGTCGCCTGTTGTAGATTTCAGATATTTATTACTGGTTTATCTACCCTTTAGCCGATACAGATGATTTATAACACATCTACAGAAAACAGTTTTTATAAAAATGCTAAATATGAACACCATTAATGTTACAGAAAAAGATTTTTCTCATGTTTTAGATGCAGACAACAACAAATTATTATAATCAGTTATTATGTAGATTTGTTTAAGATCCTGACTTTTTATCATTATTCAGCCAATTTTAAGATTGTACTGTAGCTTAATGCCATTTTCCAAGCCCAAGGTGCTCAGTAGGTAGCAACGCAGGCTGTCAATCCAGGGGTTGTGAGTTTGAATCCCAGCTTGGCCAACATTCTTTCAGATGTTTGACAACAATCAAGAACTGTAAACTTGGACAATCTGTTCTAAATATTATATTGGATTTTTAAGTTATCTGCATTAAGGCATCTAAAGAGAGTTAAATAGTAAGTTTAGGTAACCTTGAATTGTATTTGTAACACAGAGTTGAAAGCACCGTCGGAAAAGGACAAATCAATTTTTTTCACAATGTTTTCAAGTCATTTGTTCCAGAGATGGCATAAACAGTCTGCATCAGGGAAAGTTCCAGCTCAACCCTTTCCCAAATACAGATGCTTTCTGATGAATTTGCAGCAGAAGACTTGTAAAACATTATGGCAAAGGGAGATATTGCTCATAATGAGCATTGTCTCCTTGTTCCACAATGTTTTCAACTCTCTCCAATAATTATACTTTCATTAATTGAGATTTTCAATATTTCCAAAATCATCTGCTGCAGATTTTATGTATGTGAGAGATGGATAATGCTTGTGCTACAAATTTGATTAGGACTACTGACCTGGATTATACCTTAACATTCCAGCTAGGAGATCGGCAAACATGTAGTCTTTAGACTGCAGATGTTCAATAATGGTCGTTGAAGCTGTAATATATCATAAACTTAAACCTCTTCTCACCTGCTGAGGCCCGGTAGCTCAGTCGGTGGCGACCTGGGCTGTCAATCCAGGGGTTGTGAGTTTGAATCCCAGCTCGGCCAACATTCTTTCCGACGTTTGACAATAGTTACTGTGACATGCGTCATTCGTCTTTCACAAATGGGCTGTTTAACAGTCTATGTGGAAAAGCAGCCAGTTGCTTGGAAAGTATCTTGTGTGGTGTACTGGTTTGGGAAAACCAGGAAACGCATGAGTAGGTGAACTGGTCGCCATGATATGACAGAAAAATTGTTGAAACGGCGTTAAACCTTAATCAATCAAATCTCATCTGCAGACCCATTTTGAAAACATCATGGCAAAAGCAGAAATTGCTCAAGATGAGAAATTTCTCTTTCATCACAATGCTTTCAGCTCTCATTCATGATATTATTTTCAATATTTTTGCATTGGTTTTTTCCCCAAAGATTTCTGCTGCAGATTAGTTGTATGTGGGAAAGTATTAATACATTCATTTTGATGGGATCGTCAGCATGAAACCACTAGAACTATCACTGAAGATGATAAAAAAAACCTAAACAGCACCTTGACCTAAAATAACATGCAATTGTAACCCCTTTAGGATATGCACATCTCCTCTTGGTATAGAAGCTTCAAGTAAAATTCTATTGAATTCCACCAAGTGGTTTGTAAGAATAAAGGCCGGACAAAATATGGCTTCCGGTCGGCCGACCGACAGCCCGACCGACTGACAGACAGACTGCCCGACACAGTGACTCCTATATACCCCCTCTTCTTCGAAGCAGGTATAACTAGAGGTTGTTTTTGGGAAAAACATATGTCTCCCCCAAGGGGTATTTGTCTGGCTGACTGTATTTTG
Organism: Serripes groenlandicus; assembly: GCA_031761405.1. Taxonomy (NCBI): domain Eukaryota; kingdom Metazoa; phylum Mollusca; class Bivalvia; order Cardiida; family Cardiidae; genus Serripes; species Serripes groenlandicus. The sequence continues at coordinate 58,453,210 of JASEVX010000008.1, forward strand.
TCAGTTAGTGATTTATTTTAAAAAAGGGCAATAACTCAACCAAAAGTAGGTCAAATTAAACGCCCTCGTAATATGAGCAACAAGACATTGTACCGATGACTCCTGTGAAGTTTCATAGAAATGTGGCAAAGGGGTTGTGAGATGAAGGCCGGACAAGAATGAAATGGCAATTTTAAAAAAAGGGCAATAACTCAACCAAAATTAGGTCAAATTAAACGCCCTCGTAATATGCGCAACTAGACGTTGTACCGATGACTCCTGTGAAGTTTCATAGAAATGTGGCCAAGGGGTTGTGAGATGAAGGCCGGACAAGAATGAAATGGCAATTTAAAAAAAGGGCAATAACTCATCCAAAAGTAGGTCAAATTAAACGCCCTCGTAATATGCGCAACAACACATTGTACTGATGACTCCTGTGAAGTTTCATAGAAATGTGGCAAAGGGGTTGTGAGATGAAGGCCGGACAAGAATGAAATGGCAATTTTAAACAAGAGGGCCAAGGTGACCCTAAATCGATCACCTGATTGATAGTAAATTAGTAGAAATATCTGGGAAAAAGATCAAGGAGTGCAATTAGAACTTCAAGGAGTGAACACTTCTCAAGAAACAGCTTATAAGTAAAGGTCATTTATATCTTGAAATATAACAAGAACTTCAATTAGAAATGAATTATTAAGTTTTTGTCATTTTGCACCTTTCTTGATCTGTTTTTAATATAAACCAATATGGCTTGAACAGTTTTTTTAGAGGGGCATTTAAGGATTCTTTCTACTGAATTATCTTGGAGTCTGACAAGCAGATTATGGAGGAAAAGGATTTTAAAGTTTGGTCGTTTTACTCATGTTCTGATACATGTATGGTGAGTGTAAGGAACGACAACTCTGCGAAGGAGATTGCCCTTGCATAATACTCTGCCAAGTGTTACCTCCCTTAGACCATAAATCTAATAACCATATGTCATTTGAAGCAAAAACTTTAATTACTCCTTTTCTGATGCTGCTTGGTTGCTATGCCTTTCAACAAATCAATATGGCTTGACAAAGTATGTAGATGATCAATGAAAGAACATTTCTACAAAACTATCTTTAAATCAGACAAGCACTTTTATAAGGATGCTTTATTAAAGTATTGTCATTTTGCCCCTTTTTTGATGCCGCCTGACTGCCATGTTTTTCGACCAATCAGTATGGCTTGAACAATTTTTATAGAGGGTCACCCAAGGAACATTTCTACCAAATTATATTTGAATCTGACAGGCAGATTCGGAGGAGAAGATTTTTAAAGTTTGGACATTTTGTCCCCTTTCTGATGCCGCAGCAACCAAAGTTCACAATGGAATTTAAATCTTTGAACAACTTTGAAAGAGGCCAACCAGAGGAACAGTCCTGTGATGTTTCACGAAAATTGTCCTTGGAGTTTAGGAGGAGTTGATGTTTAAAGCTAAAAGTTAACACCGGACGGACGACGGACGACGGACAAAAAGTGATCAGAATAGCTCACCTTCAGCCTTCGGCTAAGGTGATCTAAAAATAAAATGAGGACCTGATAAGGACAGCAATAGCGTGCGAAGGAACACATGGGTCACCTACAAATCAGTAACTATTACCAAATCTAAATGCCGACACCTGACAGACATTTAAACCTTTCCCACATCAATATGCAGTTTAGGACACCTTCAGCAGATGACAATTGAAACATTGTTGACTAAAGGGGAAATTACTCCTCTTTCAGCGCCAAATTGTTTAAAGTAGACTCTTCCATGTTCAAACTCGGACGACTCTATTTTCATGTTATAGGTTTTTTGGAATATTTTTATAACTCACAGCCAAACAATGCAGGTTTCAGGTGAGACAGCTCGTTACGAGCTGACTCACCTGAATCTATATTGTTTGCAAAAAACTCAATATTGCCTTTGGCGCTGAAAAAGTTAAACCAAATATACAAATACCTACGTTCTGGATTCGTTTGCCTCGATCTTTGGACATTTTTCTGCTGAAAATGTGTTGTATGTGAGTGAAAGTCAGATGTCTGTAGTCTTTTGCACTGCAAGGGTCACAAAAAAATCACAAAAGCTTCCCATTACGAAACTTTGAATAACGCATGTTGTTTCATTCGTGACGGACGCTGTTATATCTGAATGGAGGACAATTCTCCACCTTCCTCAAAAAGTGCATAGGCGGACATTCTCCCCTTCGTCTTTTTCACATGGCGGTCATTCTCCCCTTCATCAGTTTATGCATGGCAGACATAAGCCCCTTCACACGCGGCCATTTTCCCCTTCCTTAAAAAGGGCATAGGCGGACATTCTCCCCTTCGTCTTTTTCACATGGCGGACATTCTCCCCTTCATCATTTATAACATGGCTGACATTAGCCCCATTCATTCATGCAGGTGTAAACGTCCAGAGAGACTCTTCACACATTGTGTACCCAGTACATTACAAAACAGAAGTCCCTTTCAGAGTTCTTGAACACTATTGTAACTTAAGAATGTATAGATAGATGAAGTGAATTATTTTTGGCTGTGTTCTTTCCCTGTGCTTATTTTATAGTATGTGATATTCCGTGCGCTTATTCAGATTTGAAAATAAAGTATCTGGTGAAAAATGTGATTAGCTGTTGTTGTTCTTTATTATGTTTTCTGTCTTTACTATTCGATAATGTTCATTGCGAGAAAAAAATATCAAAACGATTTCAGCAGAGGACTTAAAAACATATTGAGACAGAAGGAGTTATTGCTCAAAACTAGCAATATCTCCTTTTCTCACAACATGTCCACTAAGTTCACTAATTAGAATAGGGAAATCTGATAATTGATCAATTAAGAAAATATATGTATAGGCAAACTGTTGAAGGGGTAATAATGTCCGCCATGTTATAAATAATATAATAAGCTTTATTGCATAAAACATACATACATACATGTTTAAAGCAAATACAATTTAACACAAGGATAATAAATGATGAAGGGGAGAATGTCCGCCATGCACACATTGACGAAGGGGAGAATGTCCGCCATGTGAAAAAGACGAAGGGGAGAATGTCCGCCTATGCACTTTTTGATGAAGAGGAGAATGTTCGGTTACCGTTATATCTACATGTATGAGTAGCCATGCAATAGAACATTGGCAACTGCATCATTGCTATATGAACCTAATATCTGTACATTACTTATAATCGCTATTATTTCGGGAGAAACACACTCACATAGTATATGGTTAAAACCGTTACATCAAGTACCAGCATGGAAGAGTTCAAAAGTTTTCCAAACTTTTGGTAAGGAAATTAGATTATTGTCAGATAGTTTTATGACACTTAATGCATATAAATGTGTAAACGTTTAAGGATTTGTTTGACTTATGACGTTGGAGCCAAGATTTAACACTTCCAGATTCCCCGGTCAACATATATATCTTATTGTCATGCAGTAAGAGTGTCAACATATATATCTTATTGTCATGCAGTAAGAGTGTCAACATATATATCTTATTGTCATGCAGTAAGAGTGTCAACATATATATCTTATTGTCATGCAGTAAGAGTGTCAACATATATATCTTATTGTCATGCAGTAAGAGTGTCAACATATATATCTTAGTGTCATGCAGTAAGAGTGTCAACATATATATCTTAGTTTCATGCAGTAAGACTGTCAAAATATATATCTTAGTGTCATGCAGTAATAGTCAACATATATTTCTTAGTGTCATGCAGTAAGTGTGTCAACATATATGTCTTAGTGTCATGCAGTAAGAGTGTCAACATATATATCTTAGTGTCATGCAGTAAGAGTGTCAACATATATATCTTAGTGTCATGCAGTAAGAGTGTCAACATATATATCTTAGTGTCATGCAGTAAGAGTGTCAACATATATATCTTAGTGTCATGCAGTAAGAGTGTCAACATATATATCTTAGTGTCATGCAGTAAGAGTGTCAACATATATATCTTAGTGTCATGCAGTAAGAGTGTCAACATATATATCTTATTGTCATGCAGTAAGAGTGTCAACATATATATATTATTGTCATGCAGTAAGAGTGCTTTTAATGCTTGTAGTGAGCTGAAAGCCTTGGTCGATACAGAATAAATTTTGTTTGAACTCGGGTCTATTTTGTTTTAATTGTGTCAAATCAGTGAATGCATCTTTTTCAATGTTTTCAGAATGTTTTAACTCAATCCAATATACTTGATAGTGGAGTTTTACATTTGGAAACGAGACCGTACCAAAAACCTGATGATATCATTTGACAATTCTAAGTCTATGAAAGAGTGAAGACCGAAGAAGTGATATTTAATGTTTCCAGACTCCAGATATCATTAAGAAGATAGATCAAGATGCCTAAGCTCAACGAACGCATCCGATGGCATATCTTCAATGCCATGTATTTCTAATATTGTCAGTTGGTCAAGATTTTTAAACACGTTACTTGGTAAGCTTCCAATACCGCTCATATAAATGGTCGTCAATGCTGGCGTTTGTTCAAATAATGTAGCTGCTACCGAGTGCAAACTCCTTCCAGCTATTTCAAAAACGTCAAGCCGCGTGCATCTTGCCAAAATATCATGTTTGATAAAGGGCAACGTTGTTATTATTATTAATATGAGCTTTTTTCAGGGTATTACACACTGTACGAAATAAACCGTCGGGTATCTCATAACCATTCCGAATATCCACAGGGAGTGTTTCAATTCGTTTTAAACTCGAAAACAAGTCGCTCGATAAATTTGTTTGGTGTATAACAATGGAGAGATCCCGAACAGAGAGCAATGCCGAATGTGATGTTTGGTAGAAAGTTTCTGGATTCTATAGGTCCAATATGGTCCGAACATCTTGCAAGCCTTTCATGGACTCCTCAAACACCTTGCCACGAAAATCAATCTGACCTGTTATAAAACATTTCTCGAACTGGTTAGACGAAAGCGACGTTAGGTGCATGGTTACCGGTTAAATTCACACGTTTCAATGCAAATTTACAAAAGCCGTTTAGATTCTCTGGGGGCAAGTCTATTTCTAGAAAAAGGTCCAGTACTCTAGTTGATCTTGGCAAGTCGTATGGGACTGAGATAAAGTCTTTATCGGAACAGTTAACTTCAAGACTGCCCGTTTCACCTATGGTACACGCGCAAGGACCACACTTCCCACAGTAAACAACTTGTCGTAACAAACACGCCAACATGACGGGATTCACATCCATCGCTTATCGTCGCAGGATACAGGGGTCTGGAATGATAGCGATTGGTGGTTAACCCTTTCCCTCATACGGCAATTCTGCAGCAGACGATTGAATGGATAACCTATGACACAAAGTGGAAAACATTGTGGCAAAAGGAGAAATTACACGTTTTGTGCAATTTCTTCTTTTGTCACTATGTTTTCAAAAAGCCGTCTGCTGCAGAGGCGTCAGAAAGCGTCTAAAAGAGGGAAAGGGTTAAAGGCTAAACAGGGCTCTAGATAAGGGGCGTTGAGCATGTATTATAATCCTAATTTGACATATTAACCCTATGACATTGTTGTGTGTACTCAAAAGAATCTTCTCAGTGAAACCATTCTTTTGAGTACACACAACATAAGGTTCGCTTGGATAATAAGAGAGATATCAGGGGCGTACCTGGATTAAAATCAAGTATACGCACAGGCATGCATGCTCCCCCGGGATTTTTTTTAAACAATCCAAAATTGCATCTGGTGCATTTTAGCACATACAGAACACATAAACTAGGCATAACCAAAAGCAGATTTATTGCGTCACCTGTAAATAAATACAGTTAATAAACACAACAAGAGGGCCATGATGGCCCTGGATCGCTCAGCTTAATTATACAATGTACTGCAATGCAAAACACATCAAGACAATTATTCTGAATGCAACCTCCACAGTGTTAACAAGATTTTCCTTCAGTTGGCCTAGTGATATCATCAAGACAACATTCTGACAAATTTTCAACTTGCTCAAAGTAAAAATGCGGCCTCCGGAGTTTGAACAATATTTTTCTTTATTGACCTTGTTTCTGACCCAATATGACATATATTCAAACTTAACCTAGATATAATTCAGACAAACATTCTGACTAAATTTCAAGCTGCTGAAGCAAACAATGTGGCATCCAAAGTGTTAACAACATTTTCCTTCAATTTGATCTAGTGACTTTTTTTTGAACCCAACATGACCCATGATCGAACTTGACTTACATATCATCAAGAAAAACATTCTGATAAATGTTCATCATGCTCAAGTTAAAAATGCAGTATCCAGTGTTAACAAGATTAACCTTCAATTTGGCCTAGTGACCTAGTTTTTAACCCGACATGATCCATATTCAAACTAGGCCTAGATATCATTTAGAAAAACATTCTGACCAAATGTCAAGCTGCTTAAGCAAAAAACGTGACATCCAAAGTGTTAACAAGATTTTCCTTCATTTTGGCCTAGTGACCCGGCATGACCCATTTTCGAACTTGGCCTAGATATCATTCAGCTCAACATTCTGACTAAATGTTAAGCTGCTGAAGCAAAACATGCGGCTTCTACAGAGCTAACAATGTTTTACCTCAATTTGACCTAGTGACCTAGTTTCTGACATAATATGACCCCTATTTGAACTTTACCTAGATATCTTTAAGACAAACATTCTGACAAAATGTCAAACTTCTGAAGCAAAAATTGCGGCATCTAGGGTGTTAACAAGATCTTCCTTCAATTTGACCTAGTGACCTACTTTTTGACCCATCATAACCAATGTTCGAACTTGACCTACATATTATCAAGACAAACATTCTGATAAAGTTTCAACAAGTTCAAGTTGAAAATGTGGCCTCTACAGTGTTAACATGATTTCCCTTCAATTTGGCCTATTTACCTAATTTTTTAACTGGCATGACCCATATTCGAACTTGGCCTAGATTTCATTCAGCTCAACATTTGCGGCTTCTACAGTTTAACAAGATTTCCTTTCAATTTGGCCTATTGACCTAGTTTCTCACCCAATATGGGTCATATTCGAACTTGACCTAGATATTTTTAACACAACCATTGACACAATTTCAATTGCGGCTCTGGAGTGTTAACAAGATTTTCTTCAATTTGACCTAGTGACCTACTTTTTGACCAGACATGACCCATGTTCGAACTTGACCTATATATCATCAAGACAAACATTCTGATAAAGTTTCAACATGCTAGAGCTGAACATGTGGCCTCCAGAGTGTAACAAGATTTCCCTTCAATTTGACCTAGTGACCTAGTTTTTGACCTCATATGGCCCAGTTTCGAACTTGTCCAAGATTTTATGGAGATGAATGTTCTGATAAACTTTCATGAAGAGTGGATGCAAAATGTAGCCTGTAGAGTGTTAACAAGCTCTAATGTTGACGACGCATGACGGACAATATGTGATCAGAATAGCTCACCTTGCACTTCGTGCATAGGTGAGCTAAAAATAGAACGATTATGTATTTATTTTTCCATGGAACAAAGAGGGATCTGGGGTGAATTGAGATGCCCTAAACCACTGAACGCTCGGACAGGTGCTAGTTAAAAGAAGTAATTTAAAAACATCCGAGTTCTCGGTTAGTTTAATACGATAACCTGAATATATCCCACCTTTTGTTTGTGATTACATGGAATACATTTTAATTTTGTTAAGTGGTGGGCGCTTTTTTTGAACAACCAATAGGCTGGATCATTGTCAGAATCGATATGGTTAAGTTACCCCACGCATATTCACATACTGACCGATACTCGTCTCCATTCTTTGTTAACAATATATATACATATTAATTAAAATGTGTAATTTAGCAATGTTCACAAATACAATACTGAATCCGTTCACTTCAAAATTATTTAAATGCTAATTATTATTCTAATACGCTTACTGAATTTTGCCTAGACATAGTTTAAACTTAATTATACATCAATTTATGTTTTATTAACATGCTAGATGTCTACTTTCAGTTTGACCGATTCGTCTAGATTGCGAACATCCATTAAAAAGATTGAAATGTCGAATTATTGAAAAGTTAATACTGTTTTTAGAAAATATTGGGGTAAAAGGGAGATAGCTTGTTTTGAGGTAATTCGACCTTTTTAAAACTATTTTAAGTTATATGTTGCATACGTGTGCTGTCGGAAGTCGTTTATATCAATAAAGAATTAACCCTCATCCTGCTGAGTAAATCATCCGGGATTTCAGATATGTTCTCGCCCTATGATATATTTATTGATTAGGGTTTAACGCCGTTTTCAACCATTTTGCAATAATATCAAGGCGGCCAGTTCACCTTATAATTCATGCGTTTTCTGGCTTTCCCACACCATACTGTCCAAGCAACTGGCTGGCTTTCCACATAGACTATACTACGCCCATTGGAAGAAAACGAAAGAAAGAATTTAGGATGAGCTAGAGTTCTAACTCGCAACCCCTTTATTGACATTGCGCTTCTCTACCGATTGAGTCACCGGGGCTGGACTCTCGTCCAATGCTCTACTCATTGAATATCAGGCGAAATAAGAGCAAACAATAACTGGAAGTTTATGTATAGACATTTCTGTCTTCCCTGTTGGTTAAATGTGGTTTTAAATCGAACATTCCAGGAAAGGAACAATCACAGGATACAATACGTATCTTGCAGGATGCACTTAGATCACGGATGCACGGTTACTTTCGATGACAAAGCTCGTTGATATCAAGCAGGCGTATGGTAGGAAGACTATCCATATTCTTTCAGACCTTAGTCTTGAGAGAAAGCACAGTTCTGAACTTCTGATAATAATTTAAGAACATGAATTATGCCCCACATCTAGTGCTCTGATATGTTTGTTTTGAAAAAATGACATACTACCATGTTTCACGTGTAATTTCTTGTATGTTTAATGTTTGTATTTTTGTAACTTGTAACTTGTTACCACATGTTGGCTTACTTTCAGAGGTAAATCTTTGTAGCAAACCTGTCAATTTAATAATAATTTCAGCATGTATATCGATCTGTCACATATAACTCTTTCGTTGAAACGGATGACGTTTACAACTGTTTTGGGGGTAATGATACATTTCCCAAAACAGTATTTCAGTCATTTTACGGCGTTTCCTGTGTAAATTATCAGTGCTGATTTGAAGCTTATCCTTACGTCATTCACCCGTTTGCAACACTTCGCATCATGGAGATAAATAACTACTACCACTTTCGGGTATGACCCGACCGTGGATTAAACACTGGTCGCCCGCTCTCGAGGCGGACATCATAACCATTACACCACCGAGACAGTTCTAACCAAACTGCACGAAGTGGAAGGCTGATACCCATTCTTCATAGCCCTTACACCCCTCAGCACATTTGAACCTTTTTTTCAATTGTTCTGACGAAGTGTACGCATTGTCGTACGTACGTATGCCTGGATATTGTTGGGGGGGGGGGGGGGGGGAACATCCTTATCTGGACCTCTGCAGTAACATACGACGTACGTATTCGAGCCGAGTCTGGCGATAAGGGTTCGTTTTGTATCGGCGTACAATGAAGACTCTGGACAGCGAGCCTGCGCACCAGATTCTTCACTGACCGCCTGAAAGCATCTTCTGACATATACAAATGTATAAGATCCATCGATTGTATGCCAATCTAAGTAACAATGATGTCCACACCGCAGAAATAATAAGACTGTAACACAAGATGCGGCTCATTACTTGAACGAAGTCGCAATTTGTTTTGTTTAATAATTCACCGACTTATTGGCCGTTTTCAATCATCTCTACAAGTACAGAGCTCGAGATAAGAGGCGGTTTGCATGTTTTATAATCCTTATTTGACCCTCTTAACCTATGTTGAAGAGAGATATTGTGGGGGGAAACAGCTGTTAATCCCTCCTTATTTGGACCACCGCAAATATACATCTATAATTTAACTGTGAAATAGTATATCGCTAAAGCTCAATAATTTAAACAGTGGGTGGTTTATAAGGTAATAATCGAAAATATTTTGTTCACAATTTTTTTCTAGTTTAAATAAATAATACTTCGCTTGTCGTGCAAGAAATATCAAATTAAACAAGAGGGCCATGATGGCCCTATATCGCTCACCTGAGTAAGCGATTTATGGTCCTAATTTAATTGCTCTACAACAATAAGAAAGAAGGTCAAAATGTCATGGTGAAAGTCATCCAAAGACAATGATATTTGATTGTAAAACATCACACTAAGGTCGTGGTCAGATGTTTATAAATCAATGTAAAGGACATGTGACAAATAAATGAAGTTTTTCTAAACATTGAATTGTTATCTTACAACACTATACTATTCTTATTACTGTTTAGACTTATGCAACCATGTCCCTTATATCATCTCAAGTATTTGCTATGTAAAACATGAGTATACTATAAGAAGTTTTTCAAATGCAATTACAACTAGAATAAGCCATGTTTTTCAATGATTGAAATAATTTAATCAATATTTGAAGAGGATGAACAATTGGGCCAAATTATTTTTAAATCAGGCCATTATTTTCAAAACAAATGCATTTCCATTGCAAAGAGGATAAGCATTAAGGAACATTCTTATGAAGGTGGATTGCAATGGACAAAGTGGTACAGAAGGAGACATTGTTTAACACTTTCCCACTTGTAGATGACTTTTGAAATCAATGTGGCAAAGGGAGATAATGCTCATAGTGAATATTTTATCCTTTTGCAAAATTGTTATAAACTGTATTCCATAGTTTAGCTTTTATCCAAAGATTTTTTCCATATTTTGGCCTAGCTTCTTTTAATGTTGTCTGTGGGAAAGGGATAAAGAAAATACAGACAAGAGAAAGTTGATGCAATGCATCAATGTCGCCGGATATCCATAGTGCAATTATGCATAACACTAACATTATAGTAGTTGAATAAACAGTTATCAACTGAGGGGAATATTGGAACATCAGGGGTGGGGTCAAGTGAAAATGTATCATAACTTGCATTGTTTTGTCAACGGAGTGAATGATAATTGAAGCCTTTCATTGTTTATGATCAATCTCCATTCCTAAGTAGGTTGACCATACACCCAACCAACTAATTATTGATCATAAACAGTAATGGAAATGAGTAATCTTGCCAATCATTAGTCATAGTATGTATACAGTGCTTTCATTAAGGAATAATTATAAGATTTGTGAATTCCACATACACTTTTCAAGATGTTTGTCAGAATATTTGAATTTTATTATTTTTCAATAAAACCACAAAACAGACAATTTAGGATTGGCATGCATTGTAGCACGTCATTTTACCTTTCCTCTATTAAAGTCAACAGTGGACACCTTTGCAGTAATCTTCTTTTAAAACAATGAGATAAGGGTTAAATCGCTGAAGACATGAGTTTTCTCTTTTTTCTCAAAATGATATTAGCTTGACATACTTTAACAAATGTTGAAATGTAGTCCAATATTCATAAATTAGACCACCTTCGAAATATAATATCAACTAAACAGTTAAATCTCATTGAAATTGTTGTATAATTTAAACTTAATTTCGAACATAAACTGAGCCCTACAAGGCTACAACATGTTAATTTATTGTAATTCTTTCCTTCCTTTTTTATATTGAAAATAACAAACTACTCCTGTTTTAAAATTATATTACGATGAGCGCCCTTGTGTCAATGATGCATAACAATATGCAGATCGGAAGCAATATGCCTTTAGTGTATTAAATGACACATTTAAAATTGTCAAGGACGAAATAATTTTGTACGAAAGACCCGATTCTTTCTTATTCGCAGAGGTGTCGTTCTTGAAACTGTCTTTATAGGCAGAGAGTGTTTGTTCAAAGTAATTTTTCTATTAAAACCAGTTTTTATCTCGGTTTGTTCTTTTCTTCATTTGTTCCGAACCAAATAAACATTTTAAATCACCTATGATTTACTATTTGCAAGTGAGTGTTAAGAGCGGCTCTCTGTAAAGGAGATTGATCTATGCAGTTGGTATTCGCGAGTCACGCGATCAACAGTTTTAGCTTAGAAACAGTTCATATTTTAGATATACATGGATAAACATTATAAAATGCCTTCTTCACAAATCAAGACATCTCTTTGAACATGAAAATAACATTCAGTTAGTTGAAATTGCCAATAAAAGGAGAATATTCGACGTCATTTTCATCAAGCAAGCGGGTGCGCGTATGTAAGCAAATTAGACTGTGCGACGTAAAGGTTTGTAGTTATCGCCTTTTGGTTGCATGTAGTAAAATAAAGTGTACCAGTCTAGCTAATAGGGACTATTTTGTCTTCGTAAATAAAACAAAAAAAACATAAATGCGAGTCAAAATAAAGAAATTGAAAATACCTAAAACATCGGAATATTTAATTAATTTTAGTTGTGTCATTACTTAGTGTTTTTAAACAAACACAATTGTAATATGTTCAAGACATCTAAATGTGTTTCTTTCTAATAATAATCCCCCCTCCAATGTCATTTCCGAAAACCTATTAAAAATAGAAGTCGCGGGCTTCTGCCCGGCGACTAATGAGGAATGTCACTCATTACATCACATGATGCAAATCGACAAGACCCCGGAAAGAAAGTCCAGAACAAGCTTTAGAACCTAGTTTGAAAGAAACAAACAACTTAAGTTTATTTTTACCGTTTCCCTCATAATCATATTGACAAAATATGTTCAAAGTCATCTGCTGCAAAATTGTCGTATGAGGGAAACTCTTATCAATAATTTAACTTTCATTTATAGAGACTTTCCATTTGTTTTGCTTAGATGTTTTAACAAGAGCACCGCGTACGGCACAGACGCTCGACTGATAGGGAGAAAAAAACAAGAGGCCCATGAGGGCCTATGCTCTACTGGCATTGATCTGGCTTGTTTCAAAAGGAACCAATATGTCATCAATATTCAAATACCATCTTAGTTTGGTGAAGATCAGATATAAAATGGAAGCTCTATTGTGTTCACAAGCTGTATTATAGCAATTTTGACAACTTCAAGGGCCATAATCCAGCCATGCATGGGTAGATCTGGCCGGTTTTTAGAAATGAACCAAACTCTCATGGATATCTAACTACTGTATAAGCTTGATTGAGATACAATCAACAATAAGGACTGTATCATGTTAACAAGCCCTATTATAGCAATTTTGACACTTTCAAGGGCCATAATTTAGTCATGCATTGGGCGGATCTGGCTTGTTTTCGAAAGAAATCAAGCACTCATGGATATCTAACTACTGTATAAGTTTGTTTGAGATACAATAAACAAGAGGCCCATAAGGGCCTATGCTCTACTGGCATTGATCTGGCTTGTTTCAAAAGGAACCAATATGTCATCAATATTCAAATACCATCTAAGTTTGGTGAAGATCAGATAGTAAATGGAAGCTCTATTGTGTTCACAAGCTGTATTATAGCAATTTTGACACTTTCAAGGCCCATAATCCAGCCATGCATGGGTAGATCTGGCCGTTTTTTAGAAATGAACCAAACTCTCATGGATATCTAACTACTGTATAAGTTTGATTGAGATATAATAAAAAAATGAGGACTGTATCATGTTAACAAGCCCTATTATAGCAATTTTGACAATTTCAAGGGCCATAATTCAGTCATGCATGGGGCGGATCTGGCTTGTTATCGAAAGGAATCAAGCTCTCATGGATATCTAACTACTGTATAAGTTTGGTTGAGATACAATAAACAAGAGGGCCAAGATGGCCCTAAATCGATCACCTAATTGATAGTAAATTAGTAGCAAATATTTAACTGCAAATATCTGGAAAAATTTGATCAAGGATTGCAAATGAAACTGCAAGGAGTGGACACTTCTCATGAAACAGCTTATCAGTAAAGGCCATTTATATCTTGAAATCTAACAAGAACTTGTGGAGGAAAAGGATTTTAAAATTTGGGTATTTTTCTCACTTTCTGATGCCGCAGCAACCAAAGTTCTCAATGGAATTTAAATCTTTGAACAATTTTGAAAGAGGACCACCAAAGGAACATTCCTGTGATGTTTTGTGGAAATTGGTCTATTGGAATGGTAGGAGTTGGTTGTCATTTGTAGCTAAAAGTTCAATTTACCCCTTTTGTGATGACGCCTGGTTGATATGATTGTGTAACCAATCAAAACGGTTTAAACAAATTAAATAGAGGATCATTACAGTAAGATTCGTATTATATTTTCTTAAAATCAGACAAACACTTTCATAAAAATGGAATTTTCAAATTTTGTCATTTTGCCCCTTTTCTGATGCCGCCTGACTGCCATGTTTTTCGACCAATCAGTATGGCTTGAACAATTTTTATAGAGGGTCACCCAAGGAACATTTCTACCAAATTATATTTGAATCTGACAGGCAGATTCGGAGGAGAAGATTTTTAAAGTTTGGACATTTTGACCCCTTTCTGATGCCGCAGCAACCAAAGTTCTCAATGGAATTTAAATCTTTGAACAAATTTGAAAGAGGACCACCAAAGGAACATTCCTGTGATGTTTTGTGGAAATTGGTCTATTGGAATGGTAGGAGTTGGTTGTCATTTGTAGCTAAAAGTTCAATTTACCCCTTTTGTGATGACTGTGTAACCAATCAAAACGGCTTTAACAAATTAAATAGAGGATCATTAAAGTAAGATTCGTATTATATTTTCTTAAAATCAGACAAACACTTTCATAATAATGGAATTTTCAAATTTTGTCATTTTGCCCTTTTCTGATGCCGCCTGACTGCCATGTTTTTCGACCAATCAGTATGGCTTGAACAATTTTTATAGAGGGTCACCCAAGGAACATTTCTACCAAATTATATTTGAATCTGACATGCAGAATCGGAGGAGAAGATTTTTAAAGTTTGGACATTTTGTCCCCTTTCTGATGCCGCAGTAACCAAAGTTCTCAATGGAATTTAAATCTTTGAACAAATTTGAAAGAGGACCACCAAAGGAACATTCCTGTGATGATTGGTGGAAATTAGTCTTGCGGTTCAGGAGGAGATGATGTTTAAAGCTAAAAGTTAACGCCGGACGGACGACGGACGACGGACAAAAAGTGATCAGAATAGCTTACCTTGAGCCTTCGAGCTCTCATGGATATCTAACTACTGTATAAGTTTGGTTGTGATACAATCAAAAGTGAAGACTGTATCGTGTTAACAAGCTCTTTTATAGCAATTTTGACCATTTCAAGGGCCATAATCCAGTCATGCATGGGCGGATCTGTGGCTGGTTTTTGACAGGAACCGAGCTCTCATGGATATCTAACTACTGTATAAGTTTGGTTGAGATACAATCAAAAGTGAAGACAGTATCGTGTTAACAATCTCTTTTATAGCAAGTTTGACCATTTCAAGGGCCATAATCCAGTCATGCATAGGCGGATCTGTGGCCGGTTTTCAAAAGGAACCGAGCTCTCATGGATATCTAACTACTGTATAAGTTTGGTTACAATCAAAAGTGAAGACTGTATCGTGTTAACACGAAATTGTTTACGCACGCACGCACGCACGCAACGTTTGTTTGCTTTTGAATTTGAGAAAGCCAAAACTAAGCGACAAAATATCGAAGAGGACTCCACAAACTCAGATAGTTTAAATGTAGACAAAGACGCCGGTCCTCTCCAGAAACAAGAGGGCCATGATGGCCCTGGATCGCTCACCTTAATTATACAATGTACTGCAATGCAAAACACATCAAGACAATTATTCTGAATGCAACCTCCACAGTGTTAACAATACTTTCCTTCATTTGGCCTAGTGATCTATATTTTTTACCTGATATGACCCATATTCCAACATGGACTAGATATCATCAAGACAACATTCTGACTAAGTTTCAACTTGCTCAAAGTAAAAATGCGGCCTCCGGAGTTTGAACAATATTTTCCTTTATTGACCTAGTTTCTGATCCAATATGACCCATATTTGAACTTGACCTAGATATAATTCAGACAAACATTCTGACCAAATTTCAAGCTGCTGAAGCAAACAATGCGGCATCCAAAGTGTTCACAAGATTTTCCTTCAATTTGATCTAGTGACCTAGTTTTTGTTCCAGCATGACCCATATTCAAACTTGGCCTACATATCATCAAGAAAAACATTCTGATAAAGTTTTATCATGCTGAAATTAAAAATGCAGTATCCAGAGTGTTAACATGATTACCCTTCAATTTGGTCTAGTGACCTAGTTTTTAACCCGGCATGACCCATATCCGAACTTGGCCTAGATATCATTTATACAAACATTCTGACCAAATTTCAAATTGCTGAAGCAAAAAATGCAGCTTTTACAGAGTTAACAAGATTTTCCCTCAATTTGGCCTAGTGACCTAGTTTCTGATCCAATATGACCCATATTTGAACTTGAACTAGATATCTTTAAGACAAACATTCTGACAAAATTTCAAGCTGCTGAAGCAAAAAATGCGGCATCCAAAGTGTAAAACAGATTTTCTTTCAATTTGGGCTAGTGACCTAGTTTTTGACCCGACATGACCCATATTCGAACTTGGCCTAGATATCATTCAGCTCAATATTCTGAACAAATTTCAAGCCACTGAAGCAAAACATGCGGCTTCTACAGAGTTAACAAGATTTTCCCTCAATTTGGCCTGGTGACCTAGTTTCTGACCCAATATGACCCATATTTGAACTTGACCTAGATATATTTAAGACAAACATTCTGACCAAATTTCAAGCTGCTGCAGCAAAATATGCGGCATCAAAAGTGTTAACAAGATTTTCTTTCAATTTGACCTAGTGACCTAGTTTTTGACCCGGCATAACCCATATTCGAACTTGACCTAGATATTTTTAAGACAAACATTTTGACAAAATTTCAAACTGCTGAAGCAAAAATTGCGGCCTCTGAAGTGTTAACAAGATTTTCCTTCAATTTGACCTAGTGACCTAGTTTTTGACCCAACGTGACCCATGTTCGAACTTCACCTACATATCATCAAGACAAACATTCTGATAAAGTTTCAATATGCTCAAGTTGAAAATGTGGCCTCCAGAGTGTTAACAAGATTTTCCTTCAATTCGACCTAGTGACCTAGTTTTTGACCTCATATCGCCCAGTTTCGAACTTGTCCAAGATTTTATGGAGATGAACGTTCTGATAAACTTTTATGAAGATTGGATGCAAAATGTAGCCCGTAGAGTGTTAACAAGCTCAAATGTTGACGATGGACGACGCACGACGCACGACGGACGGACGCCGGACAAAATGTGATCACAATAGCTCACCTTGCACTTCGTGCATAGGTGAGCTAAAAACAACGTGTTAAAAGGTTTCAAAATAGCTGGGTGTCAGAAATGTCATAGTTACGATATGATTCGGACTCCGGGAAATTGTTTTGTTCTTCATGTGAACATCATGAGAAAAATAGCACTAACATGTCTCTGCATTCACTCATGGAAGCATACGTTATCCGCGTTCTAACAACAATGCTATATGAAAACTGCAGTTAAGATCGTAAAGAAAAAAAAACATGAACCCTTTCCCTCATACAATAAATCTGCAGCAGACGACTTAAAACATATTTTGTAAAAAAAAAATATCTCTATAATATAATTGAAAGTGGAAAAAACAGTGTCCAAAACAGAAATTGTATGTTTTCAAAAAGCTGTCTGCTGCAGAGGCATCAGAAAGCATCTATATAAGGGAAAGGGTTAAAGACAGGCTTTTACTAACAGATAATTTCTGAGCCTTATAGATTTACAGGGTTAAACTAGGATAATAACACAGATTGTTTCGTGTTATTTACAATATTATCATCCATGATATGTTGTACCCCCGAATATTCACTCCAGAGGTTACATGTACCCCCTGAAAAAAATGTATACTGGAATATACAAAACATAGATATATTAATTTCAAGTTGTTTGATTGGACTGGTCTGTTGTTTTTAAATTTACATTTTGTATGAATAGAAACATTCGATTAATAATCGATTAATAATCGATTGTCATTGTTAAGTTCGATCCGATAATCGATTATGAAATTTGTCCGATTATCCATCACTAAGAGCATGTATGTATGGTGAAGATCGGATAGTAAATGGAGGCTCTTTTGTGTTCACAAGCTGTATTATAGCAATTTTTACAATTTCATGGGCCATAATCCAGTCTTGCATGGGCGGATCTGGCTGATTTTCAAAAGGAACCAAGCTCTCATCAATATTTAACTACTATCTAATTTTGGTGAAGATCAGATAGTAAATGGAGCCTCTATTGTGTTCACATGCTCAATTATAGCAATTTGGACAATTTCAAGGGCCATAATCCAGTCTTGCATGGGCGGATCTGGCTGGTTTACGAAAGGAACTGAGCTCTCATGAATATCTAACTACTGTATAAGTTTGGTTGAGATACAATCAAAAGTGAAGACTGTATCGTGTTAACAAGCTCTTTTATAGCAATTTTGACCATTTCAAGGGCCATAATCCAGTCATGCATTTGCGGATCTGGCTGGTTTTCGAAAGGAACCGAGCTCTCATGAACAGTAAGTTTTGGGTACATTTTTGGGTAAATGGTTGATTTTGATGTTTATAAATGTGAAAAGTAAGTTCTAAGCATGGGATTGAATTTTTCAGTTAAACCCACTTCTCCTTCCGGTTTGACAACACTGGTTGCAATCTCAGCTAGGCATGAATTTAGATGTAAATTTGAATACAAGCTTTCGCGTCCAAAATTGCTTGAAAAGGAGCTGCATGGTAACGTGGTATTTCTGACTGCATCCACAGATAACCTATTGTTTTGAGAGAATTAGCAGCTCTTCAATTTTACACTAACCCCTGCGTTTTTGATGGGTAATTTTTTGAATAAACTTATAAAGGGTTAAATTGATCTTTCTGTTCTACTTTTTTCACCCTGTTTCAGACCACTTTTGTGGCCAATTCTTTCCATAATATGGACTGAGAGTGTGACTTCCAGTCATTTTCCTACAATTCTGGCACTCCTTGATACAGGAAAACTCTTTTTATCAAACCAGTATGGATATTATGAGAAATAATGAGAGAATAAAAGTTGGAGTGTCCCAGGAAACAGAAAATCAGCTTTCAACTTAGTCCTTCAAGACAAGACATCGCGTATGCTCATTTTTCATTTTGTTATTATCCTGCATACGCGACCAATATTAAATGACAGATGATAAAACGAGAAACCGAAAGTCTAAATTATTTGGACTTCTTTCAACTGTGTTATAAATGCCACGTACCTTAGCTATGTTGACACTCTAAATAGCCGGTCCCTAGACTTACTGAAATCGACCTGAATACCGAAATCCACTGAAATCGACGTCAAATTACTGAAATCGACCTGTAGTATTGTTGTTTGTGTTATTTAATAATCAATGAATTATTTATACTATACATTAATATGTTTCTTTCAATAAAATATGAAAAAAAAAAGATTTTTTATGAAATCGACTTCTCAATGTCCAAAATAACCGTTAGAACGGCAACGGTGTCATGTGCGATTTGAAAATCTATGAAAGTTACTCCAATTCTCGGTAATCTCCTTATCGAATTAACAGAGAAGAAAGTATATAGGTGTTAGACCGTTTCTTTCACACAAGAAAAGGTCTAACACCTATATACTTACTTCTCTGTTAATTTGTTTATGATATCCGCTAAAATGTATGGTGAAGAGGGGAATATATTATAAAACTAACATTGGTTTTACACAACTTTATTTTTTAAATCCGATATGTGGACAATTTCTTTAACTAATATTTACATAGAATACATCGTATGCGATTGTAATATCTCGCCATACCGCTATTTCTCTGTTTGGAGACATCCGTGCTTAAATGAACCATATCAGAACAATAATGATGTGGCCAAAAAATGTCCTTGAATTTCACAAACTTTTCTTTAAATCTTTGTTCGAGTAATTTATTTACTTTTTTCCTTTGATTTTCAAAACATTCTTTTGTCAAACCAGGGCATTTGGAAAAATCTCCTCTAGCCAAAATGTTACCAACATACACGTCATGCATTCCTTGCTGTACAAAACATTCCACGATTGCCTCTATGCGCCGAAAAATGTCATAAGGTGAGGAATAAGGCGATATATCATTCCCTCCAATATGCACGAAAGCAACTCTAGCTTTACATCTCTGAGCTCTGTTTAACATACGGTTATCCATGTGGTCAGTTCGTAAACCGCCCTTACCGAGAAATAAGACATGACCTGGAACACCCAGATTGTTTTTGCAGTGAAGACTAAGTCGTGTAATGTAACTATCACCGAACAGCATGAATCTATCCATATTGATACTTTGATGAACATTTCTACAATTCTCTGTTTATAAATTACTCATCATTATAGAAGCTCTTTAATTAACGGACATTTATCACACTTTTGTTAAAATAAATCGCAATTATCAATCATTTAATTGTGTTTTAATCCAAAGTAATTACACAATTAAAATAATCTTTCTATCAAAAACGCCGAACGTTAAGTGTCGATCATACCTTACTCATCATTACATATGCTCTTTGAAGCACCGATATTGTTCACACTTTGGTTAAAAACTTAAGAACTGGCCGAATTGAGTCTTCGCTCATATTTTAATTGCTTTGAGAAACATCTTTATAAACACATCACTTTTTCATTGTTATATCATATATGTATACTTATTCTGTCAATGTTAATTCATTTCAAAATTTTGTGTCAGTGTTATATCGTTTTATTAAATAAAAAAGATTGTGTCATGTCATTTAGGAAGTAGTTTTCTGTGTAAAATCATTTATAATATTGTGTCTGTGTTATATCTTTTTAAAAACAATCTGTGTTTTATCGTTCTGATTTTATTTCTGTATATCTGAAGTCTGTAATAATGGGCGAGTTTCCATGTGTTATTTGCTACCAAGAGTGCATTTCTGACTCAATTCAGTGTCATTATTGCAAGCATTGGTCTCACAGCACGTGTTGCAGGATTTCAGAGGAAGACCTCAAATCTTGGTCTCAAGTTCAATTAAAATTTGTGTGTAAAAAGTGTGGATTTAATGGGGATACATATGATGCCAGTGCAGCCCTCACAAGGTAAGTAACAATTAAAAAAATATATATTCAAAATTGTTTTCAATTCAATAGATAAGTTAAACGTTACTAAAATTCGTCCCTACTATCACGAATATTGAAAACATTGTGAAAAATGGTGCAGTACTCCTTTGTCAAAATTGTTTTTAATTAAATAGATAAGTTGATACGTTACCAAGACTCGTCCCTCCGACTTCTACTACTATCACGAATATTGAAAACATTGTGGAAAATGAAGCAGTACTACTCCTTTGTCAAAATTGTTTTAATTCAATAGATAAGTTAAAAACGTTAACAATTCCCTCCGACTTTTCGCAAATTCTACTACTATCACGAATATTGAAAACATTGTGAAAAATAGAGCAGTCCTCCTTTGTCAATTTTTTTTGTGAAAAATAGAGCAGTCCTCCTTTGTCAATTTTTTTTTCAATTCAATAGATAAGTCTAAGAACTTGACATATATGGGTCCTTTGTCAAAATTGTTTTTAATTCAATAGATAAGTTAAAACGTTACTAAGACTCGTCCCTCCGACTTTTTGCAAATTCTACTACTATCACGAATATTGAAAACATTGTGAAAAATAGAGCAGTCCTCCTTTGTCAATTTTTTTTTCAATTCAATAGATAAGTCTAAGAACTTGACATATGGGTCGGTATTTATGTAGTCCAAAATATTATTACAGACTTGCATTAGAGAGCAGTAATAACAGACGTAATGCTTTACTTCAACAAGCAAGAACAGAAATGAAACTGCATGGTCCAGACATACATGCCCGACTTATCCAGTCAGGAACATGCGTTATATACCTCAGAAAGAGACGGTGAAGCTGTTAAAATTTTGAACATGTATCATCCTGTTATGAATTTAGAATATACTCCATTGAAAACTGTAGGTGACTGTAACTGTATGTATAGGGCAATATCTTTGGCATTGTGTGGTATTGAAGATTTTCATGTGTATTTAAGGTTACTGACATGTCTAGAGTTGATTTTAAACAAGTCATCTTACTCCACCAAGTCGAAACACAATGACTTTATAAATGATGTCAGAGTAGTCCCTATGACACATTGGTTGCAGATGCCATCCATGATACGTCTTACTCCGAACTGGCACATATATATATGCATTGAGTGCAGCTTTGAAACAACCAATAGGGTCATACTTCCCACCTCAATTTAATATGGAACTTTCTGCAGCTTTCACACAGACTGTGTATGGTAGGCAGGTTTGTGCAAAATCTCAGTCAAAAGTCAAACTAATCATGTGGACATCAATGTTCGCACCAGTTATGCTAGATAAGTTCACTGCAAATCACTTCGTTCCTCTTGTGAAATGCGCAATGTATGTTGACACATCAAATGTCAACGTAACTTCTCTTTCAGATTTTTCGTTCATTTCTGACATGACGAACTTGCCGTCTGTATTTAATGTCACTGAAATTCTGTCCAACAATAGAAGTTAAAATCAAATGCGATCTCCGCCTCAGTCTCGGAACGATTCATCAGATTCCGAAATTATCTCAGATCTTGGTCATTCTGATATTTGCTCCGAGACTGATGGAGAAGACGTTATTGAGTGTGCAGCAGCAGTAGATATAGATGATTACATGGAATTTCAGTCTTCTCCAAATCCAATGTCTCAGAACGATTCATCAAATTCCGAAACTGTTGCCGAAGACGTTAGTCAGTCTTCTCTCGATGAATTTCCATCCATTTCGGAAATGCCGAAATTGATGTCTTTACCTGATGTATGTTAATTGCAAAACAGCAATAAAATAAATCATTTGCAAACGCCGCCTCAGTCTCAGATCGATTCATCAAATATCGAGTTTATCTCAGATCTTGGTCATTCTGATTTACGCTCTGAGACTGTTGCAGAAAACGAAATTGAATGTCCGGCTGCAGTAAATATTGATGAATGCAGAGGTGCACTGCCATGGTAACGGGATTTCAGCCTGTATCACATTTGACACAACTGCTTAAACAAAATGTAGTCGGTTTAGATAGAATACCGACTGGGGTAAAGGAAAATATGTATTTTGTCCTAAATAATACGGAAAATCAGAAAAACAAAGATACCCAAAAAAGGAGTAACTTTTCAGATGACTGCGGTGTCTGGGACAGTTCTTCTGCTTCATCTCCAAAGTCATTTTATCTGATTTTGTCAAATGGGGACACTAAAGAAATCTATATGAAGAACGAGCTATTTTGTTTCAAAATACAGGTAAAAGGGAAAACAGAATATATATGTTCCTTTGGAAAACCAACCCACAATTGATAATGTTTTAGTTCTCCATAGATATTATACTAAATTAAAGATGGACAAGACATACAAAAAACGAGTTTTATGATTAGGAGAAGGGGGTATTACTAGCACTCTTGCCATAGTCGAATACATAGGTAAGTTTCCAGGCTTTTCTTCGTATGGTAATTCATCGGTTGGAAAAGAATATATTCGTACACCTGCGCATGTAATGGCTGAGATAACAAAATTGACAGGTAAGCAAAAACCCCACCAAATACTGAATGAGCTAACCTCAAAGTTTGATGAACTTACTCAACCAACTGGACTTCAACAAATATATGATAAGCAGCATAGGTTAAAACGGAAACAAATTAATGTAGAAGGACATATTAATAACTTTGCCGACCAGATCAGACACTTAGAAAACATGGTGTCCGAGAATGATCCATTCGTACGATCTGTCATTCACACTAACGGAAAAACACCGTGCATTATATTGTACACTGATGAGCAAATGGCCGATTTGAAAAATCTGTGTTGTTCCGGCAGAACGGTATTAGGTGTTGACAAAACCTTTAATTTGTGTAAAATGCACGTGACGGTCACGTGTTTCAAGCAAATGACCGTTACTAAAACTAATACAGGTACTAATCCCATATTCTTAGGCCCTATGTACATTCATGATAACAGTGACTTCAAAACATTTAGTCATTTTTTTCATCATCTCAAAATCAATTTGATAGATGCACCGCAAAGCAAACTGGTGATAGGTACTGACGATGAAAAGGCATTAGTCAAAGCCATCCAAACTGTTTTACCGGAAGCAACTCATGTTTTGTGCACACGTCACATTCAGGAAAACGTGATACATTTCCTTAAGGATGATGCGATAACAAAAACACAGCGCGATGACATAATACATAAACTGTTTGGTAGTGATGGGCTCGCAAATGCCAATGATGCAAGTTGTTATAACGCTAAGTGCGAGGAATTAGAGACCGAATTGTCCGGCGTATCTTCAAAGTTTACGCAATATTTTCAGAAAAGACTGAAAACTCTACTGAAAACAAAGGTTAATGATCCCGTTTGCAACAATTCAATTGCAAAGAACTGGACAAACAATAATTGCGAAAGTATGAACCACGTTTTGAAACAGACAGTTGATTGGCGGTCTAAAACCTTGCCTGAATTTGTGAAACTGGCGTAGGCTATTGTCAATGGTCAATACCGGAATATAAGAAGCGCGATTGTTGGTACGGGTGAACTGCGGTTGTCTGATAACTGTAAACAGTTTGCAAAAACCAAACTTGGATGGCTTGGAATGTCCGAACAACAAAGAAACAACCATTACACTAAGTTAAGGAAATATGTAAATCGTGACGGTAGAATAATAAGCTCAACTGACGGGCAAACGCAAGTACTCGGTCCAACAACAAACGGCAAAAAACCAGGTCAAAGGAAACGTAAAGTAAATGCGAGAACTGTGACTGTTGACAAAAGGCCAAAATTATAAAAAAAAATTACATCTGTTAGAGATTCAGGCTCATACTAATGTTTTACGGGAGATTTCCTGGTTTGCAAGCTCTATGTTGATTTATAGGTTTCTCGGGTATGGATGGCCCCGGGTCCAGATGTCGGCAATGTCTGCATGCTAAACAGTGGTGCAGACACGGCCGGTAGCTGGGTGCTGCTGCTTGGCCATGTTTTGAATCTCTATCAAATGAAATGAGTTCGGTAATGTACATAAAATAAAAACTAAACATGGAGCTCTGTGTAGGGTCTTTCACGGCCCGTGACCTAGTCGGGCGCACAGACTCTATTTCGGTAATCGAATATGAGATAACGGATAACGGGAAGTAAAATCGACACAATGAAATGAAATACATGTATAAAAAGCAATCGAAAGGAAATTACATCTGTTAGAGATTCAGGCTCATCAGGGTTTTTTTTCTGAAAAAGGGGAAGGGGCCTGGGGCCTTTGAGAAGGGGAACATTTCGCGGCGTTTTAGAAAAAAGGGGAAAAATTGTAAACTAGTATAATGTGCATGTTTAACTTTTATCATTACAAGGCCATCTGTCTATTTTTCATGTTCTTCAGAACTCCTCCACTGGATTATCATAATCCAGTTCACTTAAACTATACCACTGTCAAGGGTCGAAATTAGCAAGATTTACTACTTGCATTTTTTCGCAAGTGCTATTTTTTGTTACTTGCTAAATGAGAAAACAACTTATTAGAACTTTAACTTTAAGCAACACAATGTGAACTACAATAGTGCAATACACTGTTATGGTCAATCATGAATGTAATGTAAACATGGTCCAAAACATGCTGTGAAAAGAAGCTGCTGAGACTGTCAGATATACAACATAGTCTAGAAACTGTGTTTCAATTTCTGGCTCCATATGGCAAAGTATGGGGTCTTTTCTGAATTAGTCAAGACAACATCCATCTTGTCACAGCAGTTTTTGGGTCATATTCTCTAAGGGCAACATCAGCAACTTTAATTCTCATCAAAATATGAAGTATTTCAGCACCAAGCCTACACCTCGAGTCAAATTGTATTCTGTTCATTGTGGAAAGATAAATGAGATTTAAGCTAATATTCAAAAGTTAAATATGAAAAAAAAAAAAAAAAGAAATTTTTTTTATCCGAGGGGAATTAATATTTTTAGGGGAAAAACTATGCTTATTTTCCGAGGGGAAGGGGCCGTTAAACGGCCCCTTTTATATAAGGTAAAAAAAACCTGCTCATACTAATGTTTTACGGGAGATTTCCTGGTTTGCAAGCTCTGTTGATTTATAGGTTTCTCGGGTATGGATGGCGCCGGGTCCAGATGTCGGCAATGTTTGCCGGTTTGCCGGTAGCTGGGTGCTGCTGCTCGGCCATATTTTGAATCTCTATCAAATGAAATGAGTTTGGTAATGTACATAAAATAACAAGAGCTGTCGGAGGACAGCGCGCTCGACTATTCCACCGCTTATTTAAGTTACTGAGATAATGGACTCTAATGTAGTTGCATGCAAAACATTAACCACAATTTCTTAGTGGGTGATAATTTACATTATATGCAGGATAGTGTTATTTAACATGATTATTTTCATAGGTGTGATGGTGAGATAGGGTTGTATAACCTTTCAATTGAGGCTATACAATTGAATGCATCAAGTAGTTACTAAGATAATGTAGTTGCACGCAAACCTTTAACCATAATTTCTAATTAAAAAAAGGGCAACAATTTGCACCATATACAGAATAGAGTTATCTTAATTGGTTGTGTTTATAGTTGTGCAATTGGGAAAGGTTGTATAAAGTTTCAATACAATTTTTCAAGTTGTTACTGAGATTACTCTCTAAATGTAGTTGCAAAACTTTAACCAGAATTTCTAAGTCCAAAAAGGTCCATAACTTGCATTAAATGCTGGATAGAGTAATCATACTTGATTGTTTACATAGATGTGATGGTTGGTAAGGGCTGTATAAAGTTTCAATACAATGCATCAAGTAGTTACTAAGAGATGGTCTCTTTATGTAGTTGCATGCACAACTTTAACCAGAATTTATAAGTCCAAAAAGGCCATAACTTGCATAAAATGCAGGATAGAGTTATCATACTTGATAATCTACACAGGTGTGATAGTTGGGTAGGGTTGTAGAAAGTTTCAATGCAATTGCATCAAGTAAGTACTGAGATATGGACTCTTAATTTAGTTGCATGCAAAACTTTAACCAGAATATCTAAGTTAAAAAAAATGCCATAACTTGCATAAAATGCAGGATAGAGTTATCTAACTTGATAATCTACATAGGTGTGATAGTTGGGTAGAGTTGTATAAAGGTTCAATGCAATGCATCAAGTATATACTGAGATGTGGACTCTTAATTTAGTTGCACGCAAAACTTTAATCAGTATTTCTAAGTAAAAAAAGGGCCATAACTTGCATAAAATGCAGAATAGAGTTATCATACTTGATAATCTACACATGTGTAATAGTTAGGTAGGGTTGTAGAAAGTTTCAGTGCAATGCATCAAGTAAATACTGAGATATGGACTCTTAATTTAGTTGCACGCAAAACTTTAACCAGAATTTCTAAGTAAAAAAAAGTGCCATAACTTGCCTAAAATGCAGGATAGAGTTATCTAACTTGTTAATCTACATAGATGTAATAGTTAAGTAGGGTTGTATAAAGGTTCAATGCAATGCATCAAGTATATACTGAGATATGGACTCTTAATTTAGTTGCATGCAAAACTTTAACCAGAATTTCTAAGTAAAAAAAAGGCCATAACTTGCATAAAATGCAGGACGAGTTATCTTAGATGATAATCTACACAGGTGTGATAGTTGGGTAGGGTTGTAGAAAGTTTCAATGTAATGCATCAAGTAAATACTGAGATATGGACGCTTAATGTAGTTGCACGCAAAACTTTAACCAGAATTTCTAAGTAAAAAAAGGGCCATAACTTGCATAAAATGCAGGATAGAGTGATCTAACTTGATAATCTACATAGGTGTGATAGTTGGGTAGTGCTGTATAAAGTTTCAATGCAATGCATCAATTAAATACTGAGATATGGACTCTTACTTTAGTTGCACGCAAAACTTTAACCAGAATTTCTAAGTAAAAAAGGGCCATAACTTGCATAAAATGCAGGATAGAGTTATCTAACTTGATAATCTACATTGGTGTGATAGTTTGGTAGGGTTGTAGAAAGTTTCAATGCAATACATGTAGTATTTAAGAACTTGCATGCAAAACCTTAACCAAAGTGTGACGTGGACGCCGACGGCGACGGCGACGCCGACGCCGACGCCAGGGTGAGTAGTATAGCTCTCATATTCTTCGAATAGTCGAGCTAAAAACTAAACATGGAGCTCTGTGTAGGGTCTTTCACGGCCCGTGACCTAGTCGGGCGCACAGACTCTATTTCGGTAATCGAATATGAGATAACGGATAACGGGAAGTAAAATCGACACAATGAAATACATGTATAAAAAGCAATCGAAAGGAAATTACATCTGTTAGAGATTCAGGCTCATACTAATGTTTTACGGGAGATTCCTGGTTTGCAAGCTCTATGTTGATTTATAGGTTTCTCGGGTATGGATGGCCCCGGGTCCAGATGTCGGCAATGTCTGCATGCTAAACAGTGGTGCAGACACGGCCGGTAGCTGGGTGCTGCTGCTTGGCCATGTTTTGAATCTCTATCAAATGAAATGAGTTTGGTAATGTACATAAAATAAAAACTAAACATGGAGCTCTGTGTAGGGTCTTTCACGGCCCGTGACCTAGTCGGGCGCACAGACTCTATTTCGGTAATCGAATATGAGATAACGGATAAAGGGAAGGAAATGAAATACATGTATAACAAGCAACCGTTTCACCATTTTATATGTTAGGTATTTGCTCTCTGTATTATTTTAATAAATGTAGCCTATGTGTTTTATTGTTTATACGTGAGATAACTGTAAATGGAGCTCTGTGTAGGGTCTTTCACGGCCCGTGACCTAGTCGGGCGCACATACTCTATTTCGGTAATCGTAAATGAGATAACGTGATGTATGCTCTGTATTATACATGTATGTATGTACTATGTGTTTTATTGTGTGTAAGTGTACTTTTGTTTGTAGCATTGCCATCTTTTCTAATACATGTAGCCTATGTGTTTTATTGTGTTCTAATACATCTTCTACCAAGTAAATTTCTGTCTATATTATATCGGTGCCTCGGTGGCTATTTTAATGCATGAATCCTTTGTATTTCATTGTTTATTTTTTTGATATTTGTCATATTTTTTGATGTATGCTCTGTATTATACATGTACTATGTGTTTTATTGTGTGTATAAGTGTACTTTTGTTTGTAGCATTGCCATCTTTTCTAATACATGTAGCCTATGTGTTTTATTGTGTTCTAATTAATACATCTTCCACCAAGTAAATTTCTGTCTATATTATATCGGTGGCTATTTTAATGCATGAATCCTTTGTATTTCATTGTTTATTTTTTTGATATTTGTCATATTTTTTTTAAAGTATAGTTCACTTCTGGTTTAATGATATTGTATTTTTCGTAACTTGTATATTTTTATATAAATTTAATGTTGGGCCATGAGAGAGTGCCTCCCCGTGGTGTGGCCTGGATATTACATTTCGCAAAATGCTTTTATGAAATATATGAATTATATTTATTTTTCTTTTGGAAACACCGATTTTTATTCTATTTATTGAGAAATGTAATAACTAAACACTCTTGCATGTTATGTAGATTAGTTAATTAAAATCCCTACAAATTAACAGAAAATTAAGTATATAGGTGTTAGACCTTTTCTTTCACACCTTTCGATACGGACCCCTTTCGATATCATAAGGAGATTACCGAGAATTGGAGTAACTTTCATAGATTTTCAAATCGCACACGACACCGTTGCCGTTCTAACGGTTATTTTGGACATTGAGAAGTCGATTTCATAAAAATCTTTTTTTTTTCATATTTTATTGAAAGAAACATATTAATGTATAGTATTAATAAAAAACATTCTTTTAAAATGTTCTACGTACAAATACTTGAGAGATAACCTCATTAACAAATTAAATAATGTTCTAATGAACAACAAATTTATTTTTTTATCATACGACTTGATTATCTCAATTCTCAATAGTAATTCTCCAACTGTATTAAAAATTGTAGTGAATTACTTGAATGAATGCTTGTTGGTTAGAAATTCATTGTCAAATGATACTTGAGTTATCTCATACTTATCCACTGTCACTCCTACATTGTACATGTATATTTAATTGTAATTTGTCTGTATTTTGTTGCCATAACCATTTATTGTTAATGTGTTAGTGCTAATAAAGTTATTATTAATAATTCATTGATTATTAAATAACACAAACAACAATAATACAGGTCGATTTCAGTAATTTGACGTCGATTTCAGTGGATTTCGGTATTCAGGTCGATTTCAGTAAGTCTAGGGACCCCTAAATAGCTATTTTCAGAAGATGCTGTATAAGGGTCACCTTCGATTTGACCACCTAGCTCTGTCAAAAAACGGTGAACATGTGGGTTTGTTTTGCTTTTTTCGTAGTTCTAAGAATAAACTTTAGTTTGATATAGGTATTTAATTCGCTAGTAACGAACCATAACCCATAATGCCATAATGGTCGCCTATGGAAAATGAATTCCTTCCCTTTGACCTAAAGTTTACATTTTTAAGCCGTGGGAAAATCACATTCCAAAGTGATGACGTCATGCGACCCATTCCCTCTTAGGTTTTTTTACTACAATACTATGTTTGGTCATAACCCTTATTATATATCATAGATTACATACTTATTTGGTGGGATTCACTCTGTGATTGAAGCTCTATTCCAGTATACCCTAATACGACTCTCCAACATATTTTCTGTCTATTTTTATTGTTGTTATATTCCCCAGTCTGCAGACAATCTGTAAAATCACAATCTACTGTCTTACAATACCAAAGCAGCTGCAATCAAAACATTGTATGGGGTCAAAGTATATTTAATTACCTACCTCTACAGTAATTTCATTCCTGATGTAATTTTAATTCCATTTATATACATTTAGAAATCCATTATTTTAAAACAGCAACACGCACATTGTGAAAAATCTATTTTTAGACCTATTTCCCAACATCACATTTACAGAGTGTTCTCCCTTTGACCATACATTAATTTTCATTGCGTGTCGGGTGGATGGCGATATCTGCGTCATTTACGAAGGATCCTCCCCGAAATGTTCTGTTTGGGATGCGCGCGGGTAGGGGTATACATCTTGAGGTGGGGCACCTCTACTGATTCCCTTTTCAGTCCAACACAAATTTTACTTTTCGTAATTGTATATATGCGTTTTTAGGAACTTGTCACAGGTGAGCTAAAAACGCTGGTTGATACAATTTGTGTTGTTCTCAAGGATATCCTTCGCCTGTGTCCAAATAAGCATACACGGTCGCTACTTATGGAGCATTAACCCATATCATTTGATAATCGACGACTTGTGAAAACGCTGTGACAAAGGGGAAACACTTGTCACAATGAGCTTTGTCTCGATTTGCCACAATGTTTTGAATTTTGTGATTTAATATCTATACTTTCTCTTCTAAAGATCTTCCACATTTGTTCAAGATGTTTTCAAAGTCATCTACTGCAAATTGATTGAGAGACGCTCAGGAACAATTGGGTATTCGCTAATAAATCCTAGAAGCTTTCTAAAAACTTCCGAAAATTACAGTTTTCTTTTTAACAGAATTTCGTCTAGATGACCCCTTCGTGCATAAGTGTCACATAACGCCTAGGTTTGATTTCCTCGATCAGCGTTCAGTTGTATGTTGGATTGAAGATCAGGGCTCTGTGTTCGATTCCTGCCCAGCGATTTTGGTTGACTGCAGACACATTGTCTTTACTTGTACAAGCAGTAACGCATTACTGGACTGTCGCCGTGATATCATCGACGTCAGTCGATTTATCTTATGTTTTTCAATGTTTTCAAAAGGACGAAGATATTTTAATAACAATAACTCAATAATAGTGATAATGACAGTGATAAGTTGGGCTACTTTTCGAACAATGTTTTCAAACTGTTGACTTCCTATGATTTACGCCAGACTCTTCAGTACGTCTTCATGTGATGCTCAAAGTTGGAGATCTGTTTTTGCCTAACACGATATCTATACTTAATCCATTAATGTGTATAAATAAAAAACACAGCAAGTCAAAACTTTATAGGATAATATAAAACATTTAATAATTGCATTGGTCTTTAAAACATAGTTGACTACATGAATACTACAATAATATAAAATAAGGAAAAAGCATATAACTAGAATAACAGATGCAAATATATTTATCCCTCTCTCTTTCTTTTAACAGAATGCAAATCTCTCTCTCTCTCTCTGACTGTCTGTCTCCCTCTATGTGTGTGTACATGCATGTGTGTCTGTCTCTCCCCCCCCCCCCCCCCTCCCCCTCCGGTTTTATGTGTGTGTGACCCCCCCCCCCCCCCCCCCAACCCAACGCGCGATATATCTCTCTCTGTGACTGTCTGTCTCCCTCTATGTGTGTGTACATGCATGTGTGTCCACCCCCCCCCCCCCCCCCAACGCGCGATATATATATAGACTCTATATCTCTTTCTCATTTAAGTGTAAAACACGAATTGAATTATCAAATATAAAACATCAATTATCAAGTTTTAAGTGGATTATATTTACTGAATTACACAAGGTAGGCTTGCTAATAAGTACAGTAAACCAGTTTAAACATTAAAGAAAAGAGAGAAAAAATATCTGAATGACGCACGGAAACAGTTGTAGGATAAACACTGCTAGATAATTGTTATCAAAAGTGTTAAATATGTGGGTCTGGTCATCATAAATGAAACAAATATAGATCAATTCCTGAATTAATTAATTTTAAATCATAAATAGAAATATATATGAATTAACTAATTTAAAAAATAAATGACGGAAACCAAAAACAAATTGATAAGATTTCTATCGACTGAGTGTACAAAACAACACGGCAGACTAAATAATGTAAACAAAGCAATGCATATTACAGAGAGAAGGTAATCTCGTGACTCGGTAACCATGGTAACAGAAGAACATTCATGGAACACGTTCATGTTAGATTAGTGTTACTATGTAACAGTGTATACATTAACCAAGGATGGGATATTATAAAACTCTGACTACAGTTACATGAGTAGACCCGTCATGACTGACATATAGTCTATCTCTGTATACACAAATAGCGTAGGGCTCCTTCGAATCTACCGACTTTAAATCTACGAGAGTCTCGAAACTCTCTAAACGAGAATCGAGTCGGTAAACATTGCGGTCCAGGGCACAAATATAAATATTGTTGTTGTCTGGGTCTACACTAATCCCCCATGGCTGTGACCCTTCTATTGTTTTGTGATAGACTACTTCTCCCTCATCGTTCATACAAAGTACTTTGTCGTTGTCCCGGTCAGTTAAATAGAACCTTCCGTGACAAACAGCGAGATAAGGATCAAACGCACGTGCTAAAGGA
Organism: Serripes groenlandicus; assembly: GCA_031761405.1. Taxonomy (NCBI): domain Eukaryota; kingdom Metazoa; phylum Mollusca; class Bivalvia; order Cardiida; family Cardiidae; genus Serripes; species Serripes groenlandicus. Next base: position 58,486,537 of record JASEVX010000008.1, read on the forward strand.
GTGTTTATGGTTTTTATCGTGACTCCGTCTGTGGACATCACGCATAGAAACCAGGGACCATGACCACGACCAAGGTACTCAGTACAGAGGACAAACAACTGATCTCCACTAGACTCTATAGAATAACAGTGTTTCTCCGTTTTTATAGATTTAGTGATTACGGCAGGATTTTGTGTTAAATTAATAATCAATATTATACGTTCCCTTGGTAACGTAACAGCTACCATACATTGTTTATTCGGCTCTGCTGGGTTCGTCACGGACATATCGGCCATTACGACCTGCTCAGTGGGTTCTCGTTTATCCTTAATTTCTGTAACATCCCAAGGTGTAGACCCAAACCGTATATAGCGTTGTAATATGTGCGAACCAACACTGAATACTTTAATACAATCATTATTAAAATCACAAATAACCCACCTTGTGTGATCCAGTCCACATAATCCAGTTATCCAATAATTATCACTTTTATCCAATTCATGTTTTACATTAACTCTATCGACCACAGAAACTTCCTCTCTATCAAACATTTCCTTTCTCTCACCTTTTCTCTCGTTCTTACGTTCCTTCCTCATTTCCCCCAGGAAATCTCTCCTTCTCGGTTCTCTCTTGCCCCCTTCACTCTCTAGTTCTACCATACGATGGGATTTATCATGACTCTCACTACATTTACCACACATATATTGTTGACATAAATAACATAAAAATAAAGCAGACATTTTAGTAAAATTAAACTGAGAGCAAATATCACAGAAAGCGTTCAATTTGGTTTGTTCATTCCAGACTTGTTTTTCAGTTTGTAATGTCTCCTCTCTTATTTCATCGAATGAAAGTCTATAACGGTTAACATCGAGTTCATCTTGGCCGGACCTCTTTGTTTCAGCCATTTTGGTTTGAGCCTGTGAAAGTCTATAACGGTTTACATCGAGTTCATCTTGGCCGGACCTCTTTGTTTCAGCCATTTTTTTGTGAGTCTGTCCCATTTTACTGTAAAAGAAAGTACATGTAGTTAATTGACCATTTATAAAGAAAAGGTAAGATAATATTTCTAGGAAAAAAATGATTTACCAGAATATCTTATTCATGATCTTGGTCTTAACTAGTCTAATAGTTTTATTTGAAATTCTAATACAATTTGTTCATGATGTTAACCCTGTGCAAATTGTAGTAAAGTGATACTGAATGACTGTTAACGGAATTTAACTTGTTAACCTTTCCCCCATACGACAATTCTGCAGCAGACGACTTTGAACATATTTTGTCAAAAAATAGAAAATCTCTTTAATTGAATGAATAACCAATGACTAAACGTGGAAAACATTGTGGCAAAAGAAGAAATTGTACGTTTTGAGCAATTTCTTCTTTTGTCACTGTTTTCAAATAGCCGACTGCTGCAGAGGCGTCAGAAAGCGTCTATATGAGGGAAAGGGTTAATGCCGATTATGATAGTATATGCCATGATGAAAGGAATGAACCCTTCGGTATTGATGACAAGTGTGGAAAAAGATAGGACTGTAAAACCCCTATCTGATCCATATTCACACTGCTTGTTAGACTTTTCTTGGACGTTTCAATACGTAAGTTTCAACAAGTGTAGGTTCAGAACAGATTAAGAGAAAATGCAGTTTTATTTGGGTGTACACGGATGTCACATATCTTACTGTATGGTTTTCCCCGAGCAAATATCATATCTGATATATATTCACACTGTTCATTAGAAGATGGATGTTTCCTTTTATAGTAAGTTGCAATCTGTGCAAAACAAGATCAGATAACATGAAAGATTAGTTTGAGCTGGGTCTACAGTGAAGACAAATATCCTTTAGGTTGACTTTGATCAAGGATCCTATTTCTACAACAATCACTCAGTCTACTGTTAACATATTCACAAATTATGATAACAAATCTTACCACTTTTTGGTCTGTTATCAATACACAATAAATAACCAAACTCGAAGACCACCACGATGTAGATTTACTGACTGGCTGAAAACATAGGAATAAAAGACAATTAAAGTTAAATCACATGCTTTTCAGTATTTTATTGTGAAATATATCATTTATATCCTGATTAACTCATTGTTTCACAGACAAACTGAGAATAATTAATTCATCAGATGTTTGTTCGGGGTTTACTATGTGTTGTGAACTGTCAAAGAAACGGGGCTGGTAAGACAGTATATTTTATATTTCTATGTATTCTAAATTTGATATGAAATCATCATGCAACTAAAATTAAAGGACTTTAAGTGTCTGACCGACCGTGTATATTGACATTTCTGATTTCAGGTTCAGATCACCAAGTCCCTTTATTAAATAAGTCTTATCTGAAACGACTCAAGTTGGCTGAATTTCCTAACAAACTTGTGTACGTAGTGTGTGAACTAGTTAGATCTTGATAAGACTGTGTGGATACACATAGTAATCTGGATCAACACTATTCGCAAAGGCAAACGAGTTACTTGTTTAGGGCACGGTCCCTATACAGATAGTCTTGCTTAAAACTATATTTTATGAAGAAAGTCATGCACACTTAGAGATCTATGATGTGTTTGATCTAGTGGTAAGTATCTAATAAAATTACCAATATCTTATAATCTATAGCTTTTAATGTTTTAAAATTATTTCATAGAAAGATTTATATCAATAATTGCAAAAAAGAAGAAAACGCATATGCACTATATTTGACTTACTCTCGATTCTTTTCTTTAGACACAATTGCCTGAACACCACACACAGATCACTGGTTTATTTGCAGACTTTCTGAAATAAAATAAATGACCGAGTAATAATTTAATAAATGACAGCAATGTAAGACTAAACGAATGAATATGAATATAAATAAATAATATCTTTTAAATGAGGCGTGCTTTAGGACAATATACTACCATCTTAACATGTTTTAACAAGCAATTATCAAAGATCCATTTGGATCTATCTGCGAGTATCTGATCAAACCATCCACTGTCTAACGGTCTAATCTTCAATCTTGATCGTCTCTCTAACGTATAAGGGACCAGTGAAAACGAGATCAAACTCCCTGGATGCGCAGGGTGATCAGGGTATACACAGATAATAAAATTGAATGAATAAACTGAAGAATGACATATACATATTAACATGCGCAAAGAAACAATACCTTTTTTCTATTGGAAATCGAGCTAAATAAACCAAGTAGATATTATAAAGCGTGATTATTTCAAAACAATGAATCTGCAGTCAACACGTCTAGATGCTCGTGTTCATGTATTCTAAAAGAACGCTTACGGTCGGGTTTCATAATGACGTCATTATTCTAATGACATCAGTTATGACGATTCTTATCATGCGCAAGTTTGTACTTTACTGGCGTCAGTCAATATGAGCCATTCCACGAGAAAACCAACATTATGGCCTCTGCGTAATGTACCGACACAGATCAGCATGCGCAGTCCGCGCAGGCTAATCTAGGCCGACACAATCCGTAGGATAGAGGTATAGAGTAATGACTCCTGAAGTAGAACATTCACAGGAGGCGAAAAGTGTCTGCCCAGATTAGCCTGGGCGGCATACTTAGGCTGAACTTTACGCAGAGTCCACACTGTTGGTTTTCTCGTGGGACGGCTCATATATTGATCCTCTTACACATTTCCAGGCTAATTATTCATAAGCAATGTTGTAGACTTTGATCAGATTGTATATAAGTGCGGCTCATTGTGAGTTTCCTGTACACATAGCGAGGCTCAATAACAGTTCGATCTATATTATAGCCAAAGTAGCCTATGTCTACACATGTGTAATGATTAATCTTCGTCTTCACATTCTATTCCAACCTCTGCTAACGATCGATTGTAAATTCCCTTAAATTGAATATATTAAACAAGAGGGCAACGTTGGTCCTGGATCGCTCACATGGAATATTAATACCTATCATTTTGTTACAGAATTAATGAGTCGGGTTTTACGTCATTGCAACACAGATATATAAATTAGGACCGGAGTCAAGAAATAGAGGTGAGTTAAAATGACAAAAATGAAGATGGTGATGGCTACTGAATATTATATGCTTGCATCCTACTCAAGTCAAAACCACACAAGTGAGTATTTAGCTTTCATTTGGAGACTCTGACCTCCTACTGGGGGTGCACAGATGGCTATTTTTATGAAGAAGATTTTAAAACCTTCCACTTTAAGAATATAGTGAAAATTAACCTGCCCTTTATGGTAGTGTTATATCAGCTGACACTGCTTGAACAAGTGTTCCACTATATACTGCATGTAAAACACGTGAACCCAGAAGCGGGGCTAATTTTAAACCAATGGGCATTATTTGAGCAATCGAGGTGGGGGACCACAAGACAATGGTACACACCATATATCTAAGCTCTATGCATTTCTTTTTTCAGACAAGAAAATTTCAAATGTTCTCCCTATTAAAAAGGTGTAAATTTTGAATCCAGGGGCAATTACCGCTTAATTTAAACATTATTTGTAGAGGATCACTAGAAAATGGTACACAACAATTATCTATGCTCTAGGCCTTTCGGTTTCAGACATGTGGTTTTGTAAAGTTTTTCCTTTAAGTTCTTCATGGAATTACTTTCTTTCAGCATCACCGAAAGAGGGCCACCCAAGGATCATTCCTACCATGTTTTGTCAAAATCCAAATAGTGGATTAGGATTGATTGATTGATTGGGGTTTAACGCCATATTTAACAATTTCTCAGTCATATCACGGCGGCCAGTTCACCTACTCAAGTGTTTCCTGGTTTTCTCACACCAGTACTCCACATAACAATCTTCCCAAGCCACTGGCTGCTTTTCCACAAAGACTTAGCCCATTGGTGAAAGACGAATAACGCATGTCGCAATGACTTTTGTCAAACGTCGGAAAGAAAGTTTGCCGAGCCGGGATTCGAACTCACAACCCCTGGATTGACAGCCCGCGTCGTTACCGACTGAGCTACCGGGACTCGACAGTGGTTAAGGAGGAGATTTCGTTGAAAGAAATTGTTGACGACGGAAGCAGACCATCACAATAGCTCAGGTGAGCTAAAAATAAAACCATTATTTAGATATCAGTCTTCATAATACCTCTAGAAACAATTTCTTTTGCAAATTTGCACCATGTTAACAGAAATACAGTTGCAACTACAAGTATTCAACAATAGCCACATCACTCAGCCTAAACCTAGCAATTGGTTAAGATTCTTTCATCAAACTACGATGTTGTTTTAAAACTATCTAAAATCATTGTGATTCTAGAAGGTCAGTAGACAAAATTATGGACTTTGAAAGTCATCTTAGCAACACCATTAAGATATTAATTATTTCATTGTAAAAACATGATAGCAACTGAATTTGCATGATGTCCTTTTTGTATTATCGACCTTATTGCGATATGTCACAACCAAAAGGTACTAATAATGAGCTATTCTAATTCCGTAGACAAACTTTTATATGTATCAAATGACCTTCAAATGACGCTGACTTTGCCTCAAAGATGATGTGAGTAAAGACCGCTCTATACAGTCATTCAACCTTACAATTGTACGTCCATTGTAAACAGATATATATGCAAATCTTACATAAATAAAATACTTCTGAAAATTCCTAATGAAAGGTCATTTTTGAACAAATGAAACCGTTGAATGTAATTTGGCAGTGTTCATGTTTTATATATTTTAAAAAAGAGGGGGGGGGGGGGGGGGGGGGGGGGGGGGAAATATACGAATGATAAAGAGATGTGAATGGCTACTTTTCTATCAGTTATGTACAGTTAACAGTTACTTGTAAAAGTTTTTTATCGTGCCTCTTCTGGTTGCTTGAACGAGCAACCGGAAAAAGTCGTGCTGTTTCAGAGTTAGCGCATTATATATAACTTCACAACGAAACGGTACAATTTGTATCCCTTTATATGTTAATTACTTGTGTTTTATCGGTGTATATGTTAATTACTTGCGTTTTATCTGTGTATACGTTAATTACTTGTGTATTATCTGTGTATACGTTAATTACTTGTGTATTATCTGTGTATACGTTAATTACTTGTGTATTATCTGTGTATACGTTAATTACTTGTGTTTTATCGGTGTATACGTTAATTACTTGTGTTTTATCTGTGTATACGTTAATTACTTGTGTATTATCTGTGTATACGTTAATTACTTGTGTTTTATCTGTGTATACGTTAATTACTTGTGTTTTATCTGTGTATACGTTAATTACTTGTGTTTTATCTGTGTATACGTTAATTACTTGTGTTTGATCGGTGTATATGTTAATTACTTGTGTTTTATCTGTGTATACGTTAAGTACTTGTGTTTTATCTGTGTATACGTTAATTACTTGTGTATTATCTGTGTATACGTTAATTACTTGTGAAAGAGCCGGTGCCTGATTATAAAATAACATTTGAATCCGATTTTTTTTTTTGACAAACTGATTTAATCGTCTAACCGTTTGTTAGAAACTTCTCGAACGCTTAATGACTAATTCTCAGAATCAAAATCAGAGTAAGATAAACTGATTGATCTAGACCTACAATGGGTTAATTTTCCAAATATGTTGTTTTTCTGTTAGGCCATAGAATTAAAAAACAAAACTGAAAATATGTTAAAGTGGTGTGTGTATTCCCTTTATGTCTTATACATGAACAGTAACCATATTGTGTATGCCTTTCAATATTTAAACAGTAACATAGTATTAAATGTCTCTGTTTTAAATGCAGATTTATGTAGAACATGCAGAATAAAACAAGCATATAAATGTGCAAGTCATTCTCCTGCAAGGGGGACATGTTTCAGACATCATTTGAGTTTCATATATTTTACAAATGTGGAAAAGCATAACGTATCTATAGTACACCACTGTAAAACTGTATTCGGTCTGTAATGTACGTGATATAATTGAGCTGTGCTCTAAATAGTGTCAATATTATTTCTGGACGAGTGTAGATTGTCCTGCACATCTATCCAGTATGATCTCGGTGTATACTGTTAGTCAGAGGTAGTATGAAGGTTTTTGTTACAAAGAAAATAATCTTATCTAGCATATGGCCTTCAACTTATGTATACATCTATACTCATTCATACACACACGCACACTCACACACACACACACACACACACACACACACGATAGACTTATAGACTTAATAATATGACACAATTTCATTATAACTAATAATCATATATATTTCAAATAGCTAAAACTCAATACTGCAGTAAATACCTAAACACATAAATGCATATTAAATTGCACAAATATGCAGACTGATTTGTTTCTTTACTACTCGTACAGCACTTTGGTTGGTTTGAGAAAACCTCAGCTAAATTATACATCTATAAGTTGAATAACAACTGATACAAAACACATTAAGCAATTATATCCGCAATTTTGACCGATTCACACGGATTTATTTCATATTCATGTATTATTCTTTGACTAGATATTCATAACACTTTGCTAGGTTTCGCAGATGCAGATAAATGTTATACATACAGCATCGTATTACACCAGTACAACGTAAAAACACTTTGCATTGAAATATGATAGAGGGGTGAACAGGTACATGAATCCTGCAGAATGCGAATATCGTTTGTGTTAAAATTAATTTCAGAGAGACACGGATTCAAACTACAATATATTACATCGAGAAAAAATGGAAAGAAAAAAAGAATGCACGGAAATGCGTATCTATCAACAGTTTAAAACAATCTCAGAGACGTAGTTATTACTTTTTTGAAGTCGCTGTTATATCCGGTTCGAAATATGAACAATTTCGTCATAAGTTTCGACATAAGCTTTAGATTACAGATAAATGTTACCGAAACGCATATTCATTTCATATATATACAAACACGAAAACACCGACAAACAATTGTAAGAGTTACACAATTTAAATCATACATGTGGGAACATGAGCACTTTTGACTTTCCCTATGATTTTGCTTTTTTAACAATTCTTTTTCAGTCATGTCTTTTTTCTTGTGTCTTTATTTCCGTTTAATGATGGCTCAGGTTTTCTGGGAATATAATTTGTTTCATTTTGCTTTGTTGAAATATAAATAATAAATCTCTCTTCGTCTGCCGATTTTTTTTTCTCTATTGTGTATGTTTGCCTCAAATGAGAGTTTATATTACTTTTTTCCCTAAATGATGAGCCTGAAATGATGTTGAAACACATATTTTCAATTTTGTGTTTGTGTAAAGTCCACCAAATTAACCAGTGTTTACTTTATTATGCAGAAATACAATATTTTGTATGACGTTATGACGCTGATAACGTAAGGGGACATTTTTAAGAGTAATGAAAATAAACTTATATATTTCATGTTTTTAAATACAAAATCACCATTTTTGCTAGATTTGGTCTTTATGGGAAAAACGCATTTTTATGTATGTTTTTCAGTTTTTATTGCATAAAGATAAGTATCAATTTAAGTGCTTAAAACGTCGGGTGATTGATAATACGATGTGTGTGCGTTGAGGGGTACACTTTTAAGACGCAACAATTATTTTAATAAAACCGGTCAACTTATTTCAAACCATGCAGATAATCTATGAAAAAAAAAGAATCCAATTGTATTATTTTACATTTGAGCCGTCCCACGATAAACCAACATTGTGGACATTGCGTATTTACCCGGAATAGCCGCGCAGGCTTACCCGGATAGATTTTCTGTTTTAGGAATCATTACTCTATACCTCTATCCCCCTGATCTTGGTCGATACATTACGCAGAGGCCATAATGTTGGTTTCTCGCGGGACGGCTCATTTATCCGAATTATAATGTCTTAAATCTTAGAAAACAAAAAACAACGCGTAAAAATGTAAGTGTCACTAAGTTTATTTTTCTCTTTATCGAACTCCATGTTGTTTGATTTCGACTGTAAACGGTTTAGTTGAAAATGTCGCCAAATCCTTCCAGTAGTCAGCTGAGGGAACAGACGTAAATTTACGCTAAATCAAAGATCATTTAAGTTTTCAAGGCTTTCTTGTAGCTTTTGTCGCACATTTGTGTTTCACGTCATCTTCATTTTTGTTATGGAAAGTGACCAGTAATTTGATGTGTTAATTAGGGGCTTTTCACAATTAATGCATCTGAAGTATAGGGAAAGTTGCGTCTTTTATTTCTGATTGTAGGTATATGAAATGTTTTGTATTTGATAGAGTAATTAGGAAAATAATTCAAAATATGCAAACAAGTATTAAACGTTATTTTTAGATAACGTAATAGGGAGAGATTAACCTGCTCGTAACACTATGTCGCTCTTCATTTTAATCCGCTATGGTCGAGTGGTTAGCGTTGGGGATTTCGAAGCCGGGTGTCCCGGGTTCGATCCCCAGTCGCGGCACTACGGTCATGGTGGAGTGCCCTTGGGCAAAGCACATTTTCTGGTTTGTTTACCCAGGGATCATGCATAAGTGAACTGTCGCCGTGATATAACTGAAATAATGTTGAAAGCGGCGTAAAACCCCAATAAATAAATCAATTCATTTTATCGATGAACACTACGTTTATAAACATGATCAAACTCCGTGTAAACATGCGAGTTTACTTCCGCGTACACACACGGAATGACGTCACACTTAGAGCGATGATGACGTCATTTCATATGCGATCTTACTATCACTGATTTCTGAATGGTGTATGATTTTTAAAATGGCACGTCATTTCTGTATGTATACATGTTTGTATTTGACTATGAGCTTACAAGTATGCTTACTGACATTAGAAGGGTTTGTCTAATTTCACAAGGTCCAAATAGTGTCCAGAAGGCTAGCCATTAATAATATCTAATAAGAAGAGCTACACTTTGACAAACCCTGGCCCCTGGCTAATTCACAAATGTTGAGCTGTGTCCAATTTCCCAAAACTTGCTTAGCGTTCATAAATTCTTAAATACTTAACAGCATATTTCATAATTTTTGTTTCCCATGTAAAAATGCCAACAGAAAAAAATCCTCAAAAAGGATTGTCAGTTAGCAAGGCAACTAGATATATCTTACATATAGCGCTAAGTACGTTTGGTGGAATTGGAGCTTAGTCTCACATTGCCTACTCTTTTTACCCATAAAATCTTATCTTAAAACTAACAAGTGTCAAAGAGAGAAGGCACCGTTATAAATAACGCTTCAGATTGAACTCTTTTTATAGTTACTCATTATTTGTTTGAAGGAAATCCTATATTTCTTGAATGGCCGTATGGTGAAAAGGGAAGACAAAGATTAGAGTACATATATATGTCTATCGGATCCTTGGTTTATTAAAATGTCCCGAAAGTCGATGTTCATGTGGTGTTTGCTATCTGCTTCCCACATAAACAAGTATAGATCTGAAACAGAAATAGTGTTGGAAAACTGCTATGGGCCCATTTCGATTGTGTTTAATTAATGAATATAGGTACAACGTCCTTATGTACAGTAGGTTAATTATATCTCGGCAGTCAGTCCACCTATCATGTAAATAATCGTACCAGAACACCGCTTTACATGTTTAACAACAAATATGTGGCAGAAGACTTTGAAAGCAGTGATAATCAAAGCGCTGAAGGCACTCAATTTGTTTGGGTACATAAAACTGTTCAAACATTTACCTTTGCATAGATGTGTGATTTATAAACTATGCATTGTTTATAAATATTACAACTTATGGCCCCGACTCACTCATCTAAGTATTTAGCAATTTTTGTTACAAAAAAAAATCACAATTGACCAAGGGTTTTCTAAAATCTTACTCAAAAGCTTCCTGCTTAACAAGAGATTTTTCAAGTTTTCACTATAACCATATAAGGCCAAATAGCCCTGCCCCCTGGCGGCCATGTTTTTCGACCAATCAACATGGCTTGGAGGTATCTGATAGATGGTCTCCCAATGAACATTTCTACAAAAAGAATTGAAACTTGGCCAAAAACTTTCGGAGGAGAAGATTTTTCAAGTTTTTACTATAGCCATATTAGGCAAAAAGGCCCGACCGCTGGCGGCCATGTTTTTCGACCAATCAACTTGGCTGGAAGGAATCTGATAGAGGGTCACCCTAGGAACATTTCTACAAAATTACTTTAATTGTAACTTTTGTTAATTACTTGGCTATTATAATGATAAGGTATGTTATTAAATTGGCAACATTTAAGTTTTTTACTTATAACAGCCTTCAAATACAAATTTGGTTTATACGACGGTAAAGAAAGGTAATGGGAATTAGGAAATTGTTTAAATAAGCAAATTTTCCTTTTCCCACAATGTTTTCAATATATGTTGCTTTTTACTGTTTACACAGCAAGAAAAAACCATTTAACTTATTTGTTATAGATTAGTATTATAGTTGTATATATACATAATTACTAGAAACAAATTAAGATTAAAAGTGTTTTATATATATATATATACTTATTGTTTATTTGTTATTTAAATTGTTCTGCCCCTTCCAAGTACCCTACAGAATAGAATGTTGCATGGATCATTTGCCTAGTAGTATGGCACATGGAAAACTGTTGAAAGTTACAAAGTAGAAAATGAAGAGGCCCAACAATAACTAGAACTCACGACCCTTCAATCGATTGTAAAGGAGAGGATATAATTGAAGCAAAACCTATGGATAGTTACTAGCAACCTATTCTATTCTTGCAATGTTTTCAAATTTCGTCCGCTGCAGATACGTCAAAAGACATTTACTTGTCGGAAAATCAATCCATCAATTCTCTTTATTGATATCTATAGATATGATATAAAGAGGAAAGTCGTTAAAACACTTTACAAAGAGATTCCATTTCAGCATGATCTCGATTTTTGGTTTAATCTATATCACTGATAAAAGCAATCAAACACATTATATATTTACAAAGAAAACCCCGGATATGATCATATGTAACAAATTATACACATTTGCCCATCTTTAATTAAACATTTTTTACAACAAATCATAGCGTCCGCAGATTTGTTCTATATTCTATTGCGTCCGCATTTTCCCTCTATATTGCATTTGTCCGCATTTTCCCTCTATAATGTATTTGTCCGCAGATCGCGTCCGCACTTTAGACCCTCCCCCATACCGTTGTATTTATAAATAGAATTCGACGATCACGATTTCTCTGCAAATGTGTTACTCTCATTTTAAATGCATTTTATGACGCACATATTTGTTTTTTTAATTCTTTATACTATATTTATATGGCCGACAAGGCACAAAGAAAATATTTTCAATTCTGTTTTTATCTACATTTGCAATGCGTGATTGAAAATTCAAATACCGTATCTGGAGGTTAAATCGGAAATAGTTCTCCCTGTAGCAGTTCACTCATTGAAATTTATAAATCTCTCCGCGTTCATGTTTTAAAATACAATGTTTCATTTTATTTCGTAATTCTCTTTGAATATAAGAACCACATAAGAAAACAAAGACGATATAAATATATCATTATTTCAAAAATCGTGATACATTTGAAAAGTAAGAGCAAGTATTGAGTACTACTTTCACGCGTATGAAATTTAGGAACTTTTCCATAAGACGTATGGCTTCAGAATTGCAGCTACTAAATTTGTTTGTTCCAAACAAATATAAACCTGAACAATCTCCATAAAAGCTTAATTGTTCAATAAAGTTGAAAACATTGACATCACGAGCAATTTCACCTTTAGCCACAATGTTTTCAAAAGTCGTCTGGTGCTTTTGGGTCAAAATGCGTCTGCGGGTAGGAAAGGGTTTAAAGGCATGACCACATTCACACATTGCTTATTTAGCCTATCAGAGGCAAAAGGCCGACGTTGATCTCAATATCGACAAAAAAAAAGGAATCGTACCGGAAATCGAACACCTGACTCCATAATCGATAACTAGTAAAGAACCGACTGCACTATCTCTACTAGTCGGCTCTTAATTAAACGTTTGAAAAACGACATAATTGACACATTTTTATATAAAACAATACAAGTATTTGACGGTATTTGACCGATAACAAAACGATGCATTTATAATTTAGAAAACAAGAGAAAAAAAGAAAAGGTGTATCCCAATACCACAATTGTTCTATGTTAATTATCTCCGTGTGCTTGTTAGAATTTGTTTTGGGGAAATTGTTTTTATCGTAAATTTATCATACACGTTTCTTTATGAGAACCTGAGCCTCCAGTCAAATTCAATTAAATATGTGTTAAACAAAGGCACGGTGGTAGCCCATCATAAAATCACCTTAAACAATTCACCAGATTCAATGTATTTTCTTAATCGAAAAAGTGCCATCATTCTGACAAAAACCTGCAAAGATTTATGTACTCTTGTCTGTTGTTGGAGATAATGATGGTTAATAAGTACTGTATATTTAAAGGCAATATCTCTAAAGATTTGAAAAAATGGGTTGTACGGAAAACTTAACTAAAATTCCAAATTGGAAAAGAGCTCTAGTTATGTGCTCTTGTCTGTTGATTGAGGTTCTGTTGGTGTTCAAGAATGGTAAGTTTCAGAGCAATATCTGTAATGGTTTTGGTACAAAATACTTAACCAAAAAGTGGCGCCGAGGCGAGTAGAATAGCTTGCCTTTTCTTCGAAAAGTCGAGCTAAAAACCAAAACAAACCACAATACCTCGACAAACTACTTCAAATAGTCTATATATGGTCCATAAGCTATTATAAAAATAATGAAAGTAATGTTATAGTATGAGTTAGTCGGGGAATTCCACACACAGAACCGTGTTACTATATATATACTCTTTTTATGGTTCTATACCATAATAATAAATATAATATATTTTTTATTTAATACCATATAGAGCTATGAAACAGTTTCAAGTTTTATTAACACAAGACTATATAATTGGGCAGAGGATAACAATACAAATTGTGAAGCACACTCTGGATTCAGACGAAATTATTACACTGTTGATTATCTGTTTTCATTCCAAGCTATAATACAAAAGTACTTATCGAAACATGGAGGTCATTTTTATTGTTTAGATATAAGTTTTCGTAAAGCTTTTGACAAAATAAACCATAACGAGTTATTTTCATGTCTGAAACATTTAGGTATATACGGTTACAGTTTGAAAGGGTTAAATGCTATGCATTCTGATATTTCATCCTGCATTAAAGCAGATACTTGTCTTGCAAAATTCTTAAAATGTAACATAGGTACCAGACAAGATGATACAAGTATCACAACAATTTGTTCTTGTTTTTAATCAACTTTGTGTACATGTAAGACTCTTGAAGGATGTAAACACGGTATTTACATTACTGAGAATATACCTGACACTATATATATGCTTATTGCTCGCTGATTGGACACTGTCATACAATTGCAAAATCAACTTTATATAGTAACATATTTGTTCAGACACATGTATGGAAATTTACTTAGATAAAACAGAAATAATAGTTTTTAAAAATGGCAGTCAATTACAAGCAAATGAAAACAATTCTTTTAGATAATGAACGTGTTAAAATAACATCATGTTATAAATACATGGGTCTGCATTTTACACAAAATTTGTCTTTATTCTCATCTCAACAAAAATAGGCATCCGAAGCAAAGAAACTACTTTTTAATATACAGATATCAGATATATTTTAGTTATTTTCCTTGCAAAGATATCTTTAAATTGTTAGTTTCAATGATAAAACCAATTATGGTACGGTGATTACATTTGAGGTCATACTTATAATATGTACAAATTACTTTCTGTAAAAAGTATTTGAAGTTAAAAGTTTCAACACATACTATGGTACCTTTAAGCAAAGATATTCCCTCTTTATAGATTATTATATGTCTAGTATTAAGTATTGGTGTAGACTATTGGAAATGCCAAATAGCAGATAATTTAATGTTGAACTCTTTAGATGACGTAGGACGTAAAACCTGGGCAACTTATGGGAAAAACTTACATTTCTTATTTGGTTTTGGAAACAGGATGTTGGAAACGTGAATCAATGTATAAGGTGTTTTAAAGAGCGTCTACTAGATTCATTAAGGGCAAAATTGGCATAGACGTATCAACGAATCTGGTCGATGTATTCACTATAAACATTATAAGTTTCTATTGAATTCAGAAAAAGATCTACTTATAAACATCTCATTTAATCATAAGATTACTTTATCAAATAATGTTGGTCTAATCATAAGTTTAGAATTGAGACTGGTGGCCATAGTAAAATTATTCGGGAAAATAGGATATGTTTGTACTGTTTTCAAAATTTAATCATAACATTACTGAGTGTGCATATCATATGTTTTTCCAGTGTCAAAAGTTCCTCGAAATCCGACAGGATTTCCTTTTAACCTGGTATACATCTGGTACTAGCATTACTAGTTTCTACGCGTTAGTTATTACAATCTAATAACCCATTGCTAATAAGAAAACAAGAGATGTTTGTCAAACATTATGCCCCCTCTGAGCGCCATGTTGTCAGGAATATTTGGACCGTATTTTATTCGATGACCTCAAAATCAATCTACTGGTCACCCCCAGCTTCCATGTCAAGTTTGAGGGCCACGGGTGCAGGCAATGTATAGTTATCACTCGGACAAGCTTTTTTTTGCGTTCAAGGTCACTGTGACCTTGACCTTTGACCCGATGAACTCAAAATCAATATTGGTCATCTACTGGTCAGGCTCAACCTCCAAGACAACTTTGAGAGGACCATAGGTCAAGGCATTGTTTAGTCATCACTCGGACAAGCTTGATCACTGTGAACTTGAATTCTTACCTGATGACCTCACACAAGAGGTCCTCTACTTGTCACTCCAAGACTCTGTTAAGTTTGAGGGTCATGGGTGCATGCAATGTCGAGTTATCACTCGGACAATATTTCGCGTTCAAGGTCAGTGACCTTGACCTTTGACCTTAAAATCAATAGGGGTCATCTACTGGTCACCCCAGCCTCAATGTCACGTTTTGGGGCCATACGTGCAGGCAATGTCGAGTTATCACTCGGACAGGGTTTTCGCGTTCAATGTCACTGTGACCTTGACCTGATTACCTCAAAATACTTAAAGGTCATCTACAGGTCATCCTCAGCATCCATGTCAAGTTTGAGGGTCATGGGTGCAGGCAATGTCGAGTTATCACTCGGACAAGCTTTTTGCGTTCAACTTCACAATGACCTTGACCTTGACATGTTGACCTCAAAATCAATATGGGTCATCTACTGTTCACCACCAGCCTCCATTTCAAGTTTGAGAGTCATTATGCCCATCTGAGCGCCATGTTGTAAGGAATATTTGGACAATTTTTTTTAACCAGATGACCTCAAAATCAATAGGGGTCATCTACTGGTCACCCCAGCCTCCATGTCAAGTTTGAGGGCCATGAATGCTAGCAATGTTGAGTTATCACTCGGACAAGCTTTTTGCGTTCAAGGTCACCTTGAACTTTGACCCGATGACTTCAACATCAATAGGGGTCATCTTCTGGTCAGGCCCAACTTTGAGTACCAGAGGTCAATGCATTGTTTTGTTATCACTTGGACAAGCTTGGTCACTGTGACCTTAACCTTTCACTTTTCACTCGGACAATATTTCGCGTTGACCTAATGACCTCAAAATTAATAGGGGTCATCTACTGGTCACCCCTAGTCTCCATGTCACGTTTGAGGGCCAAGGGTGCAGGCAATGTAGAGTTATCACTCGGACAAGCTTTTCGCGTTCACTGTGACCTCGACCTTTGATCCGATGACCCTAAAATCAATAGGGTTCATCTACTGGCCAGACCCAACCTCCATGTCAAGTTTGAGACCATAGGTCCAGGCATTGCTGAGTTACCACTTGAACAAGCTTTGGTCTACCGACGGACCGACATGTGCAAAGCAATATACCCCTCTTCTTCGAAGGTGGCATAATAAGCACAATACTTCTATATGCAGTTATATTATGTTATGTATTTCCCTATCATTTTTTGTATAGAAATTACTTTTTGGTAACAGTTGATATAATGGAGGAAAAGGCGGCGTTGCGATGTTGTGGAAGAATTCACTCAACGAATCTTTTTCTCCTCTTTCTATAGATAGTGATCGGGTTATAGGAATACAAGTTCAAACGGCATGTGATAAGTATACATAGTATATTTTGCCCAGCTCAAATCACAGTATAGCATACTTCCGTCAACACATAGAACTGTTACATGATTTCGC
>JASEVX010000008.1:58503841-58601341 GCA_031761405.1 Serripes groenlandicus
CATTTATAGAGATTTACACATTTAGCCTAAACATTTTCAAGTCATCAGCTGCAGATTTGTTGTATGTGGGAAAGGGTAAAGGCATGTGAGATGTATACAACAGATCTGATTTTTTGTTGACTGTTAACCTTTTCCTCATAAGACGCTTTCTGACGCTCTGCAGCAGACGGGCATTTTATAACATAGTGACAAAAGAAGACATTGCACAAAACGTGCAATTTCTCCTTTTGCCACAATGTTTTCACTTTTTGTCATAGGTTATTCCATTCATTATGGAGATTTTCTTTGTTTGACAAAATACGTTCAAAGGTGGCTCTGCTGCCGAATTGTCGTATGAGGGAAAGAGTTAATGGTGTTCAAACTACTTACATTACTAATAAGTATGGGAACAAGCACACTTCTGCACCACAAAAGGCACTTACCTGTAAATAAAAAGAACAAACACATTATTATCCGTTTATGTTTATATTTGTTTGATTTGTTAAAATCTTTTTTTTGCCACAGACAACCTATTACTCAATACTACAAACTCTTTGAGTGAAAGACTTACTTTGAATAAAGTGAAAAACATGTGAGCAAAATGAGCAATTTTCTTTTTGCTACATGTTTGCAAATTCATCTGCTGCAGAGGTGCCGATAAGAGTCTGAATGTGGGAAAGGGTTAAACCTACGAAACAAACAAACAACTTTATGGCAAATAGGAAAGATTCAGATTAAGTAAAGGTTGATCTTTGTCTAACTGGTTGCAAATCCTGATGGTTGGGTTAGTGGGCGGTGTGGCTTTTGCATTCAGTAGGAGCTGTAACAGTTTTTGTATTCAGTAAAGATCCATTCAGGTCTTTCTTGGATTGTCATCTCTGTACTGAAAATTCTTTTTAGAGGAAAAAATTGCTTTCTAGAAAGTCTTGGAATCATCAATAATTTAGGCAGGAAATATTGAAAATCTCATAAATAATAGAATAAGTATTTAATAGTTTACAAGCCATTTCACCTTTTAAACACATTTTTTTCAAACATCATTCGCTGCAAGCACAGAAAAAATGCCCTGCTTGTTAGGAAAGTGTTTAAAGGTCAATCCATTTTTTTTTTAACTCGAGCAGATGGTTGACTAATTAAGATTAATAAAAAGATGTAATTAACCAATACATAGGAAATAGTCAGGGTCATGTATCCAATTATCTTTTTTATCTCTTAATGAAGCATGCTCCAGAAAAAACCAATTCTTAGATATTTCATGTCAAGTTTCAATAAGACCTCTTTTCTCGTTCTGCTATATAATCTCAATTCTACATTGTATATAGAGGCTTCTTCAGGATTTTCATTGACCTTATAAGCATCAGTGTAGATCAGATCAGACTGCCATAATATCTCTGGTTCTAAAATAATTTAAGGTTGGTTTTCCGTAGCGTTTGCCTCAACTGAACACTTATAGACAATTCTTCTCCTGCTAAAAAGGACTTTAGACACCTCAGCAGCCAGACAATTCTGGAAAGCATGGGTGTCCAAAAGAACACCATGTTAAAAACCTCACCTTAACTCTTCTCACCTGCAGACGCATTTTGACGCAAAAGCAGCAGACGACTTTTGAAAACATGAGCAATTTCACCTTTGGTCACAAAATTTTCAACATATTGATCATTAAGCCTATCTTTTATGGATATTATTCACGGTTCTTTTGGTCACTATGTTTTCCCAAGTGGTCTGCTGGAGATTTGTTGTATATGGTGGGAAAGGGTTATAAATAGATGTTTCCAAAGTAGACAACACAAATGATACCATGTCCTGCTAAACAGTAAATAAAATCCCAGCAAAACAAGAAACACCAAACTGTGAATGCTATAAACCAAATTGCATATGCCATAGCAGTACCTCAGAAGGAACAAGGTTTTTACTATGAACCAAATATTCATTTGGCCACAATGTTTTTTATGAGTCATCTTCTGCAGCCATATCAAATCTATATGTTGAAAGGTGTTAATAACAGGCGCCAACAGCCCAAAATAAGCTGGTAAATTAAAGATTTTAGTTTTTTCCCCATACCTAATTATATAAATGGACAAAAACCGTGATGAATGTCAAGACCATAATAATTGCCTCATACTATGGGGATTGGGAATCCTGGAGGCAACTGATATTTGTATGTGCCATGTCCATTTATATACCAACCTACAATGGTGCTAGCAAAGCAAACACCGGAGTCAACCAGCTCTTTTCCCCCACAATATCTCTCTTACTATCTAGCTAAACCCTAGATGTGGTACTCAAAAGAATCCTCTCCTGAGAGACTTCTTCTGAGTTTACCCACAATTGGGGGTTATAAGACTTAAATAAAGATTTTTTAGAATTTCCTAATATACACCCTTAGTAATCTTACAGATCTGAAAAATTTTCTTATGTTCTAAAAAATTGTATCCAATTCATATCAGCAGTTGTTTTGAGGATATGGTTCTTCAGAATGTTTTGGAGTATGATGTGACAACAGAGGAAAGTATGTGATCAGATTTGCAAGGAATGACAGGGAAGTGACAGTATGACATTCCTTGCCAAGGATTATTTTCTCATAGCCTTGCTCAAATTGGGTCGACTTTTCCATTCACAAATAATCGTCTTCATACTTAAGCACAATCATAATTTTTTCTGTAGAAGAATCCTCCTATATTTGACAGGCCTTTTGACTGTAGAGGAGAGGAAATAATCATCTTTAACACCCTTTCCCCTCATACGACCAATCCTTCAGCAGACTTTCAAAAAGCTTTCTGCGGCAGAGGCCACAGAAAGCGTCTATATGAGGGAAAGGGGTTAACCATGCGACTGAATGAGGATTCATTTGCACTATATAAAAAACATAACATGATTCCAAGTTTTGCATTATATTTAATAATTGAATATATCAAACCCTGTCTCACATTAACATATTATGAACAATCTCTTTAACCCTTCCCTCATCGACAATACTGCAGCAGACGAATTTGAAAATATTTTGTCAATAAATGGAAAATCTCTTAATTGAATGGATAACCTATGACGAAAAGTGGAAACATTGTGTTCAAAAGGAGGAATTGCTCGTTTTTTAGCGTCTATATAGGGAAAGGGTTAATATGCAGCTATGTATGTTTGAAATTGGATAACTTTTTTGATACATAGTTGAAATCATACAAAAGTGAGAATTGCATTATGAGCAATTTCTCTTATTTATTTTTGAATAAGTTTGGACAGGGACATAGATAAGATTAGCTATGTTTCCTGGTTTGTGTCTACTGCAATAGTGTAAACAAAATCATCTATGTAACAGCAAGGATTAAATTTAACAAAAATTGGACAGAATGACTATATATCAATTAAAGTTGAACTTGAGATAAGTTCTATTAATTTTTTTTTGTTTATTCTTCCAAATTTTGCTTTGAAAAGAGAAATCACTTAAACCACAGACTATAAGCTATTTGCAGTGATCTGGCACAGATCCATTCAGCACTTTCTGATTTTCCATTGTGTTTTCTTCACCAATTTATTGCGATTTACTGTTTTCCCAGTTAGCTGTTTATAATTGTTGTTTGGGAAGTAGATTTTATGTTTAATGTTTTTCTTCGCACAAAAATTATCTCTGCAACAGTTATGATAATATTTCTGCAATCTTTAATTCAATTTAACCCATCCATTTTCTGCTGTCTTTCGTATAAGATGTAAATTTAGCACTTTGAAATTTAAAATTTACTTTAGAAAGGAAGAAATAGTGTTTAGTTAGGGAAATGTATCATATATATTATATATATATGTCATTTGTTTGAAAGAAATGAAGAGTCAATTTGCACAAGTTGAAAGCATACCTAGTTAACGAAAGGCAATAAATTAATGCATCAATCTTAAGCATGGAATGTTAACAATTTATTGTAGAGGAATACAATCAGGAAAACTTACTGAACATTTATGGGTTAACCCTTTCCCTCATATAGACGCTTTCCGACGTCCTGCTGCAGCAGATGGCTTTTAAAACATAGTGACAAAAAGAAGAAATAGCACAAAACGTGCAATTTCTCCTTTTGCAACAATGTTTACCACCTTTAGACATAGGTAATCCATTCAATATAGAGATATTCCTATTTTGACAAAATATGTTCAAAGTCATCTGCTGCAGAAATTGTCGTATATGAGGGTAAGGGTTAACACCAAAGGTACCAAGTTATCTGGAGAGAACTGCACAGAAGTTGGAAAGCTTCTCATTTTCTATCTTTTGTCAAATATGTTCAAAGTTGTCTGCTGGCAGAATGTCGTATGAGGGGAAGGGTTAACCCTGCTTTCCCTGATACAGCAATTCTGAAGCAGACGACATTGAACATATTTTGTCAAAAAATAGAAAATCTCCATAATTGTATGGATAACCTATGACAAAAAAGTGGAAAACATTGTGGCAAAAGGAGAAATTGCACGTTTTGTGCAATTTCTTCTTTTGTCACTATGTTTTCAAATAGCCGTCTGCCTGCAGAGGCGTCAGAAAGCGTCTATATGAGGAAAGGGATAATTATCGACATTTGGAAAGATCTGCAGTTGAAATAAATCTCCCCTTAAAACCCCAAGTGGAACGATTTGGACATATCTTGACTTTGAACTCAATCACTTTGACATAATAACCCATTTCAGTTCACCTAATGGATCAAAAATGGCCTTTTTTCTTCAGAGGAGTCCACATTTTACTGTAAAAACTTCTCCTGGATACTCTTAACAAATTGTAGCTTGCTTTTTTTATGTATTATAATTTCCCCAAGTTTTCTTTAATCTTCTGTTACCACTTGTATATTATGCATTTTGACTTACTGCGGATGGACGTTAATCAACACATTGTATGAAATGAAAAATACCACCTCAAATGGAACAATTTTTTATTCTGGCCACAATGATTTCTACTCAGTTCAATAATCATACTTCTTTAGATATTTCCAACGTTTTGCCAAAATATGCGAACATGCTTTTCATGGCACTTATTTCAGAATTATAGCCTGGTTACATATACTCTAGCAGAGCTCCAGATAATGGAGGCTTGTGTTTATCCTGCGATTATCTTCCTATTACATTAACCCCTTTCCCTCATACGGACATTCTGCAGCAGACGACTTTGAACGTAGTTGTCAAAACATAGAAAATCTCCCATATGAATGGGATTAACCTATGACAAAAAGTGGAAAACATTGTGGGCAAAAGGAGGAAATTGCACGTTTTAGTGCAATTTCTTCTTGGTCACCCATGTTTTCAAAAAGCCGTCTGCTGCAGAGGCGTCGGGAAAGCGTCTGTATGAGGGAAAGGGTAATCAACCTCATGTTGACGGTACTCAAAAGAATCTTTCTCAGTAAGAAGATTCATTCAATTATCCTCCAGAAAGGTATAGAAGTCTAGTAAGGACTTCAAAGTAGGAAGTATACACTTACTCTAAAGCTCGCTGTCTGATGTCACAAGTCACTGTCTAAAAGTCTGCAGAACAATCCGGACAAATATGTAAAGTCAAAATGTAACAGAGGAAATTAAATCTGCACGCAATAATTACAGTCATATTTCAGTTGTTTTATTTATCTCTTGCAGGGTACTTTCCATTGCCGGCCGAGCTGTGTGCCTCTGGATAGCTATGACGTTCTGATGTGTCCAGCTTATATGGCACATGTGTACCATGAGTATGGACAGATATTTCACACTCAAATATCCAATGCAGTATGCCGCAACAGACCAAAACGATGGTGGTACAAGATTTTATTCGTTTGGGTTGTATATCTATCGGCCATCAGCAGCCCTATATATGTATCTACGGGCTCGGTGGATACGAGTTTCGTGTATACACGGCCGTACTAAAAGATGGTCTGATCTACACTGCCTGCATTTCATGGCCGTGGGATCCATCTTTGCCTTCTACATTCCACTCAGCATAATGATCTTGACCTACCTACTCACAGTTCAAATCCTTGGAAAAACCAAAAGATCATGGAAAACTATTATAGATCCGATTTTCAAAATGCGCCAGAAACATGGGGGATTTTCGCGAATAGTAATATCGCAACTCTGGTTCTCCTCCATCTTCTGAATCACGACGAGGAAAGTCCACACAGACATCAGCTCTCTTGCTCGAACACCAAACAGAGAAGAGTCCAACCTCCCCGGTATGCTCATGACGAGCTCCAGGCCCATGGAACTGAAAACATACTAGACAATGCATACATAAACTCACACTGTACGAATCGTTCAACGGATTTGTTTGTAGTGGCAAAAGTTGTCAACAATAATTGCAGCAAATGACCGACATTAAGAAACGGATATAAATGACACCGGATTGTGGCGAACAACACCTGATGAAACATCTGCCCTTATCTGTGATACTATTGAACAGAACATGAGTCAAACTATAACACCAATAACTACAGTTAATATACAAGGTCCCTTCTGAAACTGAAGACGAAGGGGATGATACTCAAGTTTGTTGGAATGGTGATGGACTCAGTCGGTCTAATAGCATGTGTCCCCCTCAATACCCAGGTTCAGGATTAAGGGACACCACTGACATCGTTTCATCAAATTCCCTAACTCACATTCTAGGTCTCAAATACCAAAGTCTCATGACAAACACAGTCTACAGGGCATCCGTCTCTTGCTCAAACTTTTCAGGGCTACTAAAGATCAGATTCTAGTTTTAAGAATATAGGTTTAGCTAATAGAGATTATAAATCCTTAGAATGGTGCCATCATTTTTACGAAATTCAGAAGAAATGGATCAATGTTTTGAGGGAGACCAAAAAAGAGAAGAGAAAGAATCATGTCAGTGAGACACTTATTCAAAACAAGAATCAGTTCTGAAGCTATATGTGGATGATATACGAAAGGGACTGAGTTAATGCCAGGTGGTAATCAAGAGATGGTTTCGGAATCGGGAAGAACCTCAATGGATGGAGCTAAGATCATCGTGTGATACGGTATCCGATCTTGACAATCAAGTTATAACCCTAAGTCTGTGTATATGTACAAGCTGGGACGTGCCAAGTAAAGCCACCACTCTTGGTTTGACAGACCCTGCTGATAAAATGTCACCCGAGGTTCGTATTAAACGGTGGCAGTTTTCCCCCGCGGGGAAATTCACTCGGACTCTGACAAATCATTGGAAATATCGCATCAAATTAGGAAAAGAAGCAGTATACGCAAATTTCTCCACAACTTGCACGGAAAAGGAAATTCGGTCTCGTCTAAGCACAAGCAACGAGAAGAGAAGGCCTCCAAGGTGCTTGGCATTATTTTTGCAGTATTGTGATACTTTGGACGCCATTCTTCTTTGCCAATTTCACATGGCATTTGTGAAAAGTGTCAACAGTTGTTCAGTCCCATCATGATGTCATCCTTCGTCGGATGGGTATATGCGTCTCTGGCCAACCCCATCATCTATACCCATGTTCAACACCGCCTTCCGACGCACCTTTAAACGTATACTCAAGTGTGATATATGTAGGGAAGAGCAGGAGGATGATCACAGGTCTAGTGTTCCAAGTCTAGCGGCATCCGTTACAATGATAGAGACAGACATTGGACTGTTTTACTCAATGGAAAATATCACAATGGAAAAGTGAGTGGGTCCACACTTTAGTACGATGTTATGGGAGATAATCTTGTATCGTTTAAAACAATTTACCTCATTTTATTACGTTTAGGGGCATCTGCTTTGATGACATCCTCGAAAAAACAATGAGATTTTGAATGAGTTGAAACATTTAATTCTGAGGTGGGAAATCATTGTTGGAAAAGGAAACTATTTCTTATCCTGAGATTTTTTTATTTTTTTCCACAATGTTTTTTTGAAGACATTACTGGATATTCTGCTTTAGATCTTCCAAACTTGTGTATAGAAAAATGAAAGTCATTTATATACTTTATATGATAAGCAATTTTCCTATTTTGTCTCATTTTTTCCAAATACTATTCAAAAGTATGTTAAAAATTCATTTTTGAGATTGTACATAATTATGTTTTTGCTCAGCTGTTACAAAATCGTCTGTTGCAGAGAGGTTATATAGGGGTAAAGGGTAAAACTGACTGGCACATTGGACATTTCAGAGAACTTGATAAGGTTTTCTAATAATGGATATTCAGAAGGATTAGAACGATAGCACAAGGAAGTAAAATGTCTTCCTTCCGAGTAATTATGTAGGTTTTTGGCACTTTTTCACATACAAAAATCCAGACAGAAGGCAACTTTGAAATACATATAGATGTCAAACAAGCAATTTTTCCCCTTTGCCATAAATTTTCTATTTTCAAAATGTGTATTTGATGAATTTCTCTATTTTCACAATTGTTTTCAAAAGTGTACATGTATTCTTCAAAGGACACCAGGAGACACCTTATAAGTCATGGCTTCAATATTGTCAGAAACAATAATTAAATTCTAAAGTATAGTTGTCTGAATTCTTTTCCCTCATACCAGACCCTTTTGACACATACGAGGGGGCTTTGGCGTGAAACAGTTTGTAACTAAAATTTGTATTTTTTTACCAAGGTTAATCACCTCATATAAAGTCTTTATAAGCGTTAAATCAATTTTCTTGGTAAACAATGTTAAATTTAGGTGCCATTGCTCGTTCTGAGCAATGGCACCTAAATTTGCATTGTTTACAAAGGGGTCAAAATTGCCCCTAAACCAGGATTTCAAAATAGGTTTTAGTTACAACCGTTTCACGCCAAGCCCTCGATTATGAAGCAGACAACTTTGACAACATTATAGCAAAAGGAAAAATTGCTCATGATGAGAAATTTCTCCTTTTTACCACAATTTATAACACTAGATTCAATAATTATAGGCCCAATATAGAGATTTTTCATATTTTTGCCTAGATGTAATTACAGTCTTCTGCTGCAGATTTGTTGTATGTGGGAAAGGGTTAAACAAGAGTTATACCATAATCAAGCCCAATCTTACCTTTTTTATTGCAGAACTACATGTATATATTTCTGAATTTGAATTATCAGATAAGTATTTATCTATATTTATAAGATTTTACTTTATCATTATTATTAAACTGGTCAATATATTTATTTATTTTCGTTTTAAAGAATATAACTTAAAACAAGGCTTACAAGTGTTGAATGTCCCATGTTGTAATTTACATTGTGCTTATTATCATCATAGAAATAGAGTTTAATAAATGTGTTTAAATTATTTCTTTAATTAATAGAGTTCTATCTAATCATATTTCAACATGAACCATGCAAGACAAAAGATGGATTTATTGCATTGATAATACAAGTACAGTCAAACCTGTGTTTAACCCTTTCCCTCATACGACAATTCAGAAGCAGACGACTTTGAACATATTTTGTCAAAAAATAGAAAATCTCTATAATTGAATGGAAAACCTATGACAAAAAGTGGAAAACATTGTGGCAAAAGGAGAAATTGCTTGTTTTGAGCAATTTCTTCCTTCGTCACTATGTTTTCAAAAAGCTGTCTGCTGCAGAGGCGTCAGAAAGCGTCTTTATGAGGGAAAGGGTTAAAGACCACCCATGAGATGTGAACAATATGGTCTTTATTCACAAGTGGTCTTTAATTGCTGGGTCATTTATAATTAAGGAAAATGAGTATTTGGGAAACTTAAAAGTATGGTCACTATAGACAGGGTACTGCTATACAAAGGTGGTCATTAGCACAGGTTTGACTGTATGGCCAATGGCAAAACCTCACCAGAGAAGCCAGTGCATAAGAACATTGTCAGAAAAGAGATATTCCACAATTTGCACTGCAGCAGTATCAAACTTATCTGTATGAGACCCATGATTTAACCCCACTTTCTCACATACAGCAAATCTGCAGCAGACGGCTTTGAAAATATCAAAGCAAAAACACAGAAAGTCTATAAATGAAGGTAAAGTTACTGAAATAAGTTGAAAACATTGTGACAAATGGAGAAATTGCTCATTATGAGCAATTTCTCTGCTTCATTTTTTTCAAAAGTTGTCTGCTGCAAAGGCGTCAGAAGCAGAAAGCGACCATATGTGTGGGAAAGGCTTAATAAACTTAAAATAAATTAAACGGGTCCAGTTAGGATCACCCATCTCTACAATTAGGCGACACTCTGAGATGCAATATGAACTTCTGGAAGCCTTAGGATAAGAAGGGAGTAAAGAGCTCTTTTTCCTTCAATATCTCTCATTATTCCTTTCCGACATACAAAAAATCTGCAGCAGACGACAACTCGAAAACATCACTCTAAAAATATGGTAAACCACTATAAATGAAAGTTTAACCCTTTCCCCCATATAGACGCTTTCTGACGCCTCTGCAGTCGACAGCTTTTTGAAAACAGTGACAAAAGAAGAAATTGCACAAAACGTGCAATTTCTCCTTTTGCCACAATGTTTTCCACTTTTTGTCATAGGTTATCCATTCAATTATGGAGATTTGCTATGTTTTGACAAAATACGTTCAAAGTCGTCTGCTGCAGTATTGTCGTATGAGGGAAAGGGTTAAGTCTGCTGCAGGTTTAAGAAAGGGCTTCTGTATTTCGGAAAGGGTTAAATAATTACACACACTATGTTTGTGGTACTCAAAAGAAGTGTCTCACTGAGACATTCATCATGAGCACCTACAACATAGGTTTGTTGATATGAAACAAAAATTCATTTTGATGAAAAAGTCATGAAGAATTTGTAACTTTTTTTGCTTTGCATGGCTCACAAAGTTTTATCAAATGTTACAATATTAAATTTGTTAAATATTATATAGAAAATATCAACCCAGTGCTGGTCATTGGCTTTTTAAATGTCATCCTTTTTTCTCATGTTATTTTCATTGTTTTTACATCTATCATTTTACCATTAAATTAATAAAAAAAAATTGGAAAAAATGCATTAACTGTTTTTGTTATCTCTTATAACCATCAACATGTTCAAATCTATATCCAACAGAATTGTAAAAACATTTTCAGAGAGGAAAACAGTGTGTTACCCTTTCCCAAATGCAGACACATTTTCACAACTCAGAAGCAGTAACATTTGAAAATATTGTGGCAAAAACCTGGAAAAAATCATCATAAAAGATGACTTAATTGTTAAATAAAGTTGAAAACATGGTGGCCAGATGGAGAAATTGCTCATCATGAGCAATTTCACCTTTGGCAACAATGTTTTAAAAAGTTGTCTGTTGCAACTGCGTCAAAATGCGTCTACAGCTGGGAAAGGGTTAACGTAACGTAACGTAAACTTTTCCCAGCTGCCGACTTTGAAAATATCTTATTATATAAAATATTCAAACTCAGTATAATATGAAATTGTAATCATTGAACAACTTAAAAACCCTTTCTGGCAACAGGTAGGAAAAATTCTGCATCATGAGCAAATTGTCATTTTGTTCTCCAAAAGTTGTCTGTAGCACATGCGTCAAAAATGTGTCTGCACACAGGATTAGAAACATGTTGCAAAAGGAGATACATGTATTTCATCACGATTAACGCAGTTAAGTTTTCAATATTCTTAACCTCTCTCCGACATACAACAAATCTGCATCAGCTGACTTTGAAAACATTTAAACCCTTTCCCTCATATAGACGCTTTCTGACGCCTCTGCAGCAGACGGCTTTTTGAAAACATATTGACAAAAGAAGAAATTGCTCAGAACGAGCAATTTCTCCTTTTGCCACAATGTTTTTTACTTTTAGTCATAGGTTAACCATTCAATTATACAGATTTTCTATATTTTGACAAAATATGTTCAAAGTCATCTGCTGCAGAATTGTCGTATGTGGGAAAGGGTTAAGGAAAGAACAATTGGTGAATAAAATAGATAACATTGTTTTCAAAAGTCGTCTGCTGCAGATGCTTTAAAAAAGTGACTGCAAGTCGGAATGGGTAAATACAATCAGTAGTTTTTTTTAATTGTTGATTCTGGAAGTTTTAAAAGCATTTTCGATTCATGTATCTCATAAAACGTTAAAGTAATTAAATGGCATCAAGCAATCAGGTTTGCATTATCTTCGCTGTAAATGGGGTTCACACACTGATTAAAAGCAGATATTATCTTTCACTAATGGCTCAAGGGAGGGTCATGCTGCAATAAATTGAATTTCATTTGTTAAATTTTAAAAGCCATTTACTCTCCTGGGTAAGTAACCAGTACTACTGGTCCATTTATCCTGACGCCAGCCAGTCAGTCAGTCGTTATACAGATCAAGATGGCTTGAACAATTTTTGAAGAGGGTCACCTAAGAAACGTTTCTGGCAAATTTTCTTGAAATCCGAAAGGGAATCTTAAAGCAGTAGGTTTGTCATTTTACCCACTCCCCTAACATCCCCCTCTTTGAATCAATTTGTCTTATTGCAGAGCGTGATTGAACATTTCTATCAAAATTATCCTGAAATTAAACTTATAGTTTCAGAGAAAAATATAATTGTTATTTTATTCAGAGGCTTGAGTGACAACAAATACAACCCAGAGCTAGGATTTTGAATTATGCTTAACCCTTTCCCTCATACGACAATTCTGCAGCAGACGACTTTGAACATATTTTGTCAAAACATAGCAAATCTCCATAATTGAATGGATACCCTATGACTAAAAGTGAAAAACATTGTGTCAAAAGGAGAAATTGCTCGTTTTGAGCAATTTCTACTTTTATCACTATGTTTTCAAAAAGCCGTCTGCTGTGGAGGCGTCAGAAAGCGTCTATATGAGGGAAAGGGAAATACAACCCAGAGCTAGGATTTTGAATTCTGTTTAAATTACTTCTTGCATAATTTTGCAAGTGTCATTTCTTTCTTCTTGCAAGTTGACCATTTTACCACATACAAAAAACATCCGCAGTAGATGACTTTGAAATCATATAGGCAAATAGTCTAATTAAATAAAAGCTAAATAGTTATGTTAAATATGTTTTCAAAAATTGTCTGCTGCTGAGGGGTTATAAAGCGTCCATATGTGGGAAAGGGTTAAAAGCATCACAAATTTTTCACTAAAAACATGCTGCTTGTTAACAAATTCTTAACCCTTTTCCTCATATAGATGCTTTCTGACGCCTCTGCAGCAGACGGCTTTTTGAAAACATATTGACAAAGAAGAAATTGCTCAAAACAAGCAATTTCTTCTTTTGTCATAATGTTTTCCACTTTTAGTCATAGGTTATCCATTCAATTATAGAGATTTTCTATTTTTTGACAAAATATGTTCAAAGTCGTCTGCTCCAGAATTATTGTATATGAGGAAAAGGGTTAACTTTGTAAATTCAACTTTTATTTCGCCAATATGCAAGCTTAAATTAGAAACGTGTCTTAATCTTACCCTATAATATAAAAACAATTCCTAAAACTATTGGATGAAAACGCATTTTCTAAAAATATTTCGAAATACAACCTTGAAGCTTAGCCGAGTGCCCGTGCTAGTTTTAAATCTAATTAGCAGTCTATCAATAAAATTATTTCATAAAACATCATACCCTTATCAAGTCATTCATTAATTGATTGCACTGAACATTATGCCAAACATCACATTGAGACAGATTTCTATGATTTTCAAATTTAAGTATTAGAATGCTCTACGAGACAAGAAGAATTATTACTCAACCTTCCCTATGATAAACATATTTAACCCTTTCCCTCATATAGACGCTTTCTGACGCCTCTGCAGCAGACGGCTTTTTGAAAACATAGTGACAAAAGAAGAAATTGCACAAAACGTGCAATTTCTCCTTTTGCCACAATGTTTTCCACTTTTTGTCATAGGTTATCCATTCAATTAAGGAGATTTTCTATGTTTTGACAAAATACGTTCCAAGTCGTCTGCTGCAGAATTGTCGTATCAGGGAAAGGGTTAAGTCAATTTCACATTTCATTGTTTCTCTCCAATTTCACTGCAGTTGAAAGTGTTGTGAGGAAAAATAAAACATTGCTGATAGTTTGATTGATTGATTGATTGGGGTTTAACGCCGTTTTTAACAATTTCTCAGTCATATCACAGCGGCCAGTTCACCTACTCATGCATTTCCTTGTTTTCTCACACCAGTACCCCACACAACAATCTTCCCAAGCAACTGGCTGCTTTTCCACATAGACTTAGCCCATCGGTGGAAGACGAATAACGCATGTCGCATTGACTTTTGTCAAACGTCGGAAAGAAAGTTGGCCGAGTACCACAAAAAAATCACGGTTATTATAAATATACTGTGAGTTAACCCTTTCCCTCATACGACAATTCTGCAGCAGACGACTTTGAACATATTTTGTAAAAAAGTAGAACATCTCTATAATTGAATGGATAACCTATGATTAAAAGTGGAAAACATTGTGGCAAAAGGAGAAATTGCACATTTTGTGCAATTTCTTCTTTTGTCACTATGTTTTCAAATAACCGTCTGCTGCACTCTGAGACATTGCTGATAGTGACTTTTGATTGATGTGTCATTCCCCAGTCAAGCCTCAGATTCTAATCAGGTTTTTTCATCTCAATTCAATAATTTTACTTTTATTTGTTGAAACTGTCCATGCTTTTGCCTGGATGTTTTCAAACTTGTCTGCTGCAGATGTTTTGTTTGTTGGAAAAGGTTGGCCTATTCAGTTTTTCAAGGAAAATGGCAAAATAATTGAGAAAATAATTAAGACAAAACCTTCTCAGAAATTATAAATCAAATCAAGCATTCTATTCTCAAGAGGCTATAGGAAACAATGACATTATGCAAAAGGACCATCATGTGCCTGCAGGCAAGAGTCCTTCCAAACAAAAGACAGTCTAGATCATCATCAAGGGATTTCAAATTGCAAAATGTTTCAGAATATATTATATGTATACTCTTTCCCTGAAAGAAATAACATGTCACGCATTTGAAACAGATATATTTTTAAAACAGCATAGAAAACAAAAGGGCCATGATGACCCTGGATAACTCTCCAGAGTTATGCAATGTTTATGTGTTGATTGATTGATTGGGGTTTAACGCCATTTTTAACAATTACTCAGTCATGTCATGGCGGCCAGTTCACCTATTCATATGTTTCCCGGTTTTCGCACACCAGTACTCCACACAACAATCTTCCCAAGCGACTGGCTGCTTTTCCACATAGACTTAGCCCATTGGTGGAAGACGAATGACGCATGTCGCAATGACTTTTGTCAAACATCGGAAAGAAAGTTGGCCGAGCCGGGATTCAAGCTCACAACCCCATGATTGACAGCCCATGTTGTTACCAACTGAGCTACCGGTGTTTATGTGTAATGCTAACCACACAGTCAACAACAACGAATCATTTTGTGTTCAGGTAAGCTATAAATACAAGAGGCCCAAAAAGCCCAGTATAGCTCCACTGCCACAAGGCGAAATTGCCCAACCCTTTGTTGTATGCCTTTTGTTAAATTAATATTCACATAATCTTAATTTTGGGGTCAGGTAAACCAATACAAGAGGCTCAAGAGGACCAGTATAGCTCCTCTGCCACCAAGCAAAAAACCCACACCCTATGTTGTCTGTCTTCTGTCAAGTTCATATGACTTAGAAGGTTTCTTTATATCTATATGTAAAACAGCTGACCCCCAGAGCAAGACAAATTTTCACCCCAGTAGCAAATTCGAAATTGAACAATCTTGGTAGAAGACCACTAGACCATTGTACTCACTAAATATCTAAGCTTTAAGTCGTTTGGGTTCAGACAAATTTTTTCCCTATATATCTCTTTACTGGGGTTGGGCCAATTTTGACTCCAGAGGCATAAGTAGAGGTAGAGGACCACTAGACAATGCTACACACCAAATATCTAAGCTCTAGGCCTTTCAGTTTCAGACAAGAAGATTTTCAAAGTTATACCCTATATATCTCTTTGTAAAACAGGTGACCCCAGGGGCATAATTTGAACAATATTTGTAGACGACCACTAGACAATACTACACACCAAATATCTAAGCTCTAGACCTTTCAACTTCAGACAAGAAGATTTCAAAAGAAAAATATCTGTTTGGTTGCCATGGCAACCAGAGTTCTACATGGTTGGAACAAATTTGAAAGAGGATCACCCAAGGATCATTCCTACCAAGTTTGGTCAAAATCCAAAGTGTTCAGGAGATGTTGTTTAAAAAAATTGTTGACGACGGAAAAAAGGGGATCCCAATAAGTCACCTTGAGCAACTTTGTGCACAGGTAACACACAAGCTAATAATTTGAAATTCAGTCTTATACTTTTGGAGAAGAAAATTTAAAAGTTAATACTTCAGCCATATTGGGCAAAACTGCTCAGCCATGCTTTTTGAACAATCAACATGGCTAGCTTGAAGGAATCCCGTAGAGGATCAACCAAGGAACATTTCTATAAAATAATTTGAAAATTGGCCAGATAATTTGAAAGAAGAACACTTTTAAAGTTTTCGCTTTAGCCATATAAGGCAAAACAGCTCTGTCCCCTTTTGGCCATGTTCTTTAACCAATCTACAATCTTATTTGAACATCTGCCGACCAGTTTTGGAGAAGAAGAATGTTAAAAAAAAATCTATTGACATGGAAACCAGAACCAGAATATTTGGTGAAGAAGTTGAGGGGATGCTTGCAGTGAAGTGTCTCCCCAATTGAACCACCAGTTACAGAGCAGAAGATGTTGAGGGATTGCAAATGGACAATGGACAGAAGGCGATCAAAATAACTCACTTTGAGTTGAGTACTTCATGCTCAGGTGAGCTAAAAAGAGAAATGGTTTATTCAGTCTCTTCTCTTGACTTCCTCCTCCTCCCTTTCTCTCCCCTCAAATGTACTCTAGGAACATTCAGGAATGATCAACAGTAAGTAATACAGATAAATCAAATCCCTTTGTAGCACTTTTCCTTCCAATTATAATGTCATGGGAAACATAATTTCAATGTTGGAGAATTAATCAAGTTAAAAGTTGCAGAGACTCCCAAGATAGAACCTGAATTCGATATACTGAAAGCTCTTGTACATTTATAAAGCAGATCTAATGGGGAAAAACGTGAACATGAGCAAAATGGTGGAATCACAAGTTGTATTATAATAGAATGACTACTTTGTTTAAGTTGCAAAAATCTTTTTGACAAAGAGGTTATACATCTAAGTCTTTCCCACTGATTACAATTTCGCAGCAGATGAATGAAATATGTCAAGGTTAAGATAAATCTACTTCAGATAGATAACAACTCTTCAATAGACTCTTGTGTTTTTAACCTTACACACTTGCAGACTAATTCAGACAGATTTGCAGCAGACGAATTTTGAAATGATCATGAGCAATTTCTCCTTATGCCACCAAGGTATCAACTTCATTTAATATACATTTTTCATATTTTCTGTTGTCTGCTGCAGATTTGTTGAATTTAGAACAGGGGTTGAGGTAATACCTAAATTAAACTGAGTTGTCCGATTGGTTAGTTTCAAAAAGCCAGTCTCTGTATAGTCAATCAAATGCTTGAACAAACATTGAGACAGTTCAATTCTCTTTGGCTGTTGTTCTGAATTTGAAAGACCTTGAAAATCGTATCAGTTAATATCCATGAATTTCACTAGATGGTTTTAAATGTGGGAAAGGATTTAGACAATAAAATAATGTAATTAAATTTCTAATCTTCGAAGGTGACATGAAGGTGACATAAGCCCTAACGAAGATAAAAACAGATTTGTTATTTCTCACAGTTCCTGTATCTCATGGGTCTCTTTCATCATTGGGTAACTAATGATCTATTCCATGTGTCACACCACAGTCTCTCACTCAAATATACAACAAATATGCAGCAGATGATTTTTAAAGATATTGTGGCAAAAGGAAAAGATGATCATAATGAGCAATTCCTCCTTTAGCGACAACGTTTTTATCTCTAGTAAAATATTATCCTTTCATTTTTATAGATTTTTCCTAATTTTGTCTAAAAATTTCACTTGTCTGCTGCAGATGACTAAAAATATATTTGAAAAATATAGAAAACCACAACAGATGACAGTTTAATTTTAGGATAGAGTTGAAAACATTGTGGCAATTGGAAAATTACTCAATGTTTTCAAATGTCATCTGCAGCAAAAACCTCAGGAAGCACCTGCATGTGGGAAAGGGCTTAAGTGGGGGAGATGCCGGATTCCAGAAGCTGGCGGACCTTTGAGACCTGACCAAAAAATACCAGTACCAAACCTTTCATAGGCAGTCAATGAACCATCGTTATCTAAGCATGATTCACACTAGAAACTCGACATAAAACAAATGTCAAAAGATTAAGGATCATATCTCTAGAGCATAAATATGCATCTACATATAAACCACTGACACATAATGCTTAAACTTTGTATATATCCTTTTAATGCCAGAAAATTCTACATGTACTTTGACTCAGATATTTCTGGCCAAAATTGGAAATCATGCTTTGTGTGAGATCTTTACAATACTTCGAAACATGCAAAAAAAACGACAAAGCAATCCAAAGAATTGCTAAAAATGTAAAATTATTCACCAGACAGAATATAATACTTCTTTAGAAATTCTCCAGGGCCATTTTAGGCTTCCCATTGAACAAATATAGAAAACAAGTGCTGCTCACATGTATTGATGTGTCTACATCCACAGGTTAGTGGGATTTGTTAGGTATCCCTTATTGTCAGGCTTTTACGTCTGTCTGTCTGTGTGTCCCGTTGTTTGTAAAGCGACGCTCCACAGCCCGAACCGAAAGGCCGATTACGATGAAACTTTGTGTACAGGTGCCATAGGGGCTCAGGGTGTGCGCGTTGCTAAGGACCCGACGATTGCTATGCAGCTTGCAAAAAAACGCTTTTAAAAACCCAAACCATTCTTCTACAGTTTTGAATGTGGAGAGCTGAAACTTAGGTTATAGATACTTAGAAAAAACGTATCCGTTATGATATTTGATTTAGGCCTTTGTTTCCAAATGGTAGCCTTTCATAGAAAGGGTATCTTTTTACAGTCGTTTTAAGAATCCAAACCATTTTTCTATCTTCTCCAACAGTTTTGAATGTGGAGAGTTGAAACTTTAGTTATAGATACTTCGAGATATTTAGAAAAAACGTATCAGTTACGATATTTAATTTAGGCCTTTGTTTCCAAATGCTAGCCTTTTATTGCACCATCTGATCGAGCTATTCAAGAGCTCCAAAAAGGTTTTTTATGTGATTGACCTCTGACCTCGGGTTTCCAAGCTAGAGCCTGAAGTTTGCAAAATATGCAAAGGCGAAAATAACCAAGGCGAATCCTAAGTCGCCTACCGGCTTGTCTAAACTGTTTTCCCACATTCAACATCTTGGCAAAAATATGGAAAATCTATTTAACCCTTTCCCTCATATAGACGCTTTCTGATGCCTCTATAGCAGACAGCTTTTTAAAAACATAGTGTCAAAAGAAGATATTGCTCATAACAAGCAATTTCTCCTTTTGCCACAATGTTTTCCACTTTTAGTCATAGGTTATCCATTCAATTATCGAGAATTTCTATTTTTGACGAAATATGTTTAAAGTCTTCTGCTGCAGAAATGTCGTATGAGGAAAAGGGTTAAATGAAAACATTATTATCAAACAGGGCTGAAAACATTTTGGTAAATGGAGAAATTGCTCCTCTTGTACAATTTCTTTTTTTGCCATTAAAAAAATGTAAGCAATGGAGAAATTGATTATTATACGTTTATACTGACTAATTTCTCCTTTTGCTATAAAGGTTTTAAAGCTTTTCAATAAAATTTTAATATACTTTCATTTATTAAGATTTAGCACATCTTTACCGATATGTGTTTAAAGTTGTTTGCAGCAAATTTCTTGTAATTATGAAAGTATTTAACTTATTTATGGATGTTCCTACAATTCAATGTCTGCTAACTGGATATGAATCCAGTACACATGCGGAGAGTATGGGAAAATCCTTAAGTTTGAGCACTCTCACCGCAGCAAACCCGGTACCTTTGGATCACAAGGCCTGTGCTAAACCACTGTCTCTCATTTTTTGCCTACTCAATTTTCATCCCAGCCTCCCTTAATGGGTTATGGTTCCACTCTTATTTAACCGGAGGGAATTGTTAAGTGCAGTTAACACAACCCATATGCAAGGCAAACATATCTCGTGCGATCAGAGCTCGTGAGATGCCATAATATTTATCAAATAATGCAGACCTATGGCTTTTTCATCCTTTTCCAAATACAGACGCTTTCTGACGCCTTTGCAGCAGACGACTTTGAAATCATGGAGTCAAAAGAAGAAATTGCTCATCATGAGCAATTTCTTCTTTTACCAAAAATGATAGAAATTTATTCAATAATTGCTCTTCCATTTTAACCCTTTCCTCATATAGATGCTTTCTGATGCCTCTGCAGCAGACGGCTTTTAGAAAACATAGTGACAAAAGAAGAAATTGCTCAAAACGAGCAATATCTCCTTTTGCCACAATGTTTTCACCTTTTCGTCATAGGTTATCCATTCAATTATAGAGATTTTTTATTTTTTGACAAAATATGTTCAAAGTCGCCTGCTGCAGAATTGTCGTATGAGGGAAAGGGTTAAGTAACTTTTCACTTGTTCTTGCGTCTGCTGAGGTAAGTTGTATGTGGGTAAGGGTTAATATGAGTTATGCTATAGGAAAACCAACCCTTGACCATTAGTGACAAGGGTAGATTCATGTCAGCTTTCATATCCACACAGCCAAACACAATTATACACTTTGGCCAAAATGTTTTCAAAAGTCGTCTGCTGCTATTGCGCCAAAACGCGTCTGCAAGTGGGAAAGGATTAAGGATTTAAGAATATAAAATGACCTTTTTATCTAGAACTCTGTGGAACCCGGTTTTGTTATTTGATTGTAAATTTTAAAGAAGCATTTATTACTGTTAAACAACAAAAGATTTTCAAGTAATTGCAATAAAAATATTACACCTAGATAGGCCTACAGACGCTTTCTGAAAACATTGTGACAAAAGGAGAAATTGCTCAAAACAAGCTATTTCTCCATTTGCAATGTTTTCAACTTTTTCCGGTTTTGTTTGTTTGTTTGTTTGGAGTTTAACGCCGCTTTCAACAGCTTTGGTCATATCACGGCGGTCAGTGCACCTACCCATGTTTTCCTGGCTTTCCCACACCAGTACTTACACAACATTCTTTCGAAGCCACTGACTACTTTCTCACATAGATCAGAGGTGAGAGGCAATGGAAAACATCGCCCGAAAGAATGTCGCCGCAACCGGGTATCGAACCCGTGACCTCCAGATCACCAGTCAGATACGCTACCAATTGAGCTACCCGGCCGGGTCACTTTTTCCGGTAATCATACTTTCATTTATATGGATTTTCCATTTTTTTGTTTGGATATTTTCAAAAGTCATCTGCTGCAGATTTGTTGTATGTGGGAAAGGGCTAAATCCCATTTAACAAAGAGGTTCTCAAATGCTAGACAATGAAATTTTTAGACATCTACTAAATAAATCGAGCAAAATAAAAAAAAATTATATTTCCTGTCCTGCAATAAAACATCATTTGCATGCATTATTCAGGTTATTGGCTGGTCATGGCAAACATTTGCAAACATTTGTATGCAAAACTGAACCATTAGCTTGCATACCAATTTGTGGCCTTCATTGTTTCTGCTGAACATTTTCATGAATTGCTAAATTCTAAATGACATCAATCTAGACTAATGCTACGAGTACACACTTTGATTGTTTGATTGGAAATTAACCGCGCTGCATGATCACTGTGGCTAAAAACATTTCAGACTTTCCTTCTTACACCAGTTCTCCCCCAGACAACTTGCTACCCTCCCACCCAAGACGATAATATGCATGCCTCACAGACTTTTTGTTAACCCTTTCCTTCAATTACAACAATTCTGCAGCAGACGACTTTGAACATATTTTGTCAAAAAATAGAAAATCTCTATAATTGAATGGATAACCTATGACTTAAAGTGGAAAAAATTGTGGCAAATGGAGAAATTGCTCGCTTTGAGCAATTTCTTCTTTTGTCACAATGTTTTCAAAAAGCCGTCTGCTGCAGAGGCGTCAGAAAGC
Source organism: Serripes groenlandicus (assembly GCA_031761405.1). Lineage (NCBI taxonomy): Eukaryota > Metazoa > Mollusca > Bivalvia > Cardiida > Cardiidae > Serripes > Serripes groenlandicus. Next base: position 58,525,820 of record JASEVX010000008.1, read on the forward strand.
GTCTATATGAGGGAAAGGGTTAATCATCAGATCAAATCAATGGCAAAGCCTGGGTTCAGAGGACTAGATTAGATAAGGTGGAGTGAACTCGTCTTTTCCCATCCATACTTCACTAATGACTCAACTAAAACCTATGTTGTGCGTACTCACTGAGACGCTTCTTTTGAGTACCCACAACATAAGGTTTGAGGGTCAAATAAGGCATCTAGAGCTCTGTGGGTTTGAACTCATGACCCCTGGATAGATCGCCATCGCCATAACAGACGGATCTATTGTAGCTCGTCAGAAGAACAAATATTGTGAGCCATAAATATACCATGCTTCAGAAATTCAGAATTCAAAATAAGGAGTATATTTAATATTCCAAAATCCTTAATGGACCTCCAGAACAATGTCTACCCACACAAACATTCTGTTAACCAATTCCTACATACAAATAATCTACAGGAGTCTACTTTGAGAACATCTGGGTATTATCATGGAAAATCCCTAAAAATGAATAAATATTACTTGAATCCACTTGAAAACTTTGTGTAAAAAAGAGAAATTGCTCAACTTGATATTTTCTGCAACAGATGCCTCTAAATGCATCTATCTATGAGAAAGGGTTATACTAAAATTCAGACTGCAATTATATTATTTCAGAAATACCCCATTGACTAGTTCAGCCTTGATAAGCTTCTTGAACTCGGCAACAACTGTAGCCTGAATCACAAATGATCTATGTGTTCAATAGGCTTCAGAACGTGTCCTACAGATTTTTCACTCTATACAAATATTATTGCTAGAAAACATGAATGAGCATGCATGGGAAGTCTGATAAATGGCAAGAATTTATCTCTTTTTGCTGCTTATAATCAAAGTTACACATATTTCTCCTTTCCCACATGCAGGTTAAATCTGAAGTATCCTCAGCAGACGACTTTTGAAACAATGTGGGGAAAAGGAGAAATTGCTCATTATAAAACTGCTCAATATGAGCAATTTCTCCATTAACCACTATGTTTTCAACTTTATTCAATAATTTACTTTCATTAATAGAGATTTTCCATATATTTTATTATTGCGGCATATTTGTTGTTTGTTATATTGATCACTTATTTTAAAGATATTTATAGTCAACTATCAGGGTCAAAATGAATAATTTCTCCTTTTCCTAAAATGTTTTCAACATACTATCACAATTTCTCCTTTACCAATTTTCAGGATGTGGGGCTTTTTGCCCAAGATATTTTTAAAACAGAAAACTATCCCATCATATTAATCATTAACCCTTTCACAAATACAAACACTGAAAACATTGCGGTGAAGGTAGAAATTGCTCATAATGAGCAATTTCTCATTTGTCCATAATATTTCAAAATCTATCCGATAATTAAATTTCATAAGATTTTCATGCAATTTTTGCACAATCTGAAATTTTCTCATTTTTCCATGTTTCAAAATCTATCCGATAATTAAATTTTATGAGATTTTCATGCAATTTTTGCAGAATCTGATGTTTTCTCATATTTCCATAATGCTTCAAAATCTATCCGATAATTACACTCATTTTTAGAGATTTTTATACAATTTTTGCAGAATCTGATGTTTTCAAAGTTGTCTGCTGCAGAGTTGTTGTATGAGGGAAAGTGTTGATTAGGTGGCAAAATGGTAATGCATTACATGTCACATTTTGATGTTTTATTGAAAACTGATATCAAATTAAGCGCCTGTACATTATATCATGAACTGATAAAACGCCATTTTAAGTCTGGTTTGAATCAATATCTCATTAAAAGTCAGCTCACTATCTCCATATCGGATTTCATTCACAACCTGGTTTATTCCTAGAAACTGCTAACTATTCTTCAGACATTTTGTGATAAACATCTATCTACCTTAATACTGTACAACATACAGACGCACTATGATGCCCCTAAAGCAGACAAATTTTTTATCATTGTGGCAAATTGTTTCCAAATTGAAAGCAAAGAAATTGCGAATAATATAATCTCCAAAATTATACTAAATCATATTAAAAGAGAGATTTTCTGTATTCTTGCCTATATATATCAAGCCGTCTGCTGCAAATTTTTTGTATGAGGAAAAGGGGGATACTATCCCATAAAGGATGAAAAACATGAGATGTGTTTTTTCTTTTTCTTTAGAATCAGGTAATTTAGAAGGCAATTTTTCTTTAGAATCAGGCAGAAAGTATTGTGAGAACAAGGAGAAATTGCTCATTTTTCCATAATTCTTATCACAAACATTTTTTTCAATGAAATTCAAGGTTCTAATTTGTTCTCTATTGAAGAGACTACATGTAAGCAATCTGGTTAGTTCAGTTGGAAGAGTTATCTCCCTTAAAGCAAGAGGTTCAGGGTTCAAGCCCCGGACTGGTTGCATGGTTTTCTCTTCCTGTGACAAATACATGTATATATAAGGGCAAAAGGTATCTATCACACTCAGAAAATCAGCATGAATCAAATCCTAATATAAACTCTTTCCCACAAACAAACAAAAATGCAGCATATGATCTGAAAACCATCTAGGCAAAGATATGGATAATTTAAAAATATAAGTATAATAATAATTGAATAGAGTTGAATACATTGTTGCAAATGGAGAAATTGCGCATGATTTTACTTTAAAAAGTTTCTGGATGTAATGTTAATTTCCATAAATGTTTCAAAGCAGATGACTCAAAACATACTCAGTATGAACAAGGGCTCCATTTCCCACAAGTTTTGTAAAAGCTTGGGATGTGTCTGCAACTGGAAAAGTGTTCAGCCAATTTTTCAAAGCTAAAGGCCAACTTCAGTCATTGACAATCTGTCTTGATTTCCACGCTTAGTTCAGACTTTATGCCAACAGCTTTCTCCCAAGTTTCATGAACAAAGGTGGAAAACTAAACAAGAGGGACATGATGGCCCTGGATACCTTAATGGGGTTATTCAATGTGATGTGTCATGTAGACTACACAGTCAACCACACTTACTCATTTTGCTGTCAGGTTAGCTTATACAAGAGGCCCTAGAGGACCAATATTTATTTTATTATACCGAACCAGATTACAAGTTTATTCAATTTATTCTGTACCTTTATAGGGGAGGTGAACATGGATAGCTCTACTACAATATAGCACTACATATGAATATACCTGTTAACAGTATACTGTTACATGGTACGCCTGTCTAAACGGTGACTTTATTGTTTTAAATGACCAACATTTTAGACGTACATGCCATGTAACAGTATACTGTTAACCGGTCAAATACGTACTGTTAGCATGAGACAGTAAGAAATTGCCGATAAAGTCATAAAAGGTAAAACAGCCCAAGCCCCTGGGGGCCATGTCTTTTGAACAGTCAACATGGCTTGAAGGAATAAGGTAGAGGATCACCAAAGAGCCATGTAAACACAATTATTTGCAGACGACTTTAGAAACAATTGAGGAAAAAAATATAGTAAACCACTTACATATGTTTAATTTTAGAAGAGTTGGAAACGTTGTGGCAAATGGAAACATTGCTCATTATGCTGCAGAGGCATCAAAAAGGGTTAATGATATATGTTGTCGGAGAACTGACAAGTTAATCCTTTCCCTCATACGACAATTCTGCAGCAGACGAATTTGAACATATTTTGTCAAAAGATAGAAAATTTCTATAATTGAATGGATAACCTATGACTAAAAGTGGAAAAACATTGTTGCAAAAGGAGAAATTGCTCGCTTTGAGCAATTTCTTCTTTTGTCACTATGTTTTCTAAAAAACGTCTGCTGCCGAGGCATCAGAAAGAGGGAAAAGGTTAAAGGGTGAAAACTTTCTCCTACCTGAACAAAATGAATCCTAAGGAGGTCACAGCTACTCTTCTGACATCATCGTTGACATCACTGACCTGTTGGAAATAATTAAAAGATTACTTCACACTGTTTAATAGGAATCTCTTCATATATATACACAACAACTCTGTAGCAGATGATTTTGAAAAATTCTAGGGAAAACTAGGGGGAAATCTAGATAAATAAAAGTATAGTAAGTGAGAATATCTGTTGTCTAAATATATCCTTTTGGCACAATAATTCACTAAATGAAATTAAATTGTTCAAGTGTTTCAAATTCAGATACATGCTTTCTTAGCAGACAATTTAACAAAAGCGCCACAAAGCAAACGCCTGGGCTATATCTGAATAATTATTTCAGCCAGAGACTTGGTATAAACATGCGTATTGTTCTTAGGTACATGTGTACCAAGTTTCTTTTGAAAACGTTGAGCATTTTTTAAGGTTTAAGTTTTGTGATGACGATGCCAAGGGTATCACAATAGCGATTTTTTTTCGAAAAAAAGACAAACTAAAATTGCTTTCAATTTGGTATTAAACATTCTTTTCCCCCCGTGTTAACAATGGTTACAACAATTTAACTTGGCTTGATGAAAAACATATTTTGCAGTTTCAAAGTTGACTAAAAATGCTATGATAGTTCAAACCCCATTTTTAAAATAAGCAATAATTTACAATTAAATGATAATATAAGTGTTATCTGCTTTAATCCTTTTCTAAAATCTGCAGCAGACGACTTTGAAACATCTTGCCAAAAAGTGAAAAATCTCAATAAATGAGTTTAATTATAAAATACAGTTGAACACAAGAGAAATTGCTCATAATGAACAATTTTGCCTTCATCGCAATATTTCAAAAATTGTCTGCTGCAGATGCGTCAAAATGCGTCTAAAAGTGGGAAAGGGTTGAAAACATTTGAGGTAGGAACTGTAATTTCTGAAAAGGAACAAAGCACAATTTTGATAGATACAGAGTTGAAAGCATTATGTGAAAAAGGAAAAAGAGAATTTGATAAATAATGAGCACTTTCTCCTTTCCCCATAATGCTTTCAAAAGTCGTCTGCTGCCAATTTATCAAATGATGTCTGTATCTAGTAAAAGGGAAATCAGTTGAAGTTTGACTGATTTCTGTGCCGTTTTTAGACCGTATTTCAGTGGACAGTTCACCTAACCACCTATTTCCTTACTCTCTCGTACCAGTACTCCATGCAACTGGGTACCTTTCCACATAGACTGTCAGCACATTTGTGGAAGACAAATGACATTCATCAATCATCAGATAGAATGTTTGGTCAAGCCAGGATTCAACACATGACCCATGGATCGACGGTTCTCGTTGTTACAAACTCAGATTGACAGGGAAAGGGTAAAGCAGATTCAAATGTACTTACAGCAACATGTAGCAGTCTTCTGATGGCTTGGTTATTTCCGGATCCACAGTATGCCATACCTATTGTGTACATGCCAGACCAGCGGAGTATGGGGTCTTTATCTCGGCAAAGACTTTCAATAAGGGCGTCGGCCTCTTCTAACCTCCCATACATTGTCAGGGAAATACCTATGGCTAATCCACGAAGGATCTTTTCATGCTGTGTTTCCTGGGCGTACTGAAAATACAGGATAAAACAAAAAACATAGGTGCTTTTTCCAAAGCTAAATATTTCAAGTACATGCACTTAGGTCTTTGGTACGCTTCAGTCTTTGATAATAACAATTTATAACCAACTGGTAATTGTATTTATTGCTAACTGAATATTACTGTTTATAAAAAATCACCAAATCAGTTCTTTTTTTCATGTGGGCTTTTGCATCAGTGAGCTTTTTTCGAATATTATCTGAATGAAAACTTCTACATTTCGACAGACATTTCAATAGTATTATTCATTCTTTGCATTTTTTCAATTGTACAGCTGCCTTTTAAAAATAAAAATATGCTGTAACTTACTAACAGGACTCAACACAGCAAGTTCTGTGCCGACCTGCAAAGGCAGGATTCATCGAAATTATCCTATTTTATTTCTACTTACAGCTACCATGTCCTCAATGGCCTGTGCAGACTTGGTACCAACCATAACCAGACCCATGGCCAGACCAGCAGCCTCACCTGAAATGTAATGCATTAGTCATGTCATCTTAAAATAATAATATACACAGAACTTTTGTTCCATGGATAAACAGGCAGTTTATAATCAATATGCTCATATGACAAGACATAAAAGGGATTTTCTCATTTGTTTGCATCGTGATTTATGTCTCTTTCAATAGAGTTTCCAATGAATTACAGCATTTCCTGAATAAAATAATACAAGTACTGCTGTTAAGTTTATCACGACACAACACCAATGCATTTGTTGTAATGTTATCCTCATAACCCCGAGTTTCAAAGAGGAAAGGCACTTCTAGCAATTTTAAACTATACAGTATGACCAAACCAGGAACCCTTTCCCTCATATAGACGCTTTCTGACGCCTCAGAACTGACGGCTTTTTGAAAACATAGTGACAAAAGGAGAAATTGCACAGAACGATTCTCCTTTTGCCACAATGTTTTCCAGTTTTTGTCATAGGTTATCCATTCAATTATGGAGATTTTCTATGTTTTGATAAAATACATTCAAAGTCGTCTGATGCAGAATTGTCGTATGAGGGAAAGGGTTAAGAATTGTCTCAACCTAACGAGACAGACGCTGTAAACACTACAACAACAACTAAGTAAACAGTAAATAAATTGATGTTGGTTAGAAAATCTGGATCGGCAATGATGACAATTTCAATGTTGATTTAAATGTGTTATTTGTTGAACTACATGTGTTTTGTGACATCCACAAGTCAGTTTCTTCATCAAATGAACTTCATTGGGTGGCAAAGCGTGTAGTCAATTTGTTTCAACACACAGGCCAAACACTTATATATCACATCAAAAGACCATTGGAATGTAGTATACTAAAGAAAGACACAGTGTTTAACCTAGTAGTTGTAATGAAGAAGAACGTATTTAACCCCACTTTCCCACATACAACAAATCTGCAGCAGACAACTTTGAAGACATTAAGACAAAAATATGAAAATTCTCTGTAAATGAAAGTACAATAATTGCATAAAGTTGAAAAGATTGTGGCAAAAGGAGACATTGCTCATTATGAGCAATTTCTCCTTTTTTCACAATGTTTTCAAAAGTTGTCTGCTGCAGAGACATCTGAAAGTGTCAATATATGGGAAAGTGATTAAGGTACATACCTGTGACAGCATCATCTTGGTAAAGGTTGAATTTGAGTTGTTCATAAATATCTGTAAATACACATAAGACATCAATTACATTGGTAGTGCTACACAATGGGATCAATTAAACGTCTCCTGTCTGTCCATCATGCCATTAGCTACCGACCAGTTGACATGTGACACATAAATACCTTTGAACACTTTTGTGTAAGCTCAATTTTTTGGCAAAAAGGAAATTACTAAATTTTTCTATTTTTGTCAATGTTTTTTTTTCCAATGTACAGCTAAATAATATTTCCTCTTGAATAACTATTCTGTCCCTTCCTGCATATGTTTTTGCAATATGAAAGTGTCTAAACACAACACAAATTGTAATAACTGATATGTTAAAGGGACTGAACACCATAATGGTCCAAAATCTTTATATTTTATACTTATTCTAATTAATCCAAAATACGTCGATATATATGTAACGGAATGTTGTAGAAGGTCGTACAAGTCTTGTTTTTCATTATTTCATAGGAAATAAGCAGTTAAAAAAACGTCCGCTCCGTGTTTTCCTGTTTAAAAATACCGTGGAATTTCCTCTTGCTCATTTGAATTTGTGGATTCAATTCGGCATTCTCTAACACTATCGACTCATTACATTCATGTATGCATGAGTGTAAGGAACGACAACTCTGTGAAGGAGATTGTCAATTCGGTTGTAGTGATCACGTGATAAATATACAGCGATATTTTTAGATTTACTGGGTTACTAACCAAAATAACGAAAAATCTCCGCAATATTAATAGTGTGCATATATTGTAGTACATCAGTCAGCAAATCTCAATGCCGTACATGCAAAAACATCAAGGTAATAGCAAATTTTAACAATTTTCTTTTTTTTCCGCTTTTTTCTCATATGGGCTTCAGTCCCTTTAAACCAAATAAAACATGAATACCTTGTCTAGCAGTACCCATAGCAGCTAAACCAAGACCCAAACAGCCTCCATGTCGTACCATCTGTAAATATAAAACAAATACTTAGACCAGTATGTAAAGCAATAAATGGGTCAGGTCACATCATAAAAAATTGAATCAGGATTTTACAACAGAATCTTCTCTGTTCGTTATATATTCAAACAAGTATCTTGGAAGCCTTGTGTTAAGGTGTATGCCCAAGACTGTATGTATACGTAATTTGATCACAAATATTGTTTATGTCGATAACTAGGACGGTCAATTATCTCATAGTGTCGCCCAAGAATGCACATATTCACAAAATCAAACTATAAAAATTAACCCTTTCCCACATACAACAAACATGCTTCTGATGCCTTTAAAATGATCATTGCAATTTGTGTGTAAAGTCTCCATATATGAATGTATAACTATTAAATAGTGTTAGAAATAGTGTGACAAAAGGTGAAATTGCTCAAAATGAGCAATTTTTCATTTTGCCACAATGTTTTCAAATGAATTATGCTGCAGAGGTGTCAGAAAGTGTCTATATGTGGAAAAGGATTAAATCTCATCTGCGGGTTGATGGAATCAGAACAATTTTTTGGTTTTATCTACATCAGAATATTTGTTCAAAATTATCTTAATTTGCAAAGACATTTGAAGTCAGTAGGCAATGATGATGCCATTTTCAGATTAGGAAATATATAAATTGTTTAACCCTTTCCCTCATATAGACGCTTGCTGACGCCTCTGCAGCAGAGGGCTTTTTGAAAACAGTGACAAAAGAAGAAATTGCTCAGAACGAGCAATTTCTCCTTTTGCCACAATGTTTTCTTCTTTTGGTCATGGTTATCCATTCAATTAAAGAGATTTTCTATTTTTCTATCAGAACTTCATAAAAATGATTCCTAAATATGTAAGTTAGTTGTCCATGCAATGCAAACCTGTTATCAACGTTGACATCTACAGTTCTTATTACCTTGACTTTTGACACAATGATCCCCCAACAAAGTAATGGTCATCTATTCATGTGAAGTTTGAACAGTTCTAGATATTGAGTAGAAACCAATCTGACATTTACAGCTGCCGTTACCTTGACCTTAGAACCAGTAACCACAATAACAGTTGTGGTCAGCATTTTCTAATGGAGTCCAATCACCCTATGAAGTTTGAAGACTCAGGGTCAAAGGCTTCTTGAACAGAAAGGTATATGACATTTACAAGTCCCAGTGACCTCTGACCCAGTAACCCCAATGAACAATTAAGCTCACCTCCTGAAGGAGTCAAAAATTCCTGTGAAGTTTTTTACCTTTGCAGCCTGTGACCTCAACCTTTGACCCAGTGACTCCAAAACCAATAGGAGTCATAATAAATATTGAAATAAAATAGAAACAAAACATTGTGACAAAAAGGAAGAGTGCTGCATTAAGAGCAATTTCTACTTTTTGCCACGTTTTTCAAAAGTGGCCTGCTTCAGAAAGATACTAGATCGTGTCAGTTAAGAAGATAATAGTAACTAAGGACTCACATCTGATGAAGCATCTTTGAGTTGGTTAAGTAAATAATCTGTTATATTTCCTCCGTGATTGGCATGAATCAGACCTAGAAAGAAAGTACATCAATTATGGTTTTAATACACATTCTACATATCTATGTATAATCAACTTCAATACTTTTGTACTGTAATATGGTATTCAATAAATATGCTTTTTGATGACTTTTTGAGAAATAACAGTGGGTTATTTCCTAGTAAACCCCCTGTTTTATCAGAGTTTTATTTCACAGAAACAAATATAATCTATCTGTTGTTAACCCATTCATGATCTATTTGAAAACACCTTCACATTTTACTGTTTATCACGTAAGACATTTTTATAGAGTAGTAAGCTATATATTTTGTGAATAAATCAAATTGGACAATTGAAAGCCAAATTGTGATACCGAGTGGTATATTACAGAAGACTTTTATAACAAGAGCACCGCGTACGGCACAGACGCTCGACTGATAGGGAGGAAAAAAAAAAAAATGAGCTAGTCAAAAAAGCTTAACCAGACAAACATGCCGCCTCCGAAGCCAGGGTCATGACAATAGCTCTCGTCTTTTTCAAAAGTCGAGCTAAAAATGTGTTTTTCCGTTCCTCTATCCATACTTTAAGCCCATTTGGTCAGACTATGTCCCTTCATAGCTTGTTGTCACCTTGTTAACTTGGTTCACATCATCAACAGTGGTATAAGCGACACGCCTAACCCTTTCCCTCATATAGACGCTTTCTGACACCTCTGCAGCCGACAGCTTTTTGAAAACATTGCAACAAAAGAAGAAATTGCTCAAAACGAGCAATTTCTCTTTTTGTCGCCATGTTTTCAACTCTATTCAATTATTGTTCTTTCATTTAGAGGGATTTTCTGTGTTATTGCCAAGACAATTTCAAAGTCGTCTGCTGCAGATTTGTTGTACGTGAGAAAGGGTTAACCCATTCTGTGACAGGCAACTTTGAAAATCTACTGGAAAGAGGAATGGAAAACGCATTTTGAAAAAGGAATAATTATTGCTCTTTATGATAAATTTCTCTTTTTCTCACAATATATTTTAACCCTTTTCCAACATACAGCTGTCAACTTAAAAAACATCTCAGCTAACAAATGGATATTCTCTATGAATAAAAAAAAGAAGTAGTTAACCCTTTCCCTCATATAGACGCTTTCTGATGCCTCTGCAGCAGAAAGCTATTTGAAAACATAGTGACAAAAGAAGAAATTGCACAAAACGTGCAATTTCTCCTTTTGACACAATGTTTTCCACTTTTAGTCATAGGTTATATCCATTCCATTTTAATTGTTTTCCATTTTTTGACAAAATATGTTCAAAGTTGGCCGCAGCAGAATTGTCGTATGAGGGAAAGGGTTAATGCTAAACAACAATCCCTTACCTAGAGCATATAAGCCGCCCCCTTCTGAATAAGCCGAGCCTGGACTGCTATCTTTTGGTAAATAAGTGGACATGAGATTCAGCGCCTCTTTTTCATGACCCTACAATAAAACAATAATGTGTGATACATCAACAATGACACAAATACCATGGATAAAAGGAAATGGTTTGTTAACCTTTTTTTGGTCAAAATTCTTACAATATAACCAATGATGATTGGTTGGAATTAACTCGGTTTTCAATAGATTTTAATTATATCATTGCAGCCAGTTCACCTTTCTTAAACCAGTACTCCATACAAAATTCTTTCTAGTTAACGGAGTTACTTCCCAAATGACTTTTTAAGTGGGAGAAAAATGATGGTAGTCATAGCGGCTTGAATCCTTAAGGCTCCAGGTTCAATAGTTTTTCAATAATAAGAGAGAATTTCGCTGTGTGGTAGCAGGAAAGCTTGTTTTGAATTCAATGATAAATTAATAAGAATAGATTAAAGAAATAACGATAAAAACAAAATTGGTTGTTTTAGTTTGGTAGAGTTGACATTAGATTTCTCCTTTTTCTTAAATGTTTTCAAAAGTTTTCTGCTGCATAGGCATAGAATTAATGTATTAATTAATTTGCTTAACTGGGGAATGGCCATGTTAAACCATTTGACAGTGTTATCACTGTCTGCAAGTGGTAAAGTTTAAAGCAATAAAAGAACATGTGATGCAGACAGTATGAATCAAGTAGGAAGATGGTTACACTTACTTTATGTATACTTCCTAAACTTGCTGTTGCAGTAAATTTAGCCCAGTTTGTAGCTCTTGATAGCCATTCTAGGTTATCTCTGAAAATACAAAAGAATCCACAGTTGTAAAAGATTTATCAGCATAAAATAATTCATAAATTAAAAAGGTCCAGTCCTTTTTTCCTTTTAAAGCTTTTACTTTACAAAAATATCAAAACATGCTCCACCCCCTTACGGCAATGTTTTCAATGTATCCATATAATTTGAACAACCTTGGTAAAGGGTGACCCAAGGAACCTTTGTGTCAATTTTTTTCTTATCAGGCTAGTTCTTTTGGACAAGAAGATTTCAAATTTTGGCATTTCCAAAATGGAAGTGTCTTAGCAAAAATGTAAATTATTATGACCTACATTTATTTACATCTCATTTTAATCAAATTAAAACTGTGTATTATTAATAGCATCAAATATATTTCTAATAATAAAGCAAATTCTCAAATTTAATGAAAACGCATCTTCATCATAACAATCAATATACATCTGTGAACAAAGGTCAGAATCAGGTCAATTATTATCAAGAAATATTATTGTAGACAATATCCAAATGTATGCCAAGTTAAAAAAATCTTCACTATTTTGCAAAGGATGTTCATCAATCCATTACCACATACAGACGCTTTCTCAATCATCTACAGCAGAAGACTATTGAAAACAATGTGACAAAGGGAGAAATTTATCAAAATGAGCAATTTCTCTTTTTACTACAATGTTTTCATCTCCATTCTATGTTTAAACCTTCATAATAGAGATGTGTTCAAAGGCATCTGCTGGAGGTTTGCTGTATGTGGGAACTCCCAAAAGGGTTAAACAATGATATATATATATCTGTATGGTACAAACCTTAAAAATTGGTCTGATGTAGTACCAGTATGCATAAAAGCATTGGCAATAACAGTGGCAGAGTGGCACACTGAGTTCCTCACAGCGTCCTGAAATAGAAAGGTTTATGTGAGCTGTGCTCTATGAAAACCAGCCTTAACCTAAACAGTTAATATAAAGACCTACCAACTTTACATGCTGTCTGATACAAATGTGCAGATCCTGGTTAGACTGTGAGGATTGGCAGGCTGGTCTAGATCTCCACTAGTAAAATATGCATTAAGGTTGGGTTTACCTTGAGCACACTTTATATGAATTTTGCTACAGAAAATGGCAAGCTGAGAAAATACTAACCAGCCTACATGGCAATAATTACAAGTAAAAAGAATAAAAATCTAATCATTGAATAAGACAAATATGTTTAACAGCTAAGTGGATAACTGTGCTTTGATGGCTTTTTTTAAGAGATGCATGGTCTTATATGTACATAACAAATAAAACAGCCGGCAAGTAAGCCTGCAAGCATTTGAATTGGTAAAACATGATAGCAAGTACGTTAAAATTGTACAACATTGAAGTGGATTCCATCAATGTAAGCCTAAGAGTGAAATGAACAGGCATAAATAAATACCGGGTAAAAATCAGCAAATACACAGACCGAATCTCTCAAATTTATACTTCAAATTGTTCATATTTCTGACAATAAAAATGTATGCTGTTTCATGGCGCGTCTGCAGACTAGGTCTATTTACCTGTTAAGTCAATATAATACGTTGAACTCACCTTTGTATTTTTAAGAATAAGAAGATCTGTTTTATTATTTCTTATCAAAAACTGTAGATGTAAATCTATGGATATGTCACCAGATAAAATAACCATCAACTTGGTCAGTCTGTCCTGGAGTTGTTTTTCTTCTTCAGTCTACAATAAAGTAATTATATAAATGGATAATGTAAATTAAAGTGTAACCAGAAGCATGTGTCGGCTGCCATTATCCAATCACTATAACCTATTCAGTTGGAGCATGTGGCAGAAAGCTGAGATGTGAGCATTGTCAAACAACACAATTCCCACGGAGTACTGGTTGAATATCGAGGAAGCTTTAAGAGTAATAAAATATATTTTGCAAGTACATTTTATTCACAATCCATGTAAAGTAGTTTGAATTAAGCCTTAGGTTGAGAAACAGACATAGAATATGCGATTCTTAAATCTTATCTTCTTCCAATTTCCTACCTATATTATCCTGTATCTATTCCCACATACAGACGCTTTCTGATGTCTTGGCAGCAGAAAACTTTTGAAAACACATCAGCAAAAGGAGAAATTGCTAATGATCCATATCCCCCATTTTTCAACTCTATTCTATCATTATTCCTTTATACATGTTTAAAGAAATTATCTATATGTTTGCCTTTATATGTTTTTCAAAGTCATCTGCTGCAGACGTGTGTTGTATGTGGGAAAGGGTTAAAAGTCATATCATTACTTTAACCCTTTCCCACATACAGGTTAATCTAGATTTATCTGCAGCAAATGACTTTAGCCACAATGTCAAAAAAAAAAAAACAAGATGTGTTTGTGAAACACTGATGCCCCCAATGGCAACATCTAGGTCAAAGGTCAAGGTCGCCAGGTCAAAAATGTTGGTACTGACAGAAAGGTCATGTCACAAGGAATACACATGTGAAATATGGTAGCCGTACCTGTTATGGTTCAAAAGTAGAGGTCAAGGTTAAAGTTTTTTTCGAAAATGGCAACATCTAGGTCAAAGGTCAAGGTCGCAAGGTGAAAAATGTTGGTACTGACAGAAAGGTCATGTCACAAGGTATACACATGTGAAATATGGTAGCCTTACCTGTTATGGTTCAAAAGTAGTGGGGAAGGTTAAAAAAAAAATTGAGAATGGCAACATGTAGGTCAAAGGTCAAGGTCGCAAGGTCAAAAATGTTGGTACTGACAGAAAGGTCATGTCACAAGGAATACACATGTGAAATATGGTAGCCGTATCTGTTATGGTTCAAAAGAAATGGCCAAGGTTAAAGTTTTTTTCGAGAATGGCAACATCTAGGTCAAAGGTGAAGGTCGCAAGGTCAAAAATGTTGGTACTGACAGAAAGGTCATGTCACAAGGAATACACATGTGAAATATGGTAGCCGTACCTGTTATGGTTCAAAAGAAATGGCCAAGGTTAAAGTTTTTTTCGAGAATGGCAACATCTAGGTCAAAGGTCAAGGTCGCAAGGTCAAAAATGTTGGTACTGACAGAAAGGTCATGTCACAAGGAATACACATGTGAAATATGGTAGCCGTATCTGTTATGGTTCAAAAGTAATGGCCAAGGTTAAAGTTTTTTTCGAGAATGGCAACATCTAGGTCAAAGGTCAAGGTCGCAAGGTCAAAAATGTTGGTACTGACAGAAAGGTCATGTCACAAGGAATACACATGTGAAATATGGTAGCCGTACCTGTTATGGTTCAAAAGTAATGGCCAAGGTTAAAGTTTTTTTTGTGCAGACAGACGTGCAGACCAACAGACAGGCCAAAAACTATATGCCCCCCGAATCGGAGATTCCGTGGGGGCATAAAAAAACATTTATAGAGAATTTCCATGTTCTTGCCTAGATGTTTTCAAACCTGTCTACAAAAGATTTTGTGTATGTGGGAAAGGGTTATCTTTGTCCCTGATTTTATTATTGATGATTAAAACCATAATGAAACCTAACATTCTACACAATAACTCTCTCCCGAGTCATTATGCCATCCTTGTTTAGAATATGCACATATATCTTAAGATTTAAACAAACTCACACAGAAAATATACAGAATATCTTCTTTTATGTCATTCCTTTTCCCATTAAACATCAAGTAAAATTGTTTGTGTGAAAAGGGCTTTATCAAAGAATGCATAATTAACGGAAATGCAAATTACAAAATAAATCCCAGGGACAGGTTAGCCCTGCGTTATGTGCAATATAAGATTTAGATTTAAGCCAGGATAAACAGTAAATCTCCTAAACTATAGTGTGCAAGGTTCATAACACTTATTCCAGAAAAAGGACCCAGTCATCATAGATCAATTCTACATAGCTGAATTAAAGACTGGACTTGTACAAAAATATTGCGAACAAGTCCACAAAAATACACATTAATTTCAGAACCTGGTTTCCTCTTCTGTAACTTTTCTTTCTTACATAAGTATTAATTCTTTCCTTTAACACTTTCCCACGTATTGACATTTTTTGACACATTTGCAGCAGAAGATTCTTGAAAACATAGTAGCAAAAGGAGAAATTGCTCATAATAAGCAATTTCTCCTTTTGCCAAAATGTTTTCAACTATTTTCAGTAATTATACCTACAATTATAGAGATTTTCCATATTTCTGAGCAGACATTCTCAAAGTCGTCTGCTGCAGATTTGTTGTATGTGGGAAAGGGTTAATAAGAAACATCTGTAGCAGACAGGTTTAAAATTTGGAAGATCTCTATGAATGAAAGTTTAACTATTAAAGCATTAAAAACAAAGCGGCAAAAAGGATAAAATGCTCAATATCAGCAAATTTCTGCTTTTGTTACAATATTTTTAAAAGTTGCCTGCAGCTGATTATTCAATATATGTTTTCATGTAGCAGTAGGTTAACCCTTTCCCTCATATAGACACTTTCTGATGCCTCTGCAGCAGACGGCTTTTTGAAAACATAGTGACGAAAGAAGAAATTGCACAAAACGTGCAATTTCTCCTTTTACCAATGTTTTCCACTTTTTGTTTTAGGTTATCCATTTAATTATGGAGATTTTCTATTTTTTGACAAAATACGTTCAAAGTCGTCTGCTGCACGCAGCAGAATTGCTGTATGAGGGAAAGGGTTAATACAATGAGTTACTCACAAGAACTTTTTCTTTTGTTTCTTTGACAGCTGGTGTGTTACTTTCCTCTGTGTCCATTGTTGTACTACAAAAAAAAAGATTGAACATGAAGAAGGTGGAGTCAAGTTAAACAAGTAACTGGATTGCAAGCAATACCATAGTCCCCTACCGGTTTGCACTAAGTCCAAAAAGGGGCATAACTCATTAAAAAATTGACGAAATCCCAGGAAACGCGAACTTGATCTGTGACACATGATTACAAAGGCATATACAAAATTTCAGCTCAATACCTCAAAGCATGTAGAAAAAAAGTGCGGAAAACTGATTTGCCGGACTGACTGACTGACTGACAGATGGACTGACTGACTGACTGACGGACTGACGGACGGAGTGCAAACCTAAGAGTCCCCTTCGGCACGCCGGTAGGGGACTAATAAAAACATTAACCCTTTCCCACATGTAGACACATTTGGATGCATCTACAACAGATGACTTCTGAAAGCATTTTTGTGAAAGAAGAAATTGCACATCATAAGCAATTTCTCATTTTACTACCATGTTTTCCACTCTTTTCAAGTATACTTTTAGTATAAGAGAATGTCATTTTTTTTTGCTTTCATGTATTAAGTCGCCTGCAGCAGATTTGTTGTAAGTGAGAAAGGGTTGGTTTCAACAATATTTTATTTATATTCTAATTATTAAATTAACATATACATCTTGTTTCAATTCATATCAAATATAAATATAAACAGGATTGAGCAGGAAGCCTTAGGCTCATTTCCTTGTGTATTGCATATTTATAAAATAGGTTTTATTTTATTGCTTGTAATTTCTGTTCTGTTCAGAAGAGAAAATAACAAACAGATTATTATTACCTTATTCGGTCATTTCGTGTATTTACTATTATTATATTTTACTTGCTATTTCTGTCTTATGAATACAGAGAAGGATTATTCTTATAACTTATAAAATTACTTTGTATATATATATGTATTGTTATTTTACGATTATTATCAGTTTTGTTTTTTTGTTTTATTGATAAAAAAGGAAGAAGAAGAAGAAGAAGAAGGATTAAAGTTAGTTTATTTGTAGTAAGTTTGGTAAGAATCATGTTTCAAAATCTTTTCAAATAATAGCACTGATTTATTCACAAAAATTGGGAATCAATTTGGAATAATATTGTAAATCAATTCAAATGATTTTGTGAATTTCCATTTTTAATAAATAATTTGCCGCCTTACAAGTTTTACTGTGGTAAAATAACATTTATAACAAAACATATGGTTTATTGTCATTATTAACGACCAGCAATTTTGAGGGTACCACCTATAGAATTTTAATTATTTTTTTGGCACCCCCCCATAGAATAAAATTTCAATTTTACACCCCACCTAGAGAATTTAAATTATCACATTCATAGCAATTTTATTCATGTTTTATACTTTTTAACACATTCAAGCAGATCCAAATTAAAATGCATGTGTTAAAAGACATCCAGTAGTATCATATTTGACCATGTCCAAGAGTGTACCTTCCTAGATAACCCAAACCCAGTCGGTAGCAATGCAGGCTCAGCCATTTTTCTTTCCTATGTTTGACAAGAGTCAATGTAACATGCATCTTCCACCAATCTTCTAAGTCTATGTGGAAAAGCAGCCAGTTGCTTTGGGAAGATTGTTGTGTGAAATACTGGTGTGTGAAAACCAGGAAATACATTTATAGTAGGTAACTGGCTGTCGTGATATAACTGATAAACGGCGTTAAACTCAAATCAATCATATTTATAATACAATTGGCTGAAATATGAGGTCAAGTTTGTAACGGACCATTGCCAATGCTAAATAATAGTGTGGCAAACTGGTCTAGTATGGAGAAATCCACAAAATGTAATTTGGACTAGATGAAATAATGAACATGTATTTCAATCTTTGTTCCAACAACCATCATTTATACTTAGAGGTCAACATACTGCCTTTAAAATACAATTTAAAGACAAGACCTCAAGACCTCGGACTGGGGGTGTCTAGCCTTTCTTGGAGATTATTGCTCTGATAATTTGTGCCGACCCCCAGAAGCTCAGTCAGGGGTTGTGAGTTCGAATCCAGACTTTCTTTCTGACCTTTGACAAAAGTCAATGCGACATGCATCATTTATCTTCCATCAATGGGCCAAGTCTGTGGAAAAAAGCAGCCTCTTGCTGGGGGAGATTGTTGTGTGGTGTACTGGTATGAGAATGTGAACTGGCCGCCGTGATGCCTTCAAATGAATATTGTTCAAGTCGAGAAGAGCGACAACGTCTTCAACATTCATTTTTTCAACATCATCCGCAGACCGCGTGCTGCTAGCGGAAGCCATCTTGTAAGCGTCATTATCACCAATAATTATTGGCGAGCTAATACAGTAAATTTGCGATCTCGTATCCAACGATTAAAAATTAGAAAACGCTCGACATTGAATTCCCGCCGAATTTATTACGTTTTTTTTTTAAACAGTAAAAAAAACGATCACCCACAGAATTAAAATACATCTTTTGCCCACTACCTAGAGAATTTTATTTAAAAATACCCCACACCCACAGAATTTAAATAGCTTGTCGTTCCCCCCCCCCCCCAGACATTTTTTCTGGAACAGCCCTAAGCATATATGCGAGTATACAGTATCAGTATGACGTTATAGATACTTTAAAGTTATATAAAGAAAAGTTTTGATTCATACCGGCAAAGCTTACGCTTGAACTACTCAAACGTATCACACTTACTTGGTTCAACAATTTTTCAGTCATATCACGACGGCCAGTTCACCTACTCATGATATGTTTCCTGGTTTGCTCACACCAGTACTCTACACAACATACTTTCCAAGCAACTGGCTGGTTTTCCACATAGACTGTTAGCCCATTGGTGAAAGACGAATAACGCTCGTCACAGTGACTTTACACATACCTGGTATCTTTATCTTTGTCTTTTTCTAAATCCTCGGAGCATTGTACAGGTGTTTTCTCTGCAGCTATGGGAACTGGTGCCGTGGCTCGAAGGGCAGTTTGAACTCGTGTCAGGAACTGCTGGGTAGCACTGTCATACATGTCAAACCCAATCTGGTAGGCCATCAGCATCGACATCTGTCAAAAAAAAAAAATACACTTTGGTTTTAAAAGCCTTGTCGGTTAACATAATCTTTTCAAGGCAATAGTACATTTATCTATAAATAGTAAATGTTATTAACATGAGCAGAACAAATATTTATTTCCGCGAAACAATTATACAAAATCAGCAAACATAATACACTTTGTCAACAATAGTGCATCTTTGATATGAGCTGTCTGTGGACTATGTCTATGACTTCATTTAACCCTGTCCCTCATACAACAATTCTGCAGCAGACAACTTTGAACATATTTTGTCAAAAAATAGAAAATCTCTATGATTGAATGGATAACCTATGACTACAAGTGGAAAACATGGTGGCAAATGGAGAAATTGCTTGTTTTCAGCAATTTCTTCCTTTGTCACTATGTTTTCAAAAAGCTGTCTGCTGCAGAGGCGTCAGAAAGCATCATACAAGGTTTAATTAAAGTTTTGATATCTTCTTTTGGCTATGACTTAACTAAATGAGCCATGTCAAACCAAACGATCTTCTGGACTTAACATACAAACATTGAGATGAGCTTGCACCTCCATACAATGTGATCCTGATCTTAACTGTTTGCAATCTAGAAAGATAAGCAGCCTGGAATGCTAAGAGGAAGGACAAAGCCAAAAAACTAACAAAACAAATATATATTTTTTGCCATTAATCTTTAAACCTTTAAAGGCTGGTTTTCTTTGGACATCAAACAACTTAAAAATATCTAGACAAAAGCATGGTAAATCTCTATAAATGAAAGCATGATAAACGGTAATAGTCGAAAAAACATAGGCGCAAAAGTATTATGAGGAATTTCACCCTGTCCAACAATATTATTGCATGCTGTAAATGCATCAAGGTGCATCTGCATGTGAGAAAGTATTAAAGAAGATCAAAAGAATTCCTGTCATTACCTCATCTGCTTTGATCAGTTTCTCCAGAACCTCAGCTACTGATTGTGCGTCATCCAAAAATATGTAACACTGAAACATAAAAGTGGGATAAAATTTGCATTACATCTTTGATATTCACATTGAAGGTTTGTTTCCTATCAAAGAAGAAATATCCAACAAGTATACATACTATGCCTTAACCCTTCCCTACATAAAACAAAAATATGCAGCAGAGGACTTTTTAAACATGACCGCAAAATTATGAAAAATATCTTTTAACCCTTTCCCTCATATCTGACGCCTCTGCAGCAGACGTTTTTTTGAAAACATAGTGACAAAAGAAGAAATTGCTCAAAACAAGCAATTTCTTTTTGTGCCACAATGTTTTCCACTTTTAGTCATAGGTTATCCATTCAATTATAGAAATTTTCAATGTTTTGACAAAATATGTTCAAATTCGTCTCCTAAATAGAGTTGAAAACATTGTGGTAAAAGAAGAAATGACACATGATGAGCAATTTCTCTTGTTGCAACACTGGTTAAAAAATTGTCTGCAGTAGATGCATAAAATTGCTTCAAATTCATATAATCACTTGATATGGTTCAAAACATTGTAGCAAAATACAACAAATCAGCAGCAGAGGACTGAAAACTTATAGACAAATACATGACAAATCCTAAAAATGATTTAAACTGACTGAACTCCAGAGACCCAACTGTCGAAAAAAAAAAAAAAAATCCAATTTTAAGAAAATAAGTGTTATTTTTGTATTTGGGGCAATAAAATATGATAACTGACATATTACATACCCCTATAATCGGTGAGATTTTCTTGTTTTCGATACTTTTTTCATCGCAAATTCTACCCTGTCAGTAACGGGGTTAGTATTAAATAGGAAACCCCTTCATCGGGACAATTGAAAACGACTCAAGTTCACTTTATTGATACAAGAGGGCCATGATGGCCCTGGATCGCTCACCTGATTTTTTTTTTTCAATTTTACTATATAAGCCCCGCGCCCCCTGGCGGCCATAGTTTCCGACCAATCAACTTGGCTTAAAGGAATCTGATAGAGGGTCACCCTAAGAACATTTCTACAAAATTATTTGAAAATCAGCCTGACACTTGACTTTTTAAGTTTTCACTATAGCCATATAAGGCAAAATAGCCCTGTCCACTGGCGGCCATGTTTTTTGACCAATCAACATGGCTTGAAGGAATCTGAAAGTGGGTCACTTAAGGAACATTTCTACAAAATTATTTGAAAATTGGCCCGACACTTTCGGAGAAGAAGATTTTTTAAGTTTTCACTATAGCCATATAAGGCAAAATAGCCCCGCCCCCCTGGCGGCCATGTTTTTCGACCAATCAACATGGCTTCAAGGAATCAGAAAGTGGGTAACTTAAGGAACATTTCTACAAAATTAATTGAAAATCGGCCCGACACTTTCGGAGAAGAAGATTTTTTAAGTTTTCACTATAGCCATATAAGGCAAAATAGCCCCGCCTCCCCTGGCGGCCATGTTTTTCAACCAATCAACATGGCTTGAAGGAATCTGATAGAGGGTCATCCAAGGAACATTTCTACAAAATTATTTGAAAATCAGCTTGACACTTTCGGAGGAAAAGAGTTTTTAAGTTTTCACTATAGCCATATAAGGCAAATCAGTCCCGCAAATTATTTGAAAATCTGCCAACCAGTTTGGGAGAAGAAGAATTTTGAAGTTTTTTTCATTTCGTTGCCATGGAAACCAGAATTCTGCATGGATCCAAAAAATTTGAAGGAAATCTGGTGAGGTCATTGAGATGATGCTTTCTGTGAAGTTTCATCCCAATTGACCCACTGGTTACTTAGAAGAAGTTGACGGACGCCGGACGACACACGACGGACAAAAGGCGATGACAATAACTCACCTTGAGCAAAGCTCAGGTGAGCTAAAAAAAACGATACATTTTCTACCCTGGTTTTACTTGGATAACATAAAGTATAACATTTAGGGCGAATTCGATTTTTTTTTTTTTGTGCCATCTGGATTTCAGTCGCTTTAATATATAGAGCAGAAGTATCGTGGCAAAAGGAGAAATTGTTTTCTGCTGCAGCTGCGTCTGCATGTTGGAAATGGTTAACCCTATCCCTCATACGACAATTTTGCAGTAGACGACTTTGAACATATTTTGTATAAAAAATAGAAAATCTCTATAATTGAATGGATAACCTATGACTAAAACTGGAAAATATTGTGGCAACTATGTTTTTCAAAAAGCTGTCTGCTGCAGAGGCGTCAGAAAGCGTCTATATGAAATAAATGGATAACCTATAACTAAAACTGGAACACATTGTGGCAAAAAGAAGAAATTGCTCGTTTTGAGCAATTTCTTCTTTTGTCACTATGTTTTTCAAAAAGCTGTCTGCTGCAGAGGCGTCAGAAAGTGTTTATATGAGGGAAATGGTTAAACAAACTTCTATTGATGGATCATACCTGACAGACATTGATGTAGTCGGGGGTTTTCAGTCCCATGTACAGTTTCGTGAGGACACTCAGCACGGTGTTCCGGAACTGTCTGTTGTGCATGAGGGACATCGTCACCTTTAAGGTGTAACTCAGCATGGAATTCACATCCTCCTGAAACATAAGACACATGAATGTACATTTACAGTGAAGCTCTAGCTATGGGGATTAAGGAACTATTTTACCCTACCCTAAATATAACAAATCTCTAGCAGAAGAATGACAACGAAATTATGAAAAATTTCGGAAAAATCAAAGTATTATTATAGAGTTAAAAACAATAGAAATTGTTCATTAGTGGCAGTCTCTCCTTTGGCCACAATGTTTTCATATATTGTCTGCTGCAGATGCGTAAAAATGTGTCTGCAAGTGATATGATTTTTTAGAGTCTACTGCTTTGAAAACATATGAGAAACATATTGTAACATCTAGAAATTTGGATGTATAATATTGAAAACATTGTAAAACAAGAGTTGTAGGAGGACATTATAGCTCAACTATCAGGGCCTACTTCAGAACAGTTATAGCATTAGTTAAAGTATATATATATGACCCTGAATAAAGGTTGTTAAGTTTCAAAGCAACAGCATACACAGTGTCTGAGAAAAGGCCTTGCACGCAAAGGTTTGACCAAAATTATAAGTCCAAAAAGGGGCACAATTCAGTAAAAATCCACTCAAGAGTTATGGGACTTGACATACAAGGTCATCTAATGACCCTGAATAAGTGTGTGAAGTTTCAAAGCAACAGCATACAAAGTGTCTGAGAAAAGGCCTTGCATGCAAAGGTTTGACCAAGCTGGCAACGCTAACGCAACGCGGACATCGGGGTGACTACATAAGCTCCCCTATTTCTTCGAATAGGCGAGCTAAAAAGGAGAATTTTCAAGAAATATCAAGAGGAATAAATGAATTTGAACACATGAAGTTAACACTAATTGACATATGAATGTGAATAAACAGAATGCTTTACATCACTTACACTTTCGAGGATAGCCTTTTCAAAAACATCAATTCTTCTTGTTTCCAATGAAATACCAACCGCCTGCAAGGTGAGAAAACATGAAATATAACAAATAATAAGTTTAAACTTAATTCAGTTTGATTGACTTTGAAGCAAGTTCTTACAACATAAACAAAAGCTTTGCCAAATGATTAAAATCTGTTCAAAGTGTCATTACTTACAGATGTTTTCGAGTCACTGTGACCTTGACCTTTGACCTGGGTCAGTAAAACAAGAACCCGTCTAAAGTCAATAAACCAGTGTGTGAAGTATGGTGGGAATTCTGTCCCAAAATTAAAGTGCAAGAGCAATGAAGTCGTTTCATAAGGACATATTATAGTCACTGTGACCTTGAGCTTTGGCCTAGGATGGTTAAATACAAACTCATACAAGAAGTGATGCAGGTGAACATGTGTCTTCAGTTTCATAATTATTGATTGGATAAGAAAAAAAATCTCTAAGTGATGAAAGTGAAACTCATACAAGAGGCAATGCTAATGAACATATGTGTGAAGTTAAAAAAAATCGGATTAGAAATGTTGTCGTTAGAGTGATGACGTCATATGTTGGGACTTGCATACATATGTACAGATGGATATACCCTCTAGGACCTCAAAGTGAGGGCATAATTAATCTTTTCCAACATACAGATGCTTTCTGACACCTCTGCAACAGACAACTTTTGAAAACATTGTGGCAAAAGAAAACTGTCATCATGAGCAATTTCTCCTTTTGCCACAATATTTTCACATTTATTCAATAATTGTTCTTTCATTTATAAGAGTTGGCATTCAGATTCAAACTTTTTTGTAGACCATGAAATGTAGATGTAGCAACAATTGTTTTAAATCATATCAAATAAACTAGAACTATCACTGAAGATGATAAATACCCCCCTAAACAGCACCCGGACCTACACCATTTATAACTTAATAAGTAAAGGGGCCATAACTCTGTAAAATAACATGCAATTGTAACCCCTTTATAATATACACATCTCCTCTTGGTATAGAAGCTTCATGTAAAAAAAAAATTATTGCATTCCACCTAGTGGTTTGTAAGAAATAGGCCTGAGAAAATATGACTTCCGACCGACAGACAGGCAGACTGCCCGACACAGTGACTCTCTTTTTCAAAGGGGGTATAATAAGGATGATCTAGAGTTAAAATTTCAAAAATTTAATTAATCAAGATTGTCATGAAACTGTTTCTCTTTTTGATATTCTTTGGAGTGGATATAAAAGCTAGTACAAAATCAAATTTGCAACAAAACGAAAGAAGAAATTTTGCAGAACAGCAATGATCTTTGATTGCATTACCCCAACAATAAGGTCACAACAAAAGTTCCTCTGGAACACAGTTAAGCCAAGTTTATTCAATAAATTCAACCTATAGATATGATATAAGACTTTTGTTTATTTATGCTTTTACCTGCTTATACTGTTTGTCATCAAAACATCTCTGAAACATTCGATTGACAATGGCCTCAAGACGGCTATCAATGGGTTTCTGTTCGTCGTCTGGGTTCTCGGCATTGGCAACTCGAAGTTTGGTGTAATGGTCAATGCATTTGGCTAAAGAATACAACAATAAATTCTTAATACAATTGAACTTTATTTGGTTAACCCTTTGCCACAATTTTCCAACTGCTGCAGATGACTGTTGAAAATATTATGATAAATCGAGCAATTTCAGGGACAAATCTAGCTTTATTTTGCTGCCATTAAACGGCACTTTCCCCTCGAGAAAAAGGTACCGAAATTCCCCTATTTCCCCTAAAATTTAAATACAATTTTTTTTATTCAGAGATAACAACTGTAAACAATATGGCACTATAATGCAAACCCACCTTATTAATATCAAGTGTATGGGAATATGTAGAGAAGGGAAAGAAGAGTGGAGTGATTATGAACTTGATAACATGGTGGACATCTTCATTATGAAGGCAAGGATAATTGACTTGTAAATCCACCATGTCATCAAGTTCATAGTGTACCCATGTCATTTTTCCTGGTCTATATTGGCATGGGACTGAGTATCAAGACTGTCAGATCTGAACAAACGGTTCAAAGTTTTCATTAAGTTGTGAAAATAAAACTCTTTAGAATATCTTCAGCATGTTATACTGTCTTTTTATTCTAAGAAATATTACACATGTATATAATATAACAAACATAGAGACAGTCAGTTTATGTATTTTTCCCCTATTAGGGAAAAAATCCCCTTTTTACCAAAAGGGCACTTTCCCCAAAAACCTAGATTAATCCCTGAATTTTTTTTCCACTTTTGCAACTCAATTAAAAAATTATCTGTTAATTTAAAGCGATTTTTATCTAGATGCTTTCAATGTCATCTGCTATAGATAAGCTGTATATGGGGAAGGTATAAATATATTTACTTTTCGTGATAAAAAATAAACAATGCATAATACATGTACACATGTCAAAAACATTTTGATTTAACAGAAAGCTCAAGTAATTACGGCTCTTTCAACGATTGTGGAAAGTCGAAATTGGATACCTGTTATAACTGTATGACAGACAGTGTGTGTAATAATCAAAACATGTACAAAAATCAGACATATTAAATGTTTCAAACTAAGCACAGAATTGTTCTGAATCAATTTCTCTATAAATACAGCCGAATCTCTATGTCTCGAACATTTGATACATCATTATCCATACCTTTTAATTCTCTGCTCTTCACGGTTGTTGTAACACTTTCCACATACTTTGTTAAGCCTCTGCTACAGTCAATTTATGAAAGAACTGTGGCAACAGGTAAAAATGGCTTGTATTGTGCAGTTTCTCCTTTTGCCACAATGTTTTTTATTTTTTTTCAATATTTAAGCTCTCTTTATTAGATATTTCAATATTTTGCCCAGATGTTTTCTATGTCATTTACTGTAGATTTGTTGCATGCAGGAAAGGGTTTAATCTGTGCAGATTGAAGTTCAATAAAAAAAGAAGGTTAAGGCTAATGGAAGGAAGGTCTGTCAATCCCGGTTTAACCCATATACAACACATCTACAGCAGATGACATAGAGAAACATCTTGACAAAAATGTGAAAAATCGTGTTTAATAAATTAAAAGGATAATTATTGAATTGAGTCAAAACATTTTGACAAAAGGAGAAATTGCTCATTATGAGCAATTTCTCCATTTGTCACAATGTTTTCAAGATTGTTTCCTGCTGGTTACATCTGCTGTATAAACATCTGCATGTTTGAGATGCATAGAGGGTTTACTTTATGACATAGTCAAATAACTTTAATCTACCCAAGTTGATAAATCTGAATAGGTTACTATTAGGTAACTGAATGACTCCTTACCAATAGTTGTCTCCACATACTCGGATGTATCATTTACATTAAACAAGCCACCTGCACCCAAGGCATATGTTAAGGATTCCTCAAACGCACCAAGATGGTAATACACCTGAAAATACGCCAGACAATGAAATATTTTAATGGCACAATGTCAGGATTGTCATAATGGGGTCACAGCTTTCACAAAACCAATCCATCATCATTCATATTACAAGTTTTAAAGTCAAAGGTAAGCAAATCAATCCCAATTATATTCTACTTTAGTGTAGATGTTTTTAAAATGAAAACTTCATTGTTGAAAATTCTCCCTTTTGATGTTTTCAACACCAACAACTTAATATTTCGTGCCAGGAAAATATTTATTATTACAATATCATTGAGGAAAATCTTTGAAGATTAATGACAATTGACAAGTTTACAAGGCAATCAAGCAATTTTACTTTGGCTTATAACATTTTTAACCTTTCCCCCCGATGTGAAAGCTGTCGGACAACTCTGCAACAGATGGTTTTAGAAAACATTGTGGCAAATGGAGAAATTGCTTGCTCAGCATGAGCAATTGCTACTTTTGCCTCAATATTTAAATTAATTTAACAGTTACACTGTGGCAAATGGAGAAATTGCTTGCTCATCATGTCAGAGCAATTGCTACTTTTGCCTCAATATTTAAATTAATTTAACAGTTACACTTTCATTTATTGAGGTGTTCATTATTGTTGCCCGCATGTTTTAAAAGTCGTCTGCTACAGATTTTATTGTATGCGAAAAATGTTTGTTAATTGGCAACATATACCCATTCCCTGATAACATAATCCAGTCATCTGTTTTGCAGGAGCTATTGTTGTAAAAATCCATATATTTCCGACCGGGATAATCTTACTTCATGCACATCCTAAGGTTGTGTACTGCAACTGTGTAAAGTTCATCAGAATCGGTCCAGCCGTTAAGGAGGAGTTGCGCTTACAAGATATATGGACAGACAGATGGACGGACAGACGGGGTGATTCCTATATACCCCCCCAAAACTTGGTATAATAAAACAATTCTTACCTTTGAGGCTACCAGTGCTGACAGCTCCCTGTGTTTGAAGGTGGTATCTTCATAAAGAACTTCACTAAAAATGAAAATGGATATCACATTCTATCAACTCTGATGGTGAATTTGATTAATTTTTTGGTGTGCATTTATTTACAGACGGAGTACAAGTAGAGTTGCTTGGAAGATACCGATGACCTGATAAGCTGTTTTAACCCTTTCCCGCCTGCAGATGCAATAGCAGCAGATGACTTTTGAAAACATTGGGGCAAAAGGGGAAATTGCTCTTTTCCCACAATATTTTCAATCATATAGATTTTTCCTATTTCCGTCTGTATGTTTTGAAAGTCGTCTGCTGCAAAATTGTTGTACGTGGGAAAGGGTTAAAAAACAAAGCAGTAACCTTAACAAAAATGTATTCTTTGTAACAGACAGAAGTGTATGAAGGAAGAATTTGCCAACCAATATCAAATTTTGATATCCAATAAAAACTAATAATAAGCGGAACAGGCAGTTGACGTATTGATTGATGTTAACGCCATTTTCCAGCAGCCAGTTCACCTACTCATGTATTTCCTGGCTATCTCACACCAGTACACCACACAAGTCTTTCCAAGCAACTGGCTGCTTTTCCACATAGACTGTTAGCCCAACGGTGGAAGACAAATGATGCATGTCACAGGGACAGACAGTTGACATAATAGCGATCCCTAGTGTCATCATGCATAAACAGGTGACAAAGAAATAATAAGTTTTCGAGAGAAACACATGTTTTCAAAAAGTTGGTAAGCAAATTATCCATGAGATGATCTACACCAAAATAGTAGAGAAAACCCCTGATTTTAACTCAAAATGTTTGTATTTCTAACTGAGTACAGTTTACCTCCATCTTGTTACATGTTACATGATGTAGTTACATCCTTTTGTTCACAAAGTCCACAATATGCTATTTCACTCAATTTTGTGCCAGTATGATAAGAAATTAAGTTTAATTATATATGCTTGCATTAAAATAAATCAACAAACATATGACTAGAGCTGCAACAGGACAGCTCAGCTTGCTGATGTTTACTTGATTGTGAATCATCACTTAACATAAAACATTTTTCTGACGCCAACAAGTGGGTTTCAATGTAGGCCCTTCTCAGACACAGTTTTGACAAGCTAAAAAAATAATTATTTAACTGACGAGAAATAATACTTACATTTTATCAATGGATTCCGAAATTTCAGCCCAGAAGACATTAACTATTTTATTAAGCTTGTCTAGAGCAAATACCTGAAATGGAAACCCATATTGTCATGATTTAACCCTTTCCCATTTATGATCCCTTTAAGCACCTCAGCAGCAGATCATTTTAGAAAACATTGTCGCAAATGGAGAAATTGCTCATGATGAGCAATTTCTCCATTTACCAAAATGTTCAATAATAATTTAATTATACTCTCATTTGAATAGATTTTCAAAATTGTTACCCAGATGCTTTCAAAATTGTCTGCTGCAGATTTGTTACATGTCGGACAGGATTAAATTTAAAAGCATCAGATAACAATGAGATGAATTCGTCCTTGATATCATGAAACTTTATTCAAAAATATTTATGCAGCTTTTCTAACAGAGAGAGTTGTAGTACTGTACAGTGGGAAGACATTTTGGACCAGTGTAAATGTTTGAGATCCAGCATAACTCTTTCACATATCCAGACATGCTTTAACATTTTACAATTTATATTCTCTAACCCTGTCCCACATACAACATATCTGCAGCAGACGACTTTAAATTCATCTAGACAAAAATATGGAAAATCTCTACAAATGAAAGTTTACTTGCCGTTTTCGAAAACATTGTGGCAAAAAGAGAAATTGCTTGTTTTTAGCAATTTCTCCTTTTGACACAATGTTTTCACAAGTTGTCTGCTGCAGAGGCCTCAGAAAGCGTCTGTATTAGGGCAGGGTTAAAACGTTGTGGTCAGTATGAGCAGGGTGATCATTAGATCTTTGCTGTTTAAAAAGGCCAGCTTGGACCTTTTCCAACATACTGGCGTTTATATCCATATATAAAAGGTACTGTCAGTTTTGGCCGAGCCGGGATTCGAACTCACAACCCGTGGATTGACAGCCCGCGTCGCTACCAACTGAGCTACCGGGGCTCGGCGTGGAGAAAAGAAAAACTCCTCCTAATGAGCAATTTATCATTTTTCACATTTCTTTCCATCTTGTTCACTTCAGGACCACAAGGTTCAATCCCCAGTCAAGACATACCAGACTTTGAAAATGGAAGTAATGGCTTCCCTCCTCGGTGCTCAATCTAGTTATGATCAGTGTCAGGATAATCAATACTGGTAGTTCTATTCATTCACCCAGGATACAGTGATATAACTAAAATACTGTTGAAAGCAGCATAAAACATTATTCAACAAGACAAAAGAAATGATATTTCCAACACTGGGGGAACTAATTTAAATGAGAAGCTAGAAAGTTAATACCCTACCTTCAGCTGCGGTTCTGGTTCATCCAGTAATGCTAGAACACCAGCTGGAAAAAAAAGAATACAAGAATGATCATATCATAAAATAGCAGTTTTACAATTAACAAGAGCTGTCGGAGGACAGCGCGCTCGACTATTCCACCGCTTATTTAAGTTACCGAGATAATGGACTCTAATGTAGTTGCATGCAAAACATTAACCACAATTTCTTAGTGGGTGATAATTTGCATTATATGCAGGATAGTGTTATTTAACATGATTATTTTCATAGGTTTGATGGTTAGATAGGGTTGTATAACCTTTCAATGGAATGCATCAAGTAGTTACTAAGATATGGACTCTTAATGTAGTTGCACGCAAACCTTTAACCATAATTTCTAAGTAAAAAAAGGGCAACAATTTGCACCATATACAGGATAGAGTTATCTTAATTGGTTGTGTTTATAGTTGTACAATTGGAAAAGGTTGTATAAAGTTTCAATACAATTGTTCAAGTTGTTACTGAGATTACACTCTAAATGTAGTTGCAAAACTTTAACCAGAATTTCTAAGTCCAAAAAGGTCCATAACTTGCATAAAATGCTGGTTGGTAAGGGCTGTATAACGTTTCAATGCAATGCATCAAGTAGTTACTAAGAGATGGTCTCTTTATGTAGTTGCATGCAAAACTTTAACCAGAATTTATAAGTCCAAAAAGGCCATAACTTGCATAAAATGCAGGATAGAGTTATCATACTTGATAATCTACATAGGTGTGATAGTTGGGTAGGGTTGTATAAAGGTTCAATGCAATGCATCAAGTATATACTGAGACGTGGACTCTTAATTTAGTTGCACGCAAAACTTTAACCAGTATTTCTATGTAAAACAAGGGCCATAACTTGCATAAAATGCAGAATAGAGCTATCATACTTGATAATCTACACAGGTGTAATAGTTGGGTAGGGTTGTAGAAAGTTTCAATGCAATGCAGCAAGTAAATACTGAGATATGGACTCTTAATTTAGTAGCACGCAAAACTTTAACCAGAATTTCTAAGTAAAAAAAAGTGCCATAACTTGCCTAAAATGCAGGATAGAGTTATCTAACTTGTTAATCTACATAGGTGTAATAGTTGGGTAGGGTTGTATAAAGGTTCAATGCAATGCATCAAGTATATACTGAGATATGGACTCTTAATTTAGTTGCATGCAAAACTTTAACCAGAATTTCTAAGTAAAAAAAGGGCCATAACTTGCATAAAATGCAGGATAGAGTTATCTTAGATGATAATCTACACAGGTGTGATAGTTGGGTAGGGTTGTAGAAAGTTTCAATGCAATGCATCAAGTAAATACTGAGATATGGACTCTTAATTTAGTTGCACGCAAAACTTTAACCCGAATTTCTAAGTAAAAAAAGGGCCATAACTTGCATAAAATGCAGGATAGAGTTATCTAACTTCATAATCTACATAGGTGTGATAGTTGGGTAGTGCTGTATAAAGTTTCAATGCAATGCATCAATTAAATACTGAGATATGGACTCTTACTTTAGTTGCACGCAAAACTTTAACCAGAATTTCTAAGTAAAAAAGGGCCATAACTTGCATAAAATGCAGGATAGAGTTATCTAACTTGATAATCTACATTGGTGTGATAGTTTGGTAGGGTTGTAGAAAGTTTCAATGCAATACATGTAGTATTTAAGAACTTGCATGCAAAACCTTAACCAAAGTGTGACGTGGACGCCGACGCCGACGCCGACGCCAGGGTGAGTAGTATAGCTCTCATATTCTTCGAATAGTCGAGCTAAAAAGCAATGATTTTCTTGTAACATTAGCATCAAATGTTTTATATTTTCCGTATCTACAGCTCTGCGTTATGTTATAGTTGTTGAATGGAGCTAATTGCCGTTTTCAACAGTTTTTCACCTATAAAACGGCGGGAAATTCACTCAACCATGCTGTTTCTGGTTTTCTCTTACCTATATATGATAAATGCCGTTTTCAAAAGTTGTTCAGTTAAAAATGGTGGTCAATTCACCTTTACTATGTTGTGCATGGTTTTTGACACCAATACATTAATGCTGTTCTCAAAAGTTTTTCAGTTAAAAAATGGCAGTCAGTTCACTTAACCATGTTGCTCCTGATTTTCTCAGTCACACCAATAATACACATAAATCTCTTCCCCTGGAATCTGGCTACCTTTCCAATTACACTTGTTTAGCCATTGGTGGAAGAGGAATGATGATAGTCTCAAATACTCTTGTCAATCATCGTAAATGATGATGGCCTAGCGGTGTCGAGTTAGAATTTATAGTCGTCCTTCACTGCCTGTATACCTTCAAATAACCATGGTGGTTTCTTTATCACCACTGTATGGTAAAACACTGAATGAGTAATAAAGGGGATGCCGAAATTTTGTTATGATTACATTTTTTTTTTAATAAAATAACTCGATACAAATAGTGATAATAATTAAAATCACATGTAACATTGAGAGAACAAAATTCCTACTAGCACGTCTTTGACAAACACAATTTGTAAAATCATAAAACATAAAAATCAATGTTTAGTTTATTTTGTTTTTTAAGGAACACCAAGTCAAATCCATATATTTGACAGACGGACAGAGAACAATTCAAAAATGCCTATTCATTTAGGCACACATGAGGGTGGGGTACGGTTGTTAGAATATTATTAGTATTATTTCGATGATTTAAGGAACAATTGAGGTATCAACGTGCAGAACATTATTCCCTAACGGTAAAATATACCTGCTGATGTAAGATTTGTCCTCATCATTCAAAATTATCTTCAAATCGTCAAATAAACAATGATATTCTGCTGAATAACGATACACACCGGTTTAAGATACCGGACACTTTAGTTCTTAACATTCGGGAGCATTTGGTTTTTATCGATATTTGAAAAATGCCGGTAAAGTTCCGGGGTCTGTCGGAAACAAGCACGAGTAAATGTTGCCATTGATTCCATAGTTTATAGGTTCTTTCATGACTTTTAAAACGCAACAACTTCAATAATGTCTGATGAATTTTAACGATTTAATTTTCAGCGTTCTTTGAATGAAGCAAGTACAAAATCAAGTTTGCTTTGAATATTTCGAGGTTTCCGCTGATAAAACAGGTGCATGGAAATACCGGAATGGACAATGGAAATACCGGAATGGACCTATTTGAAAGCATGGAAATACCGGAATGGACCTGTATTTATACATTTAACCAGGGACACTATATAGTGTCCCTGATTTAACATAGAGTTTATTATTTGATGTTTAATAGTGTGCCTTAAAGAACATCTGGGCATTTGGCCTGACATAAGCCGTAAAACATTAGATAAATAACACCCGATAAAAAACACACATTTGCAACAATAGGGCGAAACTTGGCCATATTTTCAAATGAAATTATTTAATTGACATTTACATCAGACGTCATTTCTGAAAGTAATATCAAATGTCTCCCTGTTACAAATTGTAATTCTCATGCATCTTAAATTGCATTGTGGCGAACTTAGTATGAGACGATGTTTGCTAGATTCACGGGGTTACCATTCCGGCGTGGAAACAGTCTCAGTTAGCGTTAATACCGCGAATTGTTGGATCGCCGACTTTTGAATCGCGCCAATCGCGCGAATATCTATCCTAGGCCTTCTCCATGTTTATTTTGGTCATCAAGAAGACAAGTTTCTGCAGCAATTGGACCGGCATTTTGACCCACTCTTTTATTGTTTACTTAAGGATGTACTGAACTGAAAAGTGGATTTTTCATAATTGTTAAATTAAAAAAAAAAAAAAAAAAAAGGTATGGTAGTGGGTTTTTTTCTTTGCTAGATCAATTTATAAAAGCCTTATGATGAGCTTTTTTTTGCTATTTCAGCCCATGAAAAAATAAGTTTTCATGCAAATTGCCGATATTTGAAAGATGATATGCTAATTGTTTATCTTCTTGTGGTTTTAATCTCATTCTGAAGGTATTTTATCCATATCTTTGGAAGTTCATGCGATACATTGTAGTTAAAGCTTAAAAATAGACACTATTTGACACTAATGAAAATCCATATTTGTCAGATTTAAGAATAGACAATTTCAAAACTTTGAAATAAGGAAAAAACATATTTGTAATATTTAACTTTTTCTGAAACTTACTGAAAGTACTAGTTATCATCTATCAGTGAAATAAAATCCTTATTCCACACTGTGGAATATGAATAAATGACGTCAAAGGGACTAACATTATGACGTCAAACCGCTGACGTGTATGGCAAGCCAATTGTCCAATAATTACGTGAACCTAGGTTTACGGTCGAAAAACTAGGATTAACGATCGATAAACTAGGTTTTTCGAACGTAAAAGCATGTTAACCTATACTTTCGAGCGAAAACATAGGATAACGTCGTAAACCATAGTTCACGCTCGTAAACGTAGGTTCACGCTCGTAAACCCAAGTTCACGGTCGTAAACATAAGTTCACGTTCGTAAACTATGGTTCACGCTCGTAAACATAGGTTCACGCTCGTGAACACCGGTTCACGCACGTAAACATAGGATAACGACCGAAATTCGTAGTTCAATCGAGAAACCTAGTTTATCAAACGTAAACCATGGTTTACGGTCGATAAACTAGGATTATCAAATCAACTATGAATTTCGGGCTTGAATCTAGGTTTACGACCGTGAACCTATGTTTACGAGCGAGAACCATAGTTTACGAACGTGAACCTATCTTTACGACCGTGAACCTAGGTTTACGACCGTGAACCATAGTTTACGGACGTGACGTGTATGGCAATTGTCCAATAATTACGTGAACCCCAGTTCACGGTCTGGACGGTCGAAAAACTAGGATTAACGACCGATAAACTAGGTTTTTCGAACGTAAAAGCATGTTAACCTATTCTTTCGAGCAAAAACATAGGATAACGTCCGTAAACCATATTTCACGCTCGTAAACGTAGGTTCACGCTCGTAAACCCAAGTTCACGGTCGTAAACATAGTCAAACTTCACGTTCGTATATGGCAAGCCAATTGTCCAATAATTACGTGAACCTAGGTTTACGGTCGAAAAACTAGGATTAACGATCGATAAACTAGGTTTTTCGAACGTAAAAGCATGTTAACCTATACTTTCGAGCGAAAACATAGGATAACGTCGTAAACCATAGTTCACGCTCGTAAACGTAGGTTCACGCTCGTAAACCCAAGTTCACGGTCGTAAACATAAGTTCACGTTCGTAAACTATGGTTCACGCTCGTAAACATAGGTTCACGCTCGTGAACACCGGTTCACGCACGTAAACATAGGATAACGACCGAAATTCGTAGTTCAATCGAGAAACCTAGTTTATCAAACGTAAACCATGGTTTACGGTCGATAAACTAGGATTATCAAATCAACTATGAATTTCGGGCTTGAACCTAGGTTTACGACCGTGAACCTATGTTTACGAGCGAGAACCATAGTTTACGAACGTGAACCTATCTTTACGACCGTGAACCTAGGTTTACGACCGTGAACCATAGTTTACGGACGTGACGTGTATGGCAATTGTCCAATAATTACGTGAACCCCAGTTCACGGTCTGGACGGTCGAAAAACTAGGATTAACGACCGATAAACTAGGTTTTTCGAACGTAAAAGCATGTTAACCTATTCTTTCGAGCAAAAACATAGGATAACGTCCGTAAACCATATTTCACGCTCGTAAACGTAGGTTCACGCTCGTAAACCCAAGTTCACGGTCGTAAACATAGTCAAACTTCACGTTCGTATATGGCAAGCCAATTGTCCAATAATTACGTGAACCTAGGTTTACGGTCGAAAACCTAGGATTAACGATCGATAAACTAGGTTTTTCGAACGTAAAAGCATGTTAACCTATACTTTCGAGCGAAAACATAGGATAACGTCGTAAACCATAGTTCACGCTCGTAAACCCAAGTTCACGGTCGTAAACATAAGTTCACGTTCGTAAACTATGGTTCACGCTCGTAAACATAGGTTCACGCTCGTGAACACCGGTTCACGCACGTAAACATAGGATAACGACCGAAATTCGTAGTTCAATCGAGAAACCTAGTTTATCAAACGTAAACCATGGTTTACGGTCGATAAACTAGGATTATCAAATCAACTATGAATTTCGGGCTTGAACCTAGGTTTACGACCGTGAACCTATGTTTACGAGCGAGAACCATAGTTTACGAACGTGAACCTATCTTTACGACCGTGAACCTAGGTTTACGACCGTGAACCATAGTTTACGGACGTGACGTGTATGGCAATTGTCCAATAATTACGTGAACCCCAGTTCACGGTCTGGACGGTCGAAAAACTAGGATTAACGACCGATAAACTAGGTTTTTCGAACGTAAAAGCATGTTAACCTATTCTTTCAAAACATAGGATAACGTCCGTAAACCATATTTCACGCTCGTAAACGTAGGTTCACGCTCGTAAACCCAAGTTCACGGTCGTAAACATAGTCAAACTTCACGTTCGTATATGGCAAGCCAATTGTCCAATAATTACGTGAACCTAGGTTTACGGTCGAAAAACTAGGATTAACGATCGATAAACTAGGTTTTTCGAACGTAAAAGCATGTTAACCTATACTTTCGAGCGAAAACATAGGATAACGTCGTAAACCATAGTTCACGCTCGTAAACGTAGGTTCACGCTCGTAAACCCAAGTTCACGGTCGTAAACATAAGTTCACGTTCGTAAACTATGGTTCACGCTCGTAAACATAGGTTCACGCTCGTGAACACCGGTTCACGCACGTAAACATAGGATAACGACCGAAATTCGTAGTTCAATCGAGAAACCTAGTTTATCAAACGTAAACCATGGTTTACGGTCGATAAACTAGGATTATCAAATCAACTATGAATTTCGGGCTTGAACCTAGGTTTACGACCGTGAACCTATGTTTACGAGCGAGAACCATAGTTTACGAACGTGAACCTATCTTTACGACCGTGAACCTAGGTTTACGACCGTGAACCATAGTTTACGGACGTGACGTGTATGGCAATTGTCCAATAATTACGTGAACCCCAGTTCACGATCTGGACGGTCGAAAAACTAGGATTAACGACCGATAAACTAGGTTTTTCGAACGTAAAAGCATGTTAACCTATTCTTTCGAGCAAAAACATAGGATAACGTCCGTAAACCATATTTCACGCTCGTAAACGTAGGTTCACGCTCGTAAACCCAAGTTCACGGTCGTAAACATAGCCAAAGTTCACGGTCGTATATGGCAAGCCAATTGTCCAATAATTACGTGAACCTAGTTTTACGGTCGAAAAACTAGGATTAGCGATCGATAAACTAGGTTTTTCGAACGTAAAAGCATGTTAACCTATACTTTCGAGCGAAAACATAGGATAACGTCGTAAAC
Organism: Serripes groenlandicus; assembly: GCA_031761405.1. Lineage (NCBI taxonomy): Eukaryota > Metazoa > Mollusca > Bivalvia > Cardiida > Cardiidae > Serripes > Serripes groenlandicus. Next base: position 58,564,001 of record JASEVX010000008.1, read on the forward strand.
CATAGTTCACGCTCGTAAACGTAGGTTCACGCTCGTAAACCCAAGTTCACGGTCGTAAACATAAGTTCACGTTCGTAAACTATGGTTCACGCTCGTAAACATAGGTTCACGCTCGTGAACCCCGGTTCACGCACGTAAACATAGGATAACGACCGAAATTCGTAGTTCAATCGAGAAACCTAGTTTATCAAACGTAAACCATGGTTTACGGTCGATAAACTAGGATTATCAAATCAACTATGAATTTCGGGCGTGAACCTAGGTTTACAACCGTGAACCTATGTTTACGAGCGAGAACCATAGTTTACGAACGTGAACCTATCTTTATGACCGTGAACCATAGTTTACGGACGTGACGTGTATGGCAATTGTCCAATAATTACGTGAACCCCAGTTCACGTTCTGGACGGTCGAAAAACTAGGATTAACGACCGATAAACTAGGTTTTTCGAACGTAAAAGCATGTTAACCTATTCTTTCGAGCGAAAACATAGGATAGGTTAGTTTTCGATAAACCTGGTTTTACGTTCGAAAAACCTAGTTTATCGATCGTTAATCCTAGTTTTTCGACCAAGAACTGGGTTCACGTAATTATTGGACAATTGGCTTGCCGTGAACCATAGTTTACGGACGTGAACCTATGTTTACGAGCGTGAACCATAGTTTACGATCGCGAACCTATGTTTACGACCGTGAACTTGGGTTTACGAGCGTGAACCATAGTTTACGAACGTGAACCTAGGTTTACGTTCGATAAACTAGGTTTCTCGAACAAATCTATGATTTTCGATCGTTATCCTATGTTCACGAGCGTGAACCTATGTTCACGGTCGTAAACCCATGTTCACGGTCGTAAACCCAAGTTCACGGTCGTAAACATAGGTTCACGTTCGTAAACTATGGTTCACGCTCATGAACCCAGATTCACGCCCGTAAACATAGGTTCACGCTCGTGAACTTAGGATAACGACCGAAATTCTTAGTTCAATCGAGAAACCTAGTTTATCGAGCGTGAACATGGGTTCACAAGCGTAAACTATGGTTTACGCCCGTTATCCTATGTTTTCGCTCGAAAATATAAGTTAGTATTCGATAAACCTGGTTTTACGTTCGAAAAACCTAGTTTATCGATCGTTAATCCTAGTTTTTCGAACGTGAACCTGGGTTCACGTAATTATTGGACAATTGGCTTGCCATAGACGTGACGTCATTTTGCTAGTATTCGGTCATGTTATTCTACACAAGTTGTATATAAAGAAATACATAATGGGTATATTATTTGTTTTTCATCAATTTGTCATTAAATAAAAAGAAAATTTGTTTGTTTTGAGTGTATATGGAATATATTTCAACTCGAAGTGATACAATTTAAACATTTTCACTCGCGCTACGCGCTCGTGAAAATATTCAATTGTATCACGTCTCGATGAGATATATAGGATCCATCATGAGTTTTCTTTGGAGATCAAGATTTCTTAAATGAGTCTAGAAAAAGACGGTTATTAACCGAGCCTCTTGGCGAGGTTAATAACTCTCTTTTTCGAGACGAATTTAAGAAATCTTCTCCAAAGAAAAACGAGTGATGGATTCTTTTTATCACCTAAACAGTGTGTTTTAATGAAACATATTGACAACATCAAAACAAAGACCGAATAACCTATTCTTCATGAGAACTTGTGATTCACCGCATAAAAAAAGTAGTCCTCATCATTTTTGAATAAGAAGAAAAACAACAACAATGTTTTAAACAATTAAGACTCGTTATTTATTCAAAATAACGTATTATTGCATTTTTCAATGTGTAAAATTTAACAACTTAACAATAAACATAATAAAGATAAAGGTCAAAATGACGTCATCAGTAGTCGCGTGTATGACGTGTTTTTGTTATCACACATGTTGGATATCGTTGTTCCGTGATTTGTTCTCAACTTGAAAATAAGGGTATTTATGTGATAAATATTCCATATCCACTCAAAACAAACAAATATCCTCTATATATTTATTAATTTTTCAAACATATCTTCAAATGTCAAAAAAGTTTTCCAATATTTTCTACTTTTTTTCAAAACAATATGATACTATACAAGTTCTAGATTAAAATTTATATACATGGACTTTAATATGTTCTTTTGCCCAGTTTTATTTCTTAATCAAACACGGCAACTGGACAGCGTCTCACGAAAAAATTGAAGGCTCATGAAAAAAATAGGCCCTTTATCTCAAGCAAATTTTATCCACTTTTTTTTAAATTTTGAAGAATTATAAAAAGGTACAATGACTAAACAGGTTTTGACAACAAAATAAGAAGATTTAATAAGAAAGTGAAAAAAAAATATATATTTTTTTAATTTCAAAACCTCAGTTCAGTACATCCTTAAAACAAATATGTTTGCACGATTGAAAAGGTTAATAAATTATTCGCTTATGCATGAGGTGTATGATTTTCCCAATAAACATAACCAATCATTGCCATTGTTATTCTATTGTGTTTCTTTAAATATTTAACTTGTGTATCATATGGGTAACGTATCATATGTGTGTCTAAATATGGTATCAAACCAATAACCGTGTGCTTAGAACTATTTGTTTACCCTATTTCTCGGATAAAAAGAGCATTAGGTCACATACTCATGCGTCCTGGGTGATTCAACCCAACTACTCAATAGTACTGAACACACTGTGAGAAAGGGAGCAATTGCCCGCCCTACTTTCAGAGGTCGTTTTGTTTGTATTGTTGTGTGTTTTAGGCCGTTTTCAACATCATTTCAGTCATACCACCCTGTCAGTTCACACACTCGTGATCCCTGGGTGAATCAACCCAGCTATGCAATAGAACTGAACACAATTGACCACCATGCTTTAAAATGTCGTTTTGTTTGCATTGTAGGGGTTTTGATCTTGGAAGCGATTTGTTGGAATAAAGGTGACCTTATCAAGCTTTGTAAATTTATTACCTTTTCTTTTCATAAACGCAACAATGACGTGCTTTGATAGATATGTATTGTATGTATGTTGATATGTTTAATTTCCTTTCTATACCAAACTATACACGATGAAATATAGAAATATATGTACATGGTATACTTTAGTTTCTGTACGTCTTTGACATTGTTTGGATATGATAATACGATATGTGGCAGCATGCATGTGTATGTAAATAAAGTGATATGATATGCCATATTTTTTACTACATTTCCATCTGCATGGTATAGTTGGCTATTACCTTTTTAAAGCTTCTAATATGACAAAGCAGTTTGTCCTCCAAAACTATATTGAGACCATTCTTTCCTTGATACACACATATATAATTTTTTCTTGTATATTTGTAAATGACCATAAACTTTGTAAAGTTTGAGTCAATAAAATATTCTGAATCCATGTTATCAGGCTATAATAATCAAGATCTTCAGATCAATCAGAATTGCTGATGTGATGTTTTAAGAAGCGTATCACTCGCTTCCTGTTTAGTATAACATAATGACGAAACTGACAATATATAGATGAGTATTGCTTAATTCAAGCATCCTCTCAAATACGACTTAGAGATATCGTCGTATCATTGATTAATATGTCATCCAACTGCATGCGATAAAAGAACCTGTTATCTTTGCGATTTTCATATCCTTCATTTTGAACTAGTTGTAGTATATCTATTGATAACAATTTACTAGGAATAAGAAAATGTGTAGCTACCATGGAGACACAGATGATAGTGAATGGTTAGCAGGCTGATCTAGGTGTATACAGTTAAAGTTGTTTTGACTCGAACGTTATTTTGAACCCCTTCATCAAGGAAAATCTGAGCCAGGCTCAAGGTAAACCAATATATAATAATCGTAATGAAGATCGGTCTGTTCATCAGTGCTATCTAATCCGAAACGGCCTTTCACAGACCCCTGTGATAAATCGGCGAGTTCAGATTCCGATTAGAATGTAAGAATGCATAGGTTTGCGAAGATAAGCAATGGTCGGATCTGCCCCAAATATGGTTTTCTTGAAGCGCCGCTGATACTTTTCCCCCCTCAATATTATAGTATTATATTGATCATATTACCTGCATGAATGTTTAGGAAATAGATCTCATTTTGAGTGATATACCGGCTCGTATATCACGATTTGGAGTTCAGGTGTGTAGTAATTAATCACGAAGGCCGAATCTATATTTACTCCCCATTGTATTTGTTTTGGAAATATTTTTTTTTTTTTCAACTAACAAAACATTTTGAAATCAGTTATATTAACAGTCTATGAACATTTTATTTTCATTATAACTGTTTCAATTGGCTTAAACTCATCATGGGCAATTTGTTAGTGTCTTTTTCTAACACAACGTTTTCGACCGCGCCAAAAATGTTGGTAAAACACGTGAATGACGTCATTTGAAACAATAACGTCACCGTTACAATTTCTCTTCTATACACAAAGAAGGATTTGAGCGTGCTCTAAATGCAGTATATCACTCTAAATTTCCGGAACTATTTTTGGCTGTTGAAATTCCCTCCCGAGTATTTTCCATGCAACGTTTTTTAGAGCGCATGCGTTACAACGTTGGGCTTGACATTTTATGAATGAGGTCACGAGCTTTTGTTGTAAATGCCGTTTGGAAATTTGACTGACATTTTTCATAAGAATAACATATTATCAAAACCTGTAATATATTAAAATATTTTATCTACTGCAATAGAAGAATGTTTGAACTTCTAGAAAGTATCTTTATTTCATATCTTGAATAGTTTTTGAGTTTTACTTGCTACAAATGTTGGCACGGGTGATAATTTAGTATATAATTCAGTCACTTATCCCTCTTATCTACGTCCCTGGTTATATGTATGTTGTCAATCGTGTGCAGTTTGGCATATTGAAACATTTCTATGATACAGACAACTCAATACGCCTCTGCAGCACACAACCTCTGAAATGCAATCCTTATTCTAATTATAAACGTACACGATCAGATTTTGTGTTAGTTTGAACTATTCAGTACAATACAAATTTAGAATTAGAATGAATTTAGAATAGTTGGGGAATATATACCTGGAAGAGCCACTGAAATATTGGTGTGTCCATCTGTCTGTTAACTATTCAATCCTACTTCTTCGTGTGAACCATTATAAGATTGTGACAGTTAGAACTACTGTGTTCAGAAATTTCATTAACTTTCTATGAATAACAGGTGTTAAGTGACGAGCCTGGGCAAACTGTGCGGATGCGTAGTTTTGAGGGGGATCAGGGGCTTCACTGATCGTAAATGACATAAGGTTTGTTTTCGTAGAGCACCGTTCATTCATACATTAAATATTAAACATAAAGGGTTTTTGAAGTCTGATAACCCATTTAACGTCGTTCGATATCGGGTTCAAATAATGAATGTTATCTATGTTTGATAATAAACTTTTAAAACTTAGTCTAGGTTACGTTACACCCATGTACTTAATCAACATAATTGATATGGTGAAGCTGTTTAAAAGTAGAATACCTGAAGTTGAGACTGGACCATTAGAAAACATATTGGCAGTATAAGTAATTGTAAGTTAATTTGGTTTATTGTTGTTTAATTATGCATGCTTTGTATCAATATTTAAAACACTGGTATGACGTCATCCATTGTTGTTTCAGTACTTTATTATTCACACTGGACTGTTTTCAATAGGCCACAGTCAAATATTAATCACGTGCAGTCCAATAGTATTACTATCATTGGACTACACTATTACTATTGGACTTCAAGTGATTTGTGAATTTGTGATTTGGGAAAAACACGGGAAAACACGGAAAGTGAATCTCAAAGGTAGGATCGTATACACAATAAAGGGATGTTTTGTAACAGCTAATGAAATAAGGTAAAATACCACGTTGCTGTAAACAAAAATAGTCATTGTTCATCACCAGTTATGTCTTATTTTTCGAAATGTTTATGAAAAAAAGATAAATGTGAACCTTTATCTCACAAAAAAATGAAAAATGGTTTCGTCATTTCTTTTCAAAACAGCGAAATAATGCCAAATATGTTTTTCAATATTTTGCGGTCGACGGTATGTATAAAGAAAAGGGCCATGATGGCCCTGGATCGCTCACCTGAAATATGCAATGTGATTGGGATGCCTACCACAATAGCTTTTTTTTACCAACCAACATGCCTACAAATAATCTTGTAGAAGGTCACCAAAGGTTCATTTCAGCAAAATTATTTGTAAATCGGACATAGACCTATGTAGAAGAAGCTTTAACAGTTTTCACTATAGCTATAGGTCAAAACAGCCCCGCCCTCTGGGGCCAAGTTTTTCGACGAATCAACAGGGCTTGAATAACTGTGATAGAGTATTCATCTAAGTAATGATCATGAAGTTCAATTACATAATAAATTTTCAATTGAACTATGCATGTAGTTTTGAACTACTTCATGTTCAACTAAATGAACCGTAAGATGGAATGTCTACATCTAAAATAAAGACAAAACATAAAAAATCATCACAAATAAAAAATGATATATGTATGTATTACTTGCGTCTGAACACATTGATTTTAAGAATCGATTTGTAAACCCAGATCTGTGCACTTAAATATAAATTTATGCGATTTATTCAATTAAACTACAATCTTTTTTATCTAAATAAAACTCAGTAAAAAGTCTTTATATTTAACATGCAGTTTAATTTCTAAATAAAGGTATATCTTTCCGTTCCATTATATTCAGAGTTTGTATCTCAATATGTATAAAATCTGGCCCGGCCTGTCCCGACACTAAATGCTGAGTCAGCAGGCCAGGCCAGGTTTTAGAACATGCCGTTGTAATACTGTATATTCATCCTTCGTTCCATGATAGTTGTTCACGATTTCGACAATACTTTAATATATCTATAGGTGCTACCTATTTACGAAAAAACGCAAGATAATTATAAACAAAAATCAAAGAACATACTTTGGCCATACAAAAAGGATTTATAAGTAATTGACTAGACAATAATAATGTTAATGTCATGTTTCTTGCATTATCAATACATATTTGGAATTCGTATTGCTGTCGTCTATTATTACGAACAGAAAATAATAAAGTAAAAACTTTCAGAAAATCAAAACCTGCATTATGGTAAAAAAGCAAATAGATCAGCCCTTTACTGATGCCATCTGGCGACTACCTTTTTCAACCAGTCAATATGACTGGAACAAATTATGTAAGGGGTTACATTTCTGCTAAACCCTTTCCCTATTAGAGACACTTTCTGAGGCCTATGTAACAGACGATTTAGGAAAAGATTGTCACCAAAAGAACAATTGTTCCTTATGAGAAAGTTATCCTTTTGCCACAATGTTTGATAAATAATTATACTTTGAATGAGTGAGGCAATAACTCATGTATAGTAATTTGGGGTCTTTCATGTTGATACCACTTTTTTTGCGGGAAACGACGTCGCTCCATTGACGTTACGCCAAGATGAAGTGTAACGGAAATGACGTCGCTCCATTGACGTTACGCCAAGATGAAGTGTAACGGAAATGACGTCACGTCCTTCTTTGGCTACGATACAGTCAACATTTAGGTTCGGGCGTAGAAGGCTAATGCTGTCGTTTTTTTTACGAACGGGACAACATATTTCTTACAGATTTCCATTTAGTTTTAACTTTTCGTACAAATGTTTATTCCCACATAACACAGCATTTTAATGATCTTAAATATCTATTTAAAAAAAGTAAATGATTAAAAAGACGACAATAATTTTCAATCCGTGTTTTTCCGCTCATTTTAGACGAACCCAAAATACCGATTTTGAAAAAAATGATTAAAAAGACGACAATAATTTTCAATCCGTGTTTTTCTGCTCATTTTATACATACCCAAAATACCAATTTAAAAAAAAAATGATTAAAAAAACGACACTAATTTTCAATCTGTGTTTTACGTCTGCCTTTTATTTTTATACATATCCAAAATGGCGGCCCCCATGGAATTTTCCAGTTTCATTTCAGAAAGCTTCATGGGTTATTGAAAAAAAAAAAAAAAAAAAAAAAATCTCACACCTGTTAACTATAAGCGAAAAACCCATGTTTTTTTTTCGTATAATTGAATAGTAGTGGAGAATATTGCACTTTAGTCAGTGGTTAATCCAGATATATGTCATTACGATGACACATGTTAAATCAGGGATTCTGAGATCGAATTCCGGCGCGAAAGTTCATTTTTTCTGATGATTTACAAATCAGTGTTGGATCAGCTGACACTGTTTACCACACACAGAATCACAAATTATATCTGGAAAGTATATCGCGTGGAGTACTGGTGCAAGGGTAGCCAGGAAACACGTGGCTTATTAAATCGGCCGATACCTGAAAACTCAATCAAACGTGTTGAGGAAAAGTACAGATACACAAGTGATGTGAACTGGACACCGTTTACAACTTAAACAAAATCCAAAACGATATTCAACATCCAATTAATTCAAAAAGTCATGCTATGAATACGTGTCAGCTTATTTAAAGTAAACAAATTGGACCCAAATGTTTCTTGGCACTATGCTCATTTGATTCTTCAAATTGAAGAAACGTTATAAAGTTCAAAAATGATAAAAATCAATCCTATGAATTCAGGATGACAAACCTCTTACTTACTTAGTATTTTTTCGATCTGGATCAACGGACCAAAATCACTTTTTTCCATAGTCTATCTTTTGCTGTTGTTTTTGTCTCTCAGTAGGATAAAAGTACTCAGTAAAAGGGGTAACATATTGTTCGTGTCGGAAAGCTGTTCATATCCATAAGCAACATTACCAAAGTCTAGTTGAATATCTATGCCCCGAGCACATTGAAATGTGGCTTGTTGAATAAGTTACAAGTTTAATATCAATGTTCAATTATCTATATTTGTCCAGTTCAATATACGGGAGGAATACTCGTGAGTTATATATTGTGATGTCTATTCCCAGAGTACATTGAACTGTGGCTTGTTGAATACGTTACAAAGTCAATTTACATAGAAATATATTGTTCAATGATCTATATTTGTCAAGTCCAATAGGTTGATGAATACTCCGGATATATTGTGATATAATACAAATAGATTAAGATGAAGATAACCTAAACATGTGTAAAAGTTATCCAGCATATTTCTCTGGATATTTACAACTCTGAAGTGTGCATGATTGAGATAAACTTGATCATTTTATCATTTCTGTTTGAATAATAGGATTAAACACCGTCTCCTCAAATTTCAATTTATTTCGCGGCGACTAGTTCCTCTACCCATGCATTTACTGACTGTCTTACATTAGTTTTTAACACAAGCATCTTTCCAAGCAACTTGCTGCTTTTCCAGATACACTGTCAGCCAATAGGTGGAGGACGAATGGCGCTAGTCGCAGTAACTTTTGTCAAACGTCGGAAAACTATTTGCTGAGCTACAACTCGAACTTACAATCTCTGGATTGACATCCGGTGTCGCTACCTGGGCTCGGCTATATAGTTTATGATATTGTATTTGGTTAAGTAAACATTACTGCAATCATTTTTATCTGGTAACTCTACATTCGGACTTGAGCCCCAATTATCTAATTTTATCAGTAAGTCGATCATGAAGTTATTTATAAAAACTTCAAAGCGATTTCAACGACTGTACAACTGGACAAATATCGAGATTGGTCGGCCTTTTGGAGCAGTCGTAATACATTTAAACTGGAGGCCACACAATAATAATTATTACCAAACAACGACAGCCAGAACTTAACGTATATAGTAATCAATTGAACGTAATTGCCAAACAATGCTACATTTCTGCAAGATCGGCTTACTTGTGCGTGAAGTGACTGATATGTTATGTTATCGACAATATATAAATATAACATAAAATTGGTTTTAAATATGAGGTGTCCTCTACGAAAATGAGAATCTAAGGCATTTGCGACGAGTAAAGATCGAAAACAATCATCGCATCCGCGAGGTCTGATTTGTCTCTGGGTCGAGCCCTTGTAGCTCAGTCGGTAGCGACGCGGGCTGTCAATCTAGCGGTTATGAGTTTGAATGCCAGCTAGGCCAACATTCTTTACGAAGTTTGAAAAAAGGCAATGTGACAAGCGACATTCGTCTTTCACCAATGGGCCAACAGTCTGTGTGGAAAAGCAGCCAGTGGCTTGGAAAGTATGTTGTGTGGAGTACTGGTGTGAGGGAACCAGGAAACATATGAGTATTTTTACCGGACGCCGTGATTTGGCTGAACAATTGTTAAGAACGTCGATGGATTTCAACGAAGTGTCACTTCTATCACGATTGTTAAAGAAACCAATCACGAATACCTGTAGCAAAATGTGTAAAATCTTTAATTTTGAAAGAATCGGGCATTTTCGAAAAAAACCATGGTTACGGGTCAACGTTGTATTCTCAAAAAACACGAATCGGATCGCTGCTCTTAAATATGAGACGGTTCGAGCCTGGTTTTGTTCCAATTGTCAATTGACAGCCTGTTTATGTGTTAATTCCATCTTTCAAAGAAAAAGAAAACAAAGGATATTTTCAAATGTACTTTGTTAAAAGCGATAATCGCCGATTCAAATTATGTCAAAGCATAATTAAAACCAACATACTTTTGCTGCACAGTTTAAAAGCTGTTTACTTCAGGTGAAAGATATGAAGATCTATTATCATATTATTCATACTGTATTATCAATCTAGTACATAACGAAAACGAAAAATCGCTAGAATGATGAAGTGATCGGGTGTGATAGATTTTGAAATGTATATGTGAATGCATGCGTTCGAATGTTTGTGTATATTTGTGTTCGTTATCGGTAAGTGTTATCGTGTTATGTGGGTTTTAACATTAAGCTCAATGTAGATTTAACTTGAAAACTTATTGATTAAATAGTGTCGTGGACAGTTATAAGCACTGCGGTTCGATAATAATGCCTTATTACAAATGGTCCTGGGCTGATAAGCTGTTTTGTTTACAGTGTCTACTCGTTTCAAAATCCTGGTCAAAGTTTCCATGACATTAGCAGTTACGCATTTACTACTATAACATGACTCAGGTGATCGCTTGAAAGCCACTTTGGCCCTCTTTTTCTGGACAAAAGCCTATCCTCACAATAGACGCACCCGTACATCTTTACGGACTCAATAAACATATGCAAACCTTTAGTGTTGTGACAATTCCATATCCAGTTGATCAGAGGGAACTATAATGGAACCTGATGTCCATGTGTCTGCTTGACGATGATTAAAATCTCACTCGTGTCATTTTTATAATGTATAAGAATATACATATGTATACGTATGATACATAGCAATTAGACTATACACAATGCTATTTATGAGCTAGTCGTTGATACATAGCAATTAGACTATACACAATGCTATTTATGAGCTAGTCGTTGAGAAGTCTTATTACATATACGTGATGGTTTTATCTATAAGGACACGTGTGGTCTTATTCAGTCGCTGTAACATCGTGCAATGGTAAATTGGCGTACTAACTAATGGGACTGCAATTCTGTGTTTCTTTGTCAAACGAATATACGCTACATTTAGGGCTACAGTTAGTGTAAACGGGGGGAGAGGGAATGTGGATGTACAACATCATCCGAGACTTCACAGTGCGCAGATGCATTAAGGCCGCGACTCAATATTATGTCATAAGGCAATTCAATTATGTATAACATGTAAGCAGAAATGTGAGGCTTTGGCCAGGCAAGGCATGTGTGCATGCTTCACTGCATTCATATTTCTTAATACCCCATGTTTGCTTGTCGCAGCTCTAGTCTATAATTTCGTTTTAAGAATAAAGCTGAACAGATATTTATTTATATTAGCTCAGTTAATTGAGAGAGGTAAATTGTTTTATGACCGAATTTCTTATATTAAAATGTTCTTTGTTGTACTTTAGGTCTGATTAGTCAATGTTAATGTAAGATATCGAATGATTAGAGTGTAGCATGAACATTTATATGGTATGGTTTATTAACTCATCCTTCTATTTTCGGAAACTTTACATTTTATATTTTCGAGTTATACTTATTTGAATTAAGGCAAAGCCTCTGAAAGTTTCGGGAAGTGCATTCAGTCTCAACAGGTTTAATCCCCTACTAAGCTGTTGTGCATTGATGCATTTACTATTTGCTGAATTGATAATGGATAGAGTTCAAGCTGAGTCCTGATAGCCATAATAAATGCATTAATTTACATATAAAATATGTTTATATGTCTTTGGATAAATGCATCAACATTTTGAATAAAAAATATCCATTTCTGCCAACTGAACTTGAAATCAGACAAGCAGTTGCAGAGGAAAAACGTTTAGATTTGTCATTTTACCATTTTTCTGATGTCACATTTCAGCATTGCTTTGAACTAATCAATATCCCTTGAACAATTTATGTAACTCGGGTTAATTAAAGAACGTTTTTTGCCAAACTATCTTGACATAAGACAAGCAGTTAAGAGAACAATTGTTATTTTACTCCCTTTTTGATACCACCTGGCAGCATTAATATTAAACCACTCTGGAAAGGGCAATATAATGGGTTTTTTAAGCCAAATAACAAGACCCCAGACTCTGATGATGCCTGGCAATATTGTTTTTTTAATTTAATAAATATGACTTGAATAATTGTATGGATGGTCACATAAGGAAAATAAATGCAACAGTGTTATAACTTTGAAATGATACCAGCAACTTCCTCCTTTTCTTATGCTACATGCGGATACTATTTTTCAACCAATCAATATGATTTGCATATTTGTAGGATAACATAAGGAACTTTCCTGCCAAATTATACAGAAATACCAGAATACCCCTAAACATTGTGTCATTTTACTTCTTTTCTGATGGGGTAGTTTGCAGAATTCAACACAGAATTCATTCCTTTGAACATTTTGAAAGAGGACACCAAATCAATATTTCTGTGCAGTTCAGTTTAAATTAGTCAAGTAGTTTAAATAGTTGCTGGTGGACATTGCATGATGGATTGAGGATTATCACAAAATCTGTGCTTATATTGATTAACTTGTATGTATTTAGCTACAGTGTCATTTCGTCCCGACTGAGATTTGAACTCAGAACTCCTGGCTAGACCAGGTGTTTTACCCGTTAAAACTATAAGGTCTCAAAATGTAGCTTAACACATTTAATTTACGATCAAGATTGTCCTCAAAGAAAGTCACAAATGGTAAATGCCTCATGTTCTTTACAAAAAAAGGAATTCCTAATAAATCAGAGCTTGTGATAGTTTAATTGTAATTTAAAAAACCTAACAAATGATGTTTTTTTAAACATTGAATTGTTATCTTACAACACTATAATATTCTTATTACTGTTTAGACTTATGCAACCATGTCCCTTATATCATCTCACCTATTTTCTATGTAAAACATGAGTATAAGAAGTTTTTCAAATGTAGAACATGAGTATAAGAAGTTTTTCAAATGCAATTACAAGTAGAATAAGCCATGTTTTTCGAGGATTGAAGTAATTTAATCAATTTTGAAGAGGATAACCAAAGGAACAATCAGGCCAGTATTTAAAAAAAAAAAGCATTTCCATTGCAAAGAGGATAATAATTAAGGAACATTCTTATGAAGGTGGATTGCAATGGACAAAGTGGTTTAGAAGGTGACATTGTTTAACACTTTCCCACTTGTAGATGACTTTTGAAATCACTGTGGCAAAGAGAGATAACACTCATAGTGAATATTTTATCCCTTTGCAAAATTGTTATAAAATGTATTCCATAGTTTAGCTTTTATCCAAAGAGATTTTCCATATTTTGGCCTAGCTTTTTTTAATGTTGTCTGTGGGAAAGGGATAAATAAAATACGGATGAGGAATGTCATTCATTACATCACATGATGCAAACCGATAACACCTGGAAAGAAAGTTCAGAACAAGCTTTAGACCCTTTTCCTCATGTGGACGCTTTCTGACGCCTCTGCAGCAGACGGATTTTTAAAAACATAGTGATAAAAGAAGAAATTGCCTAAAATGAGATTTTTTTCCTTTTGTCACAATGTTTTCACTTTAAGTCATAGGTTGTCCGTTCAATTATAGAGAATTTCTATTTTTTGACAAAATATGATCAAAGTCGTCTGCTGCAGAATTATTGTATGAGGGAAAGGGTTAAACACATTGAGCAATTATATCAACTCTTATCAATAATTTTGCTTTCATTTATAGAGATTTTCCATTTGTTTTGCTTAGTTGTTTTCAAAATGGTCTCTTGCATATTTGTTTTATGTGAGAAAAGATTGAGGTTAATATTTTTAATTTAAACTGATATTCAATTCTCATTTGGGGCTCCACCCCTAAACTCCTACTTCATCATTAATTCAAATATACTGTGCAGAGACAAAAAACAACAACTTTGTAACAAAGAACAATAGATGACTAGGTCAAACTGAATACACTTTGTGGCAACATATCATAAACAATGTTTTTATGCCTGTTAGTAAATATAACCATATTCAAGAATGCAAATCTTTTGAGTGGAGATGCACAGTACATTTCACCTATTTGAATCAATAAAATCTGTTCACAATTGAAGGTTATAATTTCATGCTAATCTAGTTTAACTGCCAATTTATCAAAGAATAATTTTAACAGACATCATCAATTTAACGCTTTGAAGCTTTCCCACGTATGACAAATCTGCAGTAGACGACTTTGAAAATGTCTACTAAAAAGTAAGGAACATCTCTCTAATTGTAGGTACAATTAGTGACTCAATAACTGAAAAGGTTCAAAACATTGGGACAAAACGAGAAATTGTTCGTTTTGAGCAAATTCTCCTTTTGTCACGATGTTTTCAAAAGTTGTCTGTGCCGGACGCATCAAAATGCGAATTTAGGTGGGAAAGGATTAATAATCTGTTCAGAGACAAATATACAATATATATGTAATTACTAAAGTTATTTAAAAATCAAAAACAAACACACACGTTTACAAACAAGTGAAAACTATAGCATAACATTCTTTTCATTTAACTCTTTCTGTGCCAATGGCAATTTCTAGGTATTTTCAAACCATGCAGCTTCCGTGTAGACAGCTAATAGATAGCTGTTTCATTTTATTCTGCATTGTTCATCTGAATATTTTAACAAATATCCTGTCAGTGTGCAGACAGTGTTGATTTAGACTGCTGACTGTTCTGTTTATTATAATGAATTTGATTATACAACAAAGGAACCATCATTCATTTATTCACACCTATATACACTATTAATTAAACAGACAGTCAAAAAGATGCTTTAACATGCTGACACTATGCACAAACAAAACAGGTCAGAACGCTCTTACCCAATCAACATAAGGCCTACTAAAACAAACTGATCGGGGGCTGTGTCCCAAAACCCCTGCAGTTTCAATCTGAAAAACCAAGTCTAGTTGCACAAATAATAACAATTGTTTAGATTTTCTCACAAACTTACATGCACATTCCAGCTCTCAAAAATACATGATTTTTCAAAGACTTGCATCTATAGATCTTGGGCATATATTTAACATCTGAATATACCCGTACAGAATGAACATAATTTAAAATCTGATCAGGGGCTGCGCCCCGAAACCGCTGCAATTTCAATCTTAAAACCCAAGTTAAGTTGCACACATAATACAAATTGTTTAGATCGTCTCAAAAACTTACACATTCCAGCTCGCAAAAAAACATTTTTCAGGTGACTTGCATCTATAGACATTTTCCATAGATTTAACATCTAAATTATAAAATAAACCTATACAGAATGAAGATAATTTGCCACTGTACATTGGTCAACATCAGCCCTTTTGAATAAAAGTTAAAATAGTTTATTTCATGTTGCCAGACGCATCTAACTTTCTATAATCATCAGGGGCTGCGCCCCCGAACCCCTGCAATTTCAATCTGAAAGAACAAGTTTAGTTGCACACATAGAAAGAGAAACTTGTTTACATCCTATTAAAAGCCAGCATGTACATTCCAGCTTGCAAAATCCTTGATTTCATTGACTGAAAAAATCTTGTCGTAATTGAAGGTTGTAACAGAGTTTAGTAAATTCTGATTGAGAAGAAATGTTTTTAAACCAGTGTGCATAAAACACAGTAGACGGCCTCGGCGGTGTTCTGCCATTGGTGCGGATAGTCCCACATAGAAAGTAGTTGCATATATGCTCATTTGGTTAATATCCTGCATCTGCACAATAAACCGTAAATGAGAGTCAACATCTTCCTATTATTAGGTCTTTAATTAAGGATGACTGACACCTGAAATATACATGTAAAATACATATACAGTAAATGAGTAATGATTAGTTATCTCCTCCCCCGGGGACAAGTTTTTCAGGATAAAGAAAACTTAAAACAAGTTATGACTAGTCTATAAGTCCATCTTAATTAAATGGTCTGTAAGCCTACTGTCCACATAGAAAACTAAATACGCGTAGTCACATCACTGATTGTACATTAAAAGTCGCGAGAACCACTAAGCATGTTTGTTATACACACTCCAATAAAAGTCTCTGAAATCACTAGACCCGTCTTATTATTGTTCATTCATCACAGTATCGGGTTCAACCCTGTTTCGGCGTCTAGGTCTGCGTGAAGTCAATATTTATTTTTCCCCAGCGTTATTGTGAGGCTGAAGGCCGGAAAGAGCACGTGGCATCCGGGTTTTGGTAGGCCCGTTTGATCCAGGACTGTGGTGTAATGATTGGTCCAAATCGAGTTGTTGAGGCAGTTGAATCGTCTATTTTTCCTGTTCAAGTGTAGGGGATTCACTCATCGGCACTGGCGGGTTTTTGCTACTTGGTGGCGAAGAAAGAATGGAAGGCTGGGGCACCTTTGTAAGCGAATCCTTTGAGGGAGCCTGAGATTTGAGATCACTTCCTCAGATTGAGCCATAGTGGGAACCAACAATGTTCCTTTTGCTGGGGTATTTTGAAAAGGAGTGAACTTTCGAAGATGCTGGCGGTTGCGGATAGTATCTCGGCCTGTGCCATCTACACGGACAACATACTGGTGGCGTACTTCAACAATAGTTCCAGTCCGTTTCCATCTCCTGGGGTGGTTCTTCATTAAATTTTGTATATAGACATGATCTCCAACCTGCAATGGCAACAAGCGGTGAGTGTGTTCATTCCAACGTTCATGTTCCCTTGAATGCCGTCTGGCAAGTGCCATTTCTCGATGGGACATCAACTCAGTCCATGTTTCGTGAGGAGAATATCTACCAATCAGTATGGGAATAGCATCACGAATGGGTCGTCCAAAAAGGATCAATGCTGGGGATGCTTTTGTCTCTGGGTCAACAGAGTTTCTATACATCAGTAATGCTCTCTGGAATTTATGAACATCAAGTGATCCAGTTGTCGTAATATTGTCCATGAGCATGCGTTTTATCGTTTTACAGCCATTTTAGCCCTGCAATTAGCGTACGGGTTTGCAACTGACGTAAGCCTATGACGAACCCCCACACGCCTTTAAGAACTCCTGTGTCTTCCCTGCTGTGAACTGTGTGTTTCCATCAGACGTCAACTCTTCTGGGATGCCAAACGTCACAAACGTCTCACGTAATCTCTTAACAAGGCCCTCTGCACCTAATTCTGACTTGTATACCATAGGCCAGTTTAAATACCTGTCAACAATGAATACGTAGTCCTTACTGTTGTATATGAAGTAGTCACTGCAAATCATCTGAAACAGATAGTCTGGTGGTGTTATGTCGGATGGCGGCTGCATCTGGTTTGACTTGGCCATCTAATGGCAGTTTGTACACTGGTCCCTCACCCTGGCAATATCTACTGTGATATCAGGCCACTAAACAGAGTCCATGGCCCTCGCGCGCATTGCAGTGACTCCTTGGTGGGCTGCATGGAGAGCATTGAGTACTGGTTTGCGAAGAGCAGATGGGATAACAATTCGCTGGCCCATGAGAACTACACCCTTCACGGTGGATAGACTTGCTGCGAAGCGATGGTAAGTTCGCAAGTCTGACGGGAGCTCCTTGCAGTGCTCTGGAAACCCAGCCTCCAGTTGGTTGATGAGATTGGTAAATGTGGTATCCGATGATGTGGCCTCACGTACCATGTCCCAAGTAACTACTGTGATAATGGTATTCAGAGCACTAGTGGCAGCAGCAACTGTGGAACTGTCAATAGCTGTATCATTATCCTCTGTATGTAGGCATAAACTGATGAGCACATCATGGTAATGAGTGGACATGCTTACAAGGGACTCCAGTTCTGGTGCTTCACCAGGTAGGTGTAGACGATCAGGTGGGCCAACGCGATGTCTCGAAGCTGCATCCGGGCCAAGGTTCTTTTTGCCAGACACATGTACGATTGTGAACCTGTACCCTAGTGTTTTCTCTTTCAGGTTGAGGAGTCTTCTGTAGTCAATATCTGTGAGTGACCGGTCATTCAGAATCTGGAGTAATGGTTTATGATCAGTGGCGACAATGAGGTCTTTGCACCCTAGAACATATAGTAGCGAGTTTGGTGGAGTGCATACACAACAGCTAAGGCCTCACCTTCAATAGGCGCATACCTGCGTTCCGCCGGATTTGTGAATCTACTGCCAACTAGACATAGTTTCCAGCCATCGTTACAACAAGTTGGAGTTTTACTTGCACACTGACAGTACTTCTGCATCAAGAGAAATCCAATTCCGTCAAAAGACCAGTCGGTGGCCAAGCAAGTCATACGAGTAGGGTCAAACAGGCGTACACCTTCCTACATCTCCTGTACAATGATATCTTTGGATTGATGAAATAATTCATCAAGCTCATCTGTCCAGTAGAACATGGTGGACGGTTTTAGAAGGGCACGAAACGGTCTCATCTGTCTAGCCATGGCAAATGCATATGCTCCCTGGTTTATTAACACGAACCAAGTTCTCGCACCAGTAATGTCAGTTGGTGTGTGGAAGTTTCTAATAGCATCTAGGAACTTGCTACTAGGTCGTATGTTTGTTGAGGTGATTGTAAGTCCTGCAAAATCTACAGTGTCAAGGGCAAATGGGCAAATTGGAACTTCTTCGGGTTCAGAGTGATGCCGTTGCAAGCACACAGGTTAAGCCATTTACATGCTTGAAGAAATACTGCTTCAGCGGAGTTTGCCCACATACATGTATCGTCCACAAATTTAACCTTGTCCTTGAAGTTCGATATAATAGCATCGAAGCGTTGGTTATAAGCATCACCACTGGTCATAAATCCCTGTGGAGCAACCTTGTATCTGTAGCGCCCTCATGGAGTACTAAACGTTGTGAAATGGCGATCTTCTTCACGAATAGGCACTGAGTGGTACCCATTCCAGGCGTCTGTCACTTTTTTTTTCATGCCCTGAGGGACGCGGTCAGCCAGATGAAATGGGCTTGGAACATGATGGGTTTGACGGACAGAATGGCGATTCTGTGGTTGTAGGTCTACCGTCCGCTTTGGAGTGCCATCAGATTTGCCGGTTACCACCATCCTGGAGCACCATGTCGTAGGGGTGTTTTGACTGACTTGTTCGAGTACGCCAATCCGAATATCCCTCTCTAAATCGGCATATACTTGGTCCTGCCAATGGATTGGAACAAGTGCCGGCTTGTGGACAGCTACTGGTGTGGCATTAGGATCAACATAGAGTTGGAGAGGCTCGCACTTCATACACGGCAAATGTGGATGTTTGCAGACATTAAATGTTGTGGCACCATAATAATTAAGAAGCCACTCTTTCAGAGTATCAACATTTTCCTCTGTGGCACTCAACCCTGGAGGTAAACATGTTGGAATTGGGGTGCAGTAGGTTGTCTTCTAGGGCAAGAGCAGGTAGCTTCGGTGTTTTCCATTGAGGCGACAACTTTTGAAGATATGACGGCTGGAACATTAGGGAACTTAGTGTGAATAATGAATGATGCATGGTCCTCAGGCAGGGGGGACATGCTTACCCATAGCATTGGGTGCGGTTTTGAAGGTCGAGCCAACCAAGCTCCATCAAAGACATGCCACATGGTTTTCCTGCTCTGATGTGGAGCACAACTGGTCATAGACATAGCCAGCTTTGTCATGGTCTGTGTCTCTGTTTGATCCCCAAGCGGCCCCTTGATTGTGTGGATTCCTTTGGCCCTAACCCTGGGGGCAGACTCGATAGGATGAATCGCGATGGCCCCAAACTCCACAGGCAGTACATCTACTACATGATTTGGTAAAATGGCCTTTCACTGTGCATTTTGCACATGTAAATGTCCAGGCCTCGCAGTTTTTGGACCTTGCCTTTCGGTCGTTTTTCTGTCTATGAGTGGGACCACCACATGCCCAGCATTTCACTCCAGGTGCTGGGGGTTGTCTGGAGTTATGACGAGCAGCACAAATGGCACCGGTCGAGTCTCCTACTGCACTCCTAGTCCCTTTACCCTGCTCCTTCTGGGCAATACACGCCACAGTTTCTTCTAGTGTTCTGTCTGTTTTTGGGTCGCCCAGTAAATCAGACATGATTTCTGGGTCAGCAATACCACTCACAAGATTGTCCTTAATGATTTCGTCACTATAATCAAATAAGTGTGCGCAACCTGGTTCTTTGCAGACGGCTCTATAATTGTAAAGTGAGGCCTGGCCTCTGAGACTGGCCAAAAATGTCCTTTTGATTGCATTCAGAAGATCTGCCTCTACCATGTTGGCAACATCTCCCTGAAGGTCACGCATAATGTCTGTACGTAGATAAGTATCGCAGCAGTAGAATAGGGCAGTGGGCAAGACAGTGGGCGATCGCCATTCCCACCTTATACATATTCCACAGCCTGGTGAATGCCGACCATTGGTCTGGATCACATCCTGTAGCTATGGTAGGCGGGTCCAACTTTAATTTATGCATTGTTGGTTGAGCCAGAGGTGGATGGACAGTTCAGTCATTAATCTGAAGAGCAGTGGTTAGGGCAGCTGCAAATGCTGCATCCAGGTCCTGGGATCTCCAATCACAGTCGTCTATAGGGCACCTTAGAAATGGCATGTTTATGAATTTCACTTCGTTTGAGCTGTAAGTTGAGTATCAGTCATAACTGAGAATCAACATCTTCCTATTATTAGGTCTTTAATTAAGAATGACTGATACCTGAAATAAACATGTAATATACATATACAGTAAATGAGTAATGATTAGTTAAACCGAAAGTCTAAATTGGCGTGTGGGAGGTTGCAAGTCCGATCCCTGGTCGGATCAAGACAAAACCTTAACAAATGGTAGTAATGGCTGCCCTTCTTGATGCTCAGGGTTGCGGGGTTAGTATTACGACTGATTGGCTGGTGTCAGGATAAATGGACCAGTAGTAATGGTAACTTAACCAGTACATGCCGTCATATAACGAGAGAATTGTTGAAAGCGACATAAAACATTTAAAAACACACCAAACAATGACACAGTTGAGAGACATAACAAGTAGTAGAGGTAGCATTGCCATACATCCAAAGTGTAACCGTACGGTGTCAGGGCGAGGACCTAAGAATTTTTTTTTTTTTTTTAACGCCGTTTTCAACAATTTCTCAGTTATACCACGGCGGTCAGTTCACCTACACAAAAATCTTCCCAAGCAACTTGCTGCTCTTCCACATAGACTTAGCCCATTGGTGGAAGACGAATGATCATTGGTTCAAACCGATACAAATGGGCAACTTGGATAGGGAATTGTCGTTTCTACAGATCTGCCCAGGTTCATTAGATTCGACACATTCACACCGATGGACCCATCAATTGATCTATTATAATGAATAAGCTGATCCATTGGTTAAATGAATACAAATTAGTATTAACTAAATATAAAGAAATGTTATCTTTATCCATTAAGAAGTAACAATAACACAACCTAAACCATTACTATAATGTCTGCCTCAAGGCAATGCAAGATTACAACATATATGAACAGAGAATATCATCAGTGGTACAACTTATCAGAGAAGCAGATGAACAAAAGACTGTCTGTTCACAACTTCTCATATGACTATGAGTGCGTTAAACATTGGATACGAAACGGCATCCTAGTTTCATTTTAAGCAGCAAGAAGCATTGGACATGTCTGACATAGAAAACATGTTACGATGTGCTTAAAAACTATTTATATAATCATATGCTTGTGAGGATGCAGCTCAAAGTTACATTATGGCTCGGCAAAACACTCCTAGTCTGCACATTTTGTTTGTCTTTACAAGCATGTCAACCATGAACGGTAACACCTTAACCGGAACCATGCAAATCATTCTCATGTTTCACACTAATATGGTTTCGTGACACACAGATTAAACAAATCAACATGACTCCCATTGGGCCCAGCAATAAACATATCATGTGCACACATTTGCCTTAGAATAAACTGAGTGACCTCAATTTGTGACACATCCGTTTTGAATGAATCACGATAGCACCAGCTTTCCTGACGGGCGTTGACTTTCAACAGTTATGGACAGTTTAACACAATACATCCATTGAACAGTTTTCTAAATGATAGAATGACGGGTGTTTCCTGTATGTTGTTACCAACGAACGCATGTCGATCTACTTGATCGACACATTTAATCGAGTCGGGCCAGAGGTCAAGAATCCACAATTTTTAACGTGTTTAATGAAAATCTTGAAATTTGAAATCGCTTAGTGGCACTGACGTCATTTTTATGGAATTGTTCTCGATACATGTTCAATGATGTAAACATTTGATATACAGTCTGAAATCGGAAAATAAGATGTCCGAGTAGAGCCAGATGTCCCATAGAATTCGTTTTGTAACAAGCAAAAATAGCACCATAGTATGTGTGACCTTTGACCCTGACCGTAAGTTCTGTTTCGCCATGTTGCGTCAGCCGGCTGCCATGCCAAGCCTGAGTTGGAATTTCCAGACCAAGTCCCGATTTTGCACCCGTCCTGTTCGAATAAGAGAGTTTAACTGGCATCTTGACATGTGTCAGGTGAGGGTGCCACACTCTGGCTCCAAGTCGCAGTAGCCAGATTTATGGCAGCTGGCTGCAATGTTCAGATGAAGTTGGCATTTTGGCCAAGTTCACAGCACAACTCCGGCTGTATATTGCTCGAACTAAACGTTTAACTGGCATCGTGACATATGTCAGGTGAAAGTGACACACTCTGGCTCCCAGTCGCGCTAGCCTGATTCCACTCAGAATTATGGCAGCTGGCTGCAAAACCAAGCCGGAGTTGGGCCTTCAGAGTAGCTTCCAACCTCGTTTTGGCGTGCCTATTGTTCGAGATAGATGGATTGGACGATTGATGGATGCATGTCAGGTGAAAGCGCTTCATACTCACCTTGTGTTGCACGAGGTCTTGTTTCGCCAAGTTGCGTCAGCCGGCTGCCATGTCCAGCCGGAGTTGGGATTTACCGACAAAGTCCCGACATTGCAACCTTCTTGTTCGAATTAGAGAGTTCAAATGGCATCGTCACATGTGTCAGGTGAGGGTGCCACACTCGGGCTCCAAGTCGCACCAGCCTTATTACACCCGAATTATGTCAGCTGGCTGCAATATTCAGATGAAATTCGCATTTTGGCCAAGTTCACAGCCCAACTCCGGCTATTGCTCGAATTAGAGAGTTTAACTGGCATCATGACATATATCAGGTGAAAGTGACACAAACTGGCTCCAGGTCGCGCTAGCCGGATTCCTCCCGGATTTATTGCAGCCGAAGTTGGGCACTTAGAGTGGCTGCCACCCTCGTTCTGGCGTACCTTTTGTTCGAGATAAACACATTGAGAAGGATGGATTGGACGGTTGATTTATGCCTCAAACTGACTTCGTGTTGCATGAGGTACTGTTTCGCCAAGTTGCATCAGCCGGCTGCCATGCCCAGCTGGAGTAGCCGAAGTTCCACCTGTTCCAGCTGGTTAATACAGTCTGAGTAGCCGGAGATCCGATTGTTTCGGCTGGTTAATACAGCCGGTGTACCGGAATTGCCACTGTTCCGGCTGGTTAATACAGCCGACGGTGCTGGTGTTCTGACTGTGTCGGCTAGTTAATACAGTCGGTGTAGACGGGGTTCAGCTGTTCCGGCTGGTTAATACAGCCGGAGTAGCCAGATAGTCGGAGAAGCCGGCGTTCCGGCTGTCTCTGGACCGAGCCCCGGTAGCTTATTTGGTAGCGACGTGGGCTATTAATTCAGGTGTTGTGAGTTTGAAAACGGCGTTTAACCCTCAATCAATCAATCACTGATCTGTCTATGCCCTGCTCACCAATTAGTCAGAGACAGGTATTTCAGGTGTAACGATCATATCATTCGACTTGTCTTTATTTTATGACTCTGATGGAATTCAACGACGTCACTTATATCACAGTTTTTGAAGAAAGCATTCGTGAATACCGGAAGTAAAATGTGTAAACTTCCTTAATTTTGAAAAAATCGGACGCACTCGAAATTAACCATAATCACGGTTCAACGTTGTATTCTCAAATACACGGATCATATTATACTCACTGTATTATCAATATAGTACATAACGAAAACAAAACATCGCTAGAATGATGATGTGATCGAGTGTGATAGATTTCGCCATGTATCTGTGCATGCATGCGTTCGAATGTTTGTGTATATGTTTGTTTGTTATGAGTAAGTGTTATCGTTTTATGTGGGTTTTAATGTTAATCCCAAAGACAAGCGTTATTCGTCTTCCAGTGGCTTGGACAAAATGTTGTGTGGAGTTATGGTGTAAAAAGGCCAAGAAACAAATGCGTAGGTGAACTGGTCTCCGTGATATGACTGATTTCTTTTTTGAAAACGGCGTTAAACCTCAAACAATCAATCCTGGAGCACGGCTCATATCATAGCGACTTGTGTTTAGTTAATGCTTCTGGTGGATTATAACGATGGGTCACATGATCACGTTGTTTTATGGTAGATAATTACGGCACCCACAACGAGAAGTACTTGAGAGTCCTCCCTATAACTACTGGGATTCGAACTCTGACCGACCGGTTTCAATGCTGACCTATATACTACAGCCGTGGTTGATTATTAATGTATGTGAAACAACCATATCAAAACGTTTGATTATGACCAGAGTTCTAGATAAGAAGCGTTTTGTATGTTCTAAAATTCTTATTTGACCTCCAAAACCTATGTTGTGGGTACTGAAAAGAATCATGTTTGAGTACCCACAACATTGGTTTAAATGAGTGCTAACAAAGAAATCGTCGAAGAAATACCTGTTTACTCTCCCTTATATGGTGCTCTGATCATGACTGTATCCCTTTACATTGATTCTTACCTTATGATCGTTATATGGTGCTCTGATTATGACTGTATCCCTTTACATTGATTCTTACCTTATGATCGTTATATGGTGCTCTGATCATGACTATATCCCTTTACATTGAGTCTTACCTTATGATCGTTATATGGATGAAAACGAACCTCTATGTCCAAATAGCAATCTTCCTGCTGTCTGGGCTCGTATTAGACTTCAAGATGATTTTAAAGTATTTTAGTATTTTCATCGGACTGGACAGAAGGTTAATCCACAGTACGTCCATCTGTCTGCTTGCCAATATGATTAAGTATGAAATCTAGATATATGGTGTTGTTTGTATATATCAAGTGGATTATTACACATTGTGAAATAAATTACATGTAAGCAGAAATATGAGGCTCTGTCCAGACAGGCCATGTGTACAAGCTTCACTGCATTCATATTTCTTAATACCCCATGTTTGCATGTCGCAGCTCTAGTCTATAATTTCTTTTAAGAATAAAGAAGAACAGATATTTATATTAGCTTAATTAATTGAGAGAGGTAAATTGTTTTATGACCGAATTTCTTCATATATTAAAATGTTCTTTGTTGCACTTTAGGTCTGATTAGTCAATGTTAATGTAAGTTATCGAATGATTAGAATACAGCATGATCATTTATATGGTACGGTTGATTAACTTATCCCTCTTTTTTCGGAAACTTTACATTTTATATATTTCCAGTATGATACAGTATACGTCGTTTGTATTTCCAGTTCCACAAGATGACTGCACAGTATAGCAATTTGTCACTCCGTCTTTGTGAAATTCTAGATTGGATTGGCGCTTCTGAAGAGAATAGGGACAATTATAGACGAAGTGCAATAACAGAAGAAATATTGTTCACCCAATTAGACGTCTTATCGTGTGTCAAACCAATAAAACGGTACGTGTTCGGGAGTTTCTGTGAGGGTACGACAACACCAGGGCTGAACTCCGATATAGACTCGCTATACTGCTTTGATTCAGTTGTTGTTGACAGTATCTCTCATTCACCACAAAAAGGACAATCATTACTCATGGTAACAGATGAGACCACAAAACCTGGATATTATAAGCTACAACTGGTCATAGATACATTTCCAATTAATCGTCTTATTACTTTGATTCAAAACATCGACCCTTCAATCCTGGCAGCACATCAGTTAAGACCTGACTACTACGGCAGGATATGTTTAGAAAGCCATCAACATAGAAATGAATATTTCCGAGAGCAAAATGGTCCTGCTGTGACATATTCAACTGCAAATGACACGAAAGATGAAGATGCAGTTTTCGCAGTAGGATGTCAGTACATCCCTAGCTGTGTTAAATCCTGGTTAAGAAGGGTAGTCAGTTGCGATCGGTTAAATGAAACACAAATAAAAATATTGAAAGAATCCGGATGTTTCTTCGTGGGAATAAATCATCCATCAAGTCAAAACGGTTCGATTGAATGGAGAATTTCATTTTCACTCCAGGAACGTGAACTCATGGCCAGTCTTAACTCTACACAGCACAAATGTTACATTTTTCTTAAGATGATAAAGAAAGATATTATACATAAACGTGCCCCTAAATCTATTTCTTCTTATCACTGCAAAACATGTGTATTATATGCGATTGAAAAAACTCCCTGTGTATTCTGGAGACGTGGACACCTTTTAGAATGTATACGCTTTTGTATTAAATTATTATTGCACTGGGTGAAAGAGAATCGCTGCCCGAATTATTTTGTTCCGGATGAGAACATGTTTGATAGGCTTGGGTACAGCACTCTTAGACAGGTACATAATGTCTTAGAGGACATGCTAGAACACTGGTGTAGCTTTCTATGGTCATTGACATGTGATAACATCGGGGAGGTGTTGTACGTTGTATTGTTTGGGCGGGGACCAAGTAGCGTGAGAGTTCAAAGAAGAGGAATATCTAAAATACCACTGTCGCTGTACTACAATTGTACTAAAATGTTAAAAACTTACACGAATCATTATCTTAGGTTGTGTGATAAAAGTAGATCAGCTGATAAGGCTGTTTTAGAATTACACTCAATTGAAACCTATTTCATAAATACCGATTGTGTAGAAGATCATACGGAAGAAGAGACACAATTGGCAATAAGCTACTTTATCCCATACTTACGCCTTCATATAGCACAATGTATCGCCAGCATCATGTTGACCACCAGAAACGCGGATCGACTAAGGATGTTGTTAAGCAAGTTTGAGTATTACATAGAAGAAAGTAAAGATTGTGACGTTATTTCCCCATATTTAATAATTGCATCCTATTGTCGACAGAGTGAAAGGCATGATATGTGTGAGAGGATTCTTCTTAAATGTGAAACGTCTTTAAAATCACATGTTATGTCAGTATGTGGATGCGATCATCGTCAACAACGGTATTTGAATGAAGAAATGAAACAATATTTACAGATACCTAGGTCACAACCTATTCAACAGAAAGAGTACATGAGAACCTGTACCACTGTATGTTTAACATTTCTACCTCATCAAGCAAACCTTATCCCTCTAGCATTACACTACGAGATGTATCGTTCGGTCAATACACCAGCTGGATCTAGGGATAAAATTTACGATGCGTGGTTCGATTGGATTGTTGTGGATTCTAAGGTTTACCTGTACTTCCTTCAGTATGTTCTCTATTCAAAAGAAAACAAGCCCGTCTATAAACAAGATGCTATTGACAATTTAATTCATATTATGACGAGAGATAAGAACCTTGGACATCTTGAAACAGCCTACAATTTGTTAGGATGGATATTCACACAGGAAAATAAAATACAACAAGCAATGGAGTGTTTTCTAACATCCTGGAGGATCAGACCGATTCACAATGCTGCTAAATGGCACATGCTACAACTAATTAGTTCTAGGAACACCCCCAATTAAGGGAAGGCATCTCATGTGACTGCTTCGCAATGATGTGGCGACTTTATTATAAGTTAGGATTTCGTTACATTGTAGGTTCAGATCAGCCAATACATCTTCACCGTCTTGTTAAAATCTTCACATTTTGACAGAATCTTCTAACACGTGTATGTAGGAAATATGTGAACACGGTAGATTTCAGTAATCGCGTTCGGTGTTTACTTCCTGAATTTGTAACTAATATCTTTAATTGTTGTCCCGAAATTATATGAAAACTCCCAACGTTTGGCATGCTATCAACTGGATCTCAAATCGGAACCTTTACACGACTGATCTTCCGAATTCCATTTAGTAAAATATTGATTAGTCAATTACTTATATCAAATTTCGTTTCGACTTTTGTAAAATCAATTGACTCGGGAATACATCATTCGGTCCACTGCACTCGCATATAGGTAGAATCTGTATCGCCGTGAATGATTTTCACAATAGACTCTACCAATATCAAACTTTATACCAATTATAATGGAATATAGAAGACAATTTGTTTGTTTGTTTGGAGTTTAACGCCGCTTTCAACAGCTTTGGTCATATCACGGCGGTCAGTTTACCTACTCATGTTTTCCTGGCTTTCCCACACCAGTACTTACACAACATTCTTTCGAAGCCACTGACTACTTTCTCACATAGATCAGAGGTGAGAGGCAATGGAAAACATCGCCCGAAAGAACGCGCCGCAACCGGGTATCGAACCTGTGACCTCCAGATCACGAGTCAGATACGCTACCAATTGAGCTACCCGGCCGGGCATATAGAAGACAAATGAAATTAGAAGACAAATGAAATTAAAAAAGTATTTTAAAGTGTGACGAATAGTTTAAGAATATACTTTTATTGCAATCGAATGTTTACCCAATATATCAATATGACAATGACAATGACAAATAGACTCTAACAATATCAAACTTTATACACATTATAATGAAATATAGAAGACAAATGAAATTAAAAAAGTATTTAAAGTGTTACGAATAGTTTAAAAATATACTTTTATTGCAGACGAATGTTTATCCAATATATCAATATGGATCAGAGTGCACATGTTTATTGTTGAACGTAATTAACATTGCACTCATAACTATTCGTGACGTTTTGTTCTATATTTAGAATTCGAGAAAACCAGTAAAAATGTAATGTACATTTTAAAATAGGTTTACACGTATATCTAATTAACTTTGTACGTAATAATACAGTAGTTACATAACATTACATTCAGTTTATTGGCATTATATTTACAAAATGTGTAGCCATTAACAAGTACAGATTAAAAGTGATGGTGAAGAACGGTTATACACATACACACATTTATAAAACATATCAAGAAGAAGATACTTTAATGTACACTAGCATATTTGCCTTAACCCTTTCCCTCATATAAACGCTTTCTGACGCCTCTGCAGCAGACGGCTTTTGGAAAACATAGTGACAAAAGAAGAAATTGCTCAAAACGAGCAAATTCTCCTTTTGACACAATGTGTTACTTTTAGTCATACAGGTAGGTTATCCATTCAATTATAGAGATTTTCTATTTGTTGACAGAATATGTTCAAAGTCGTCTGCTGCAGAATTGTCGTATGAGGGAAAGGGTTAATACTCATACAAGGAAGGTATAGCTGTTTTATTTATTTTAATGTATTTATTTATTTTAATAATATATAAGTATGTTTGTGCTTACCCTCTCAACTTAAATGCTTTACGGACATATATTACTGTAGTGTTTATTTTGTTTTAACTGATGAAGAGAACATTAAAGAAATCAATTCTTTCTTAAATTAAGCGTTTTTGTGAGTTTTGCATTTAACATGAAAATACATTCTGCAGTGCTTTTATAACTTTTTAAAAATCAAATAGAACATTATTTATTACTTCGTGTTTATTACATCATTTAGCAATGTCTCGTTTTGCTATGTTAAATGTTTTTAATAATAACATTCTTGTAACTCTAAAAGCAAAGTATTCCGAACCTAACTAAGACGCAACTGCTGTACGTACCCGTTCGTCCCGATCTCGTGTGAGACTTTTTTACCAGAAGCTGTTATATTAGTTCTGGAGACGAAGAAAGGACAATTGTTCGTGACGAGGTTTTGATAAGCATGGTTATTTAACCTTTTTCCCGCATACAACAAATCTGCAGCAGACGAATCTAAAGAGATGTGTGCAAAATACGAACAATCTCTGTAAATGAAAGCATGATAATTGAATAGAAATGAAAACAGTCTGGCAAAAGCAGAACATGCTCATTAAGAGTAATTAATCTTTTTGCCACAATGTTTTCAAAAGTCGTATATGCGTCTAAATACGTCTACAAGTGGGAAAGAGAAAAGGTGGTGAATGGTTAATTTAATCTATATGAGCCGGCCCGCGATAAAACCAACATTGTGGACGCTGCGTAAAGTATCGACCCGGATCAACCTAAGCATGCCGCGCAGGCTTACCCGGGTAGACACTTTTCGACTGCTGTAGATTTTCTGTTTCAGGAATCATTACTCTATACCTCTATGCCAAAGAGACGGAATGTGTCGGTCCGGATCATTCTGCGGGGACTGCACAGGCTGATCTGGGTCGATACATTACGCAGAGGCCATAATGTTGGTTTTCTCGCGGTACGGCTCATTTCTTCAAATACAGCCACATCAAGAAAGATCTACATCAAGCGACTTTTAAAAACTTTCTTTTGAAACGAAGAAATTACTCATTATGAGCAATATCTCGTTTTGCAGTGTTTTATGTTTTCAATAATAACATTTTTGTTTGTTTTATTACGCCACTTTCAACATTATTTCTGTTATATCACGCGGACAGTTCAATTATTTATGATCCCTGGGTAAACAAATAAAACCAGTACTAGGCAAGAAAATGTGCCTTGCCCAAGAGCACTCCACCATGACCGTTGTGCCGCGACCGTGGATCAAACCCAGGACGCCGGGTTTCAAATCCCCGATGCTTACCACTCTAAAATCAAAGTCTTCCGAACCTAACTAAGACGCAACTGCCGACGTACCCGTTCGTCCCGATCTCGTGTGAGACTATTTGACCAACAGCTGTTAGTTCCAGAGACGAAGAAAGGACAATTGTTCGTGTCGAGGTTTTGATAAGCATGGTTAGTTAACCCCTTTCACGCCCGCATACAACAAATCTGCAGCAGACGACACTAAAGAGATGTGGGCAAAATACGAACAATCTATGTTAATGAAAGCATACTAATTGACTAGAGTTGAAAACAATCTGGCAAAAGCAGAACATGCTCATTGAGAGTAATTCATCTTTTTGCCACAATGTTTTTAAAAGTCGTCTGCTGTAGATGCATCTGAATGCGTCTACAAGTGGGAAAGGGAAAAGGTGGTGAATGGTTAATTTAATCTATATGAGTCGTCCCGCCATAAAACCAACATTGTGGATTCTGCGTAAAGTATCGACCCAGATCAGTTTAAGCATGCCGCGCAGGCTTACCCGGGTAGACACTTTTCGCCTCCTGTGGATTGTCTGTTTCAGGAATCATTACTAAATACCTCTATCCTCCTGAGATGGAATGTGTCGGCCCGGATCAGTCTGCGTGGACTGCGCAGGCTGATCTGGGTCGATACATTACGCAGAGGCCATACTATTGGTTTTCTCGCGGAATGGCTCATAGTTTGTAACTACTTCGTAATTGTTTATATTTAGCATTGTATTTATATTGTTAGTGTCAATACTAAGTGTTCTATAATGATGATACAGTGACCGACGATTCGATGTCAAATGAGGTTTACAATCGGTGGAATTTTTCAGGACGACTGAATACATTCTTAAGTTTATTTGTATGCATAATATATCTCGATGTCGATGTTCTGGCGGTGCAATCATGTGATTTGAAGAAAAATGAATCGTCACCGCTCAATTACTTAAGTTTGAACCTATTATTGCCAACGCTATTAGACAGATAGCTAGGTTAGTTTATTTTCTGTGGGGAGTTGATGGTGTGTTTTCAATATGGTAAGATAGAAACAGACTGAAAACAACGTAACAGTCTACAACGTAAGTGTTTTATTCAAAACAAGAATAAACAGTTCAATGAATGAATTGCAGGTAGCATTCTTAAGAATGATAGCCCGCATTTTAATTAAATCCGAAATATGCACAGGAGACTTCAAATCAAATGATATCACTCGCTCTATTACCTCCTTTTTAAGCTCGGCTATTCGAAGATATAGGGGATCTTATGTAATCACCCCGGCGTCCGCGTTGGCGTCCGCGTTGGCGTTGGCGTACACGTTGCCAGCTTGGTCAAACCTTTGAGTGCAATGCCTTTTCTCAGACACTGTGTATGCTGTTGTTTTGAAACTTCGCACAATTTTGTCAGGGTCATTAGGTGACCTTGTATGTCAAGTCCCATACATATTTTGACTGAATCGTGCCCATTTTTGGACTAAGAATTTTAGTCAAACCTTTTCGTGCAAGGCCTTTTCTCAGACACTGTGTATGCTGTTGCTTTGAAACTTCAATTTTCAATCCACAGTCAGGGTCATTAGGTGACCTTGTATGTCAAGTCCCATACATATTTTGACTGAACTGTGCCCCTTTTTGGACTTAGAATTTTGGTCAAACCTTTGACGTGCAAGGCCTTTTCTCAGACACTGTGTATGCTGTTGCTTTGACTGAATTGTGCCCCCTTTTAGCTCGCCTATTCGAAGAAATAGGGGAGCTTATGTAATCACCCCGGCGTCCACTTTGGCGTTGGCGTTGGCGTATGCACTGCCAGCTTGGTCAAACCTTTGCGTGCAAGGCCTTTTCTCAGACACTGTGTAAACTGTTGCCTTGAAACTTCACATAGAGTGTGAAGTTTCAAGGCAACATTCATGGTCATTAGGTGACCTTGTATGTCAAGTTCCATAACTCTGGAATGAATTTTGATTGAATTGTGCCCCTTTTTGGACTTAGAATTACGGTCAAACCTTTGCGTGCAAGGCATTTTCTCAGACACTGTGTATGAGGTTGCTTTGAAACTTCACGCACTTATTTAGGGTCATTAGATGACCTTGCATGTCAAGTCCAATTACTCTGGAATTGATTTTGACTGAAATGCGCTCCTTTTTTTTTGGACTTAGAATGTTGGTCAAACCTTTGCGTGCAAGGCCTTTTCTCAGACACTGTAAGCTTTGAAACTTCACACACTCATTCAGGGTCATTATATGACCGTGTTTGTCAGGTCCCATAATTCTGGAATGGATTTTGACTTAATTGTGCCCCTTTTTGGACTTAGAATTTGGACCTTTGCGTTCAAGGCCTTTTCTCAGACACTGTGCAAGCTGTTGCTTTAAAACTTCACACACTTATTTAAGGTCATTATATGACCCTGTATGTCAAGTCTCATAACTCTGGAAAGGATTGTGTCCCTTTTTTGTAAAACCTTTGTGTGCAAGACCGGGAATTTTGGGTTATAGTTAGGCATTCAAGGTCTTTTCCCAGAAACTATATAGTTTATGCTGTTGCTATTTAACGGTTTTCTTTCTTTTGTAAATTCAATTTCAACTGAATTATTCCACTTTTGGATTTTGAACTTTTACCAATGCTATAACTGTTCTGAAGTAGGCCCTGATAGACGATGGCCCTGATAGGCAAGCTATATTGTCCTCCGACAACTCTTGTTTATATGTATACTTGATGATACACTGCACTTTGAAATTAAACAATTTAAAACAGATTTAAGAGTGTTGAGATAACTAAACATAGTTGGACAATACAAATGAGTTTTAGACTTTGAGATACTTAAACCAAATACATTATATATTAAGAGAATAAAACAAGCCCCACTGGTTGTCTCTATAAATCAATAATCCTCAATCGAAACAGATTATGTCTTTTTCTTGCAAAAAGAAACTTAAACAGCTGATTCTTTTCTATGGCAATATTTCATTGGTTTAAAACTAGGCCGAAGGTGATGGTACGCCGAAAAACGCATTTCCTCTCACCTCTAAAAAAGCTCTTTGAAATACTTCGTCGAAGTTGAAAGCGGAGTAAAACCCCAAAACAAACAAACTTTTTGGACTAATAGAGTACATGGCCAGATGGAAGCAATACATTTTCCATAGGCGACCATTGTATCGTTTTGGACTATGGCTCTTTCCCAAGAGTAGAACTAACCCAGAAACTTATATTCAATCAAGGAAAACATGTTGTTGTTAAAATGGCTCCTAAGAAGTTAATAAAGCTAAAAGCAAACAATATTTTGTTTACAAATCAGTCGGAGGGAATTCAACTTTATTAAAAACACTTTCAACTTTCCACAAAATCATTATTGTCCAATGGGAGACCATTTCAGTATTATGAATTCATCTTAAATCCCCCTGGACAAAATTGTCTGCCCGGCAAGCCGATTCGTTTACTTCCTTTTGATCACATAGATAGATCTTCATGTTTCTGTTATATCGGTTTAACTCACTTAGAATATTCGTATTGGACTCGGTGTTTTCCATAATAAAGTCGTTAGAGATCGAACTATTTCGTGGGCTTGCATGTCATTTCCACCTCCACTTTCATTTATAGAAATTACCATTTCTTTGAAAAGACACTTTGACACTGGAATGCTGCAGATCCGTTGTATATGGAAATGGGTTAACATGGTCAATCAGGGGGAATCTACAGTTGCATGCCGCTTTAACAGTCGGAGGTCTGACATTCGATACTTGGTCGGGTTTCGTAATTGATCTATAAATGAAAGCTTGATTGATCCACGATCGAAATTGAAAAACACAATAGGTACATATTTCTAAAAATAGAGATTTACCCACCAAATGTTATTTGTAAAATACAAAAGAGATTTTCCCTCCAAATGTTATTTGTAAAATACAAAATAGACCCGGGATCGGACATAACTGCTTATATCCTAGAATAGAACAAGAGCGCCGCGGAGCGAACGCCAACGCTCGTCTGTTGTATTCTAAGTCGAAAAAGGGGGCATTACTGAATAAGTATTAAAGCCAGAGGTATGTGACTTGGTACATACATGCGTATTGTTCATAGAAACATATGATTCATTTAAACATGTTGAACGGTTTTTGAGTTATGGACAAGGTTGAACTGTTTGAATGAATTTCTGAAGTCCAAAAAGGGGCGTATAGGATTATTATTAAAGCCAGAGTTATGTGACTTTGAATAGACATGCGTATTGATAATGGAAACATGTGTACCGAGTTTCATTTTATAATAATGAACGACTTTTGAGTTATGAGCAAGGTTAAAAGGGGCATCAAAGAATAATTATAGAAGGCAGAGATATGTGACTTGGAATAGATATTCGTATTGTTTCTAGGAACACGTGTATCAAGTTTTATTTAAATATGTGTAACTGTTTTTGAGGTATGAGGTAATGTTTAAGTTTCGTGACGACCTTGCAGACAACGCTAAGGTTATCACATAGTGCTATTCCAGTAAAATGTCCTACGAGATACTGCTCAACTTTCATTGACATACAATTAAATTGAGCATAATGCTTAAACAACACAGTAACAAAACTTGTAATAACAATGCCCATAAACATTAATAAATATTTTGCCGTGCCTTTGGAAAACACGAACATCAGGACTTTGCGTTCAAGGCAAAATCCGGATTAGCCCACATATCTGCGCATTCTAATCAGGAGCATATCTGGTCATAAATAGTCATTTTTAAAAAATATATATTGAAAGCTTCGTAAGACTGGATATGGTCGCACCAACACCACGAATGCAATATGAGCCACGTGTGTCTCGGGGGGGGGGGGGGGGGGGGGAGGGGGGGGATCTTGGTCATCTAAGCATCTAAGACATGTGAAAATTCAGGTGAGCCTGTGTATTACATGTATCGACATTCTTACCGGATTCTCCGCCTACACGTAAAACAGTCCCAGGTGTAGCTCCTTACAAACACGTGAAGTTGTAGCCCTACTGATCTATATGTGATTAAATAACGGAGATGTAACTCCTGACAAACACGTGAAGTTGTAGCCCTACTGGTCTATATGTGATTAAGTAACATAGATGTAACTCTTGACAAAGACGTGAAGTTGTAGCCCTACTGGTCTATATGTGATTAAGTAACAGAGATGTAACTCTTGAAAAACAAGTGAAAGTGTAGCCCTACTGGTCTATATGTGATTAAGTAACGGAGAATTAACTCCTGAAAAACAAGTGAAATTGTAGCCCTACTGGTCTATATGTGATTAAGTAACGGAGATGTAACTCCTTACAAAGACGTGAAGTTGTAGCCCTACTGGTCTATATGTGATTAAGTAACGGAGATGTAACTCTTGACAAACAAGTGAAATTGTAGCCCTACTGGTCTATATGTGATTAAGTAACAGAGATGTAACTCTTGACAAAGACGTAAAGTTGTAGCCCTACTGGTCTATATGTGATTAAGTAACGGAGATGTAACTCTTGACAAACAAGTGAAATTGTAGCCCTACTGGTCTATATGTGATTAAGTAACAGAGATGTAACTCTTGACAAAGACGTAAAGTTGTAGCCCTACTGGTCTATATGAGATTAAGTAACGGAGAATTAACTCCTGAAAAACAAGTGAAATTGTAGCCCTACTGGTCTATATGTGATTAAGTAACGGAGATGTAACTCCTTACAAAGACGTGAAGTTGTAGCCCTACTGGTCTATATGTGATTAAGTAACGGAGATGTAACTCTTGACAAACAAGTGAAATTGTAGCCCTACTGGTCTATATGTGATTAAGTAACAGAGATGTAACTCTTGACAAAGACGTAAAGTTGTAGCCCTACTGGTCTATATGTGATTAAGTAACGGAGATGTAACTCTTGACAAACAAGTGAAATTGTAGCCCTACTGGTCTATATGTGATTAAGTAACAGAGATGTAACTCTTGACAAAGACGTAAAGTTGTAGCCCTACTGGTCTATATGTGATTAAGTAACAGAGATGTAACTCTTGACAAACAAGTGAAATTGTAGCCCTACTGCTCTATATGTGATTAAGTAACAAAGATGTAACTCTTGACAAAGACGTAAAGTTGTAGCCCTACTGGTCTATATGTGATTAAGTAACGGAGAATTAACTCCTGAAAAACAAGTGAAATTGTAGCCCTACTGGTCTAAATGTGATTAAGTAACGGAGATGTAACTCCTTACAAAGACGTGAAGTTGTAGCCCTACTGGTCTATATGTGATTAAGTAACGGAGATGTAACTCTTGACAAACAAGTGAAATTGTAGCCCTA